>WEKX01012651.1:1170-90992 GCA_013390025.1 Pitta sordida
GAGGCTGAGGGGAGACCTTATCACTCTCTACAACTACCTGAAAGGAAGTTTTAGCCAAGTGGGGGTCGATCTTTTCTCTCTGACTACAAGTGACAGAACAAGAGGACACAGTCTTAAACTGCGTCAGGGGAGATTTAGAGTGGTCATTAGAAGGAACTTTTTCACAGAGAGGGTGATCTCTCAGTGGAATGGGCTGCCCAAGGAGGTGGTGGAGTCACCGTCCCTAGAGGTGTTTAAGAAAAGGTTGGATGATGTACTTGGTGGCATGACCTAGATATTAGGGTAGTGTGTTATAGGTAGGATGGTGTGTTGGTAGCAGGATGGCAACAGGTTAGGTAACAGGTTTGGCTAGGTTAGGTAATAGGTGATAGGTTGGACTTGATGACCTCTATGGTCTTTTCCAACCTTACTAATTCTGTGTGTGATTCTGTGTGTGATTCTGTGATTTTGGTTTTTGTAATCCCATTTCTAGGTATGTGCAGAACTGAGTTTTGGGTTAAGCCATTCTGATCTCATATTTGGAACAAACTGGAGTGCCACATTTACTACAGAGGTGTCATTGGGCCACTGGCAGTGGGCTTTTCTGGGTGCTGGTCTAGGCTGCATATTTGTGGAAGCTGGCTGTGGAAGCAGAAAAGAAGAAAATTAGTGATCTAAGTTTCACTCAACTGAAGCAGTTCCTTATTTGAAGTTGCCTATTCATGATATTAGCTCAGAAAGCATATCTACCCAAAATGGAGGGACAATAAAGGGAATAAGGAGAGATAACAAGGCACAAGGTCATTGGTTTCCTATCCTGTTAAAAAGAGGGAGAGCAGGGTTTGTGTCAGTGGTGGGACTAGGTCATGATGATTGAGAGGGCTCACAGGGGTGCTGGTGTGGCATGGAACCACTTTTGAGTAACACAGAGTTGTGCAGAAAGAGCTAGAGAAGTCATCTGCCTGTAATTCAGTGTCCATGTGATGTTGTGGTCAGATCCTGAGCCAGGCAGGAGAATATAACCTGTCAGGATGATAGACATTCTGTGCTCAGCCACCTATACTGTGGTTTTAACAGACTGTTCTTGAAATGAATTGCCAATCACCTATGTTACTTTGGTGCAGGAGATCCAGACCTGTAGGCTTTGTCTGGATTAATAACCCTCTCTCAAGAAGTGCCTTAGAGAATGACTCTGGCCACAGATCAAACCCCTTAGGGTTGGGGTGCTCCTTGAGCAAGGGTGGAAAAGCAGGGACACAGGTCTTGGGGACACAGTCATACCAAGGGTTCCCTTTGCTTCTCTGCTTCAAATCATACAAAGACTAAAATATGTATTGGTTTCCTGAGCCTGAGAATCAGCAGTATTCTCTGTTTAAAAAGAAAGGAGGGAAAGGAGCTCTTTTCTCACATATTTTGAGGCTGTTCCTTTGAAGTGTAAAAAAAAAGAAAAACTGTTAGGGAAATGTAAACAAGAGAGGGTTCTTCCTAAAAGAAAGTGGTTAAATGTAAGGCAGAGAAGTATTCTTTATTAAAAGAAATCAATTAATTCCTTGATCACCTAATAATCTGTATGATCCTATCTAGAAGCTCTTGTTCAGTGTATGTTTGAAGGCTAGAAGAGTGTCTATTTTTGATAATCTTTGTTGCCAAAACTTAGGGCTGTACAAACAAATCCATTTCTCTTCACCTCACCAGGATTTATAGCTGCAGTCAGCCTTTCAGGGGAATAGACCTCTAAGCCTTCAGCAGGTGTGCAGTGACCAGGAAACAATATTGCATGAAATCCAGAGAAGAGATGACATGGTATTTCCATTGGAATCCGTGCAAAAATTACACAGAAAGACAGACATGTTTGCAAATTGTATTGTGATCATTGCAGAAAATCTATCAGCCAAACCAGGAAATTATCTTGGAAATGACAAGCCTGCATTGGAGGTTACTGCCTACTGAGCTGTGGGAACTCGTCCCAGTGGTACATTATTATCCAGACTGTAATAAACACGTTTTCCATGAGCTCACACTCCAAAGGGTAGCCATCAGTGTAGCACTTCTGAGTTGTGGGTATACAGTGTCCTGAGCCATGCTGCAGCTGAAGGAGCAACAGTTGCAGATACCTGATGGAAGAGCTACTCCATAGCTGTTAGCTGTGGATTGTATCTGCAAACCGGCTCAGCCCTTTCACTCCACAGGCATCAATCCACCTGAAGCACCGGATTAGCTCAAGAAGCAGGAGAAGGAAAGACAATACCATTTAAGAAACTTGTCCAGTGGTGAACTCCAGCTCTCAGCTTTAAGTTCTCAAAAAAACCCACAAAAAAACAAAAACAAAAACCCAACCAAACAAACAAAAAACCAAATCCAACCAGAAAAAACAACAAATAAAAGCTGTTCATCTGTCAGGACTCAACATACACATCTGATTTCCTAATGTGCCATTGGCAATTGCCAGAAGCATCTATATTTTTGAGCTATGTGTCTGAATTGCATGTTCCAAATGGATAATTTAGTCCTTGGCTTGCACAAATACCTATTTTCTCTATTAAAATGTCTTGTTAATTGATTGAAAGACAAGTAAAAGTGGTCTTGAAATGTATGCGCACCTGAGTCAGACAATAGTCTGGGTGGTTTCTCTGAGCTGGATGCTGTAGGTGGCACTAGTGGTGTAGCTGATGGCAAATTATGCTGCATTTATCCCCTTTTGGCTGAAGTGGTAGATTTTTGATTGAGCTAGAAGAGTTTGTAACCGTCTGTAGGGCTGTCATGTATTTGTTTTAAAGTCATGAATACTCTACTGCAACTAGCATGATTTCAAAAAACTCCTCCCAGAAAGCTGTGATTAAAACATCTCTTACATCTATTTAAAATGCAAAGGTATATTTGATATATGGAAGCCATCATCTGCAGTCTGTGTTGAGTGAATAGAGCCAAACGTATTTGCTTGAGCTGCAAAAATGTCTCACTAAAATAATTAGTTTCAACATGAACAGGAGTTGAAGATTATTTTGTAATCTGCGGCTAGCATCACTCATTAGTGTTGCAATTAAAACAATTTGTTGAGATAAATAACATTTTTAATTTACTTTTGTGATGTTACCTGCCGGACTGCTTGGCTGCTGTAAATCAACACACCACCAGTGATGCTACCGAAAGGATGTGGATGAATGCCAAGTGGAGATCTGGCCCATTAACTGACTATAAAATTCTCTTTCCAAAAGTATTTTACTGGGCAAGGTGTCCAAATCTATATATAAGTTTCTTAATTAAAACAGACGACAGGAGGCCATAAATTTCAACAATGTATAATGCAGACAGGTAACAAGGACACATTTACCAACAGTGCAGTGAATCAGAGGAGCATAAAAGGAAGCCCAGAGAAATGTGCTATCCTATAAAAGCGACAGGATGGACTCACAGCTTCATGGATTTAATATTCATTATGTGTTCTTCTTTTTATATAGTACCTACGTATATCTAAACTCCTGTGTTTGCTGCTCCAGTCCCAGGCTCAGTGTGGTGGCAGGGCTATAGAGCAGGCAATGATGTGTACAGCGTACCTTAAATGCGGGAATTTGATCAAGCATGCCTGTTAATAGCAGGAGAGAGGAAATCTGCCACGATATTCAGAGGAATTGAGCTTGAGTTGCTACAAGTAGATTGAACATGTTTGTGTCTCAGCTCCCTTTATTTCCTGGTTCCTTGACTGGATCAAGTCTGTTGAAGTAGGTACATGTTTATTCTGACTTTTCTTGTCTGCATTTCCCAGCACAGCAGGCACGAGTAACTGGTTCTCACAAGCACATTGCAATCAGTTTGCTAGATAAAATATTAATACTCATGAATATACCCAAGGCACACTTGTAGGATTTCTTTATGCATCTGAATTTTAATATGTTTAATTTTCTGTACTCAAATGCCACAGCAGGCTAACAGGCTAGGAAGTCTTATCTTGTGCTGATGTCTGGAGCAGGCATGGGATGGAACAGCCTGAGTTTTGCCACACTGCCATGGCTCTTCCCAGGCACTTGGGCACATGTGGTGGCAGAAGATTCATTTCTTCCAGCTGTACTGTTCCTTGTGCTCTGCTACTCTGGTTTGTGTCAGCTATGCAAAGGATTTAGCAGCAGGAACAAACGGAGGTCACTCCATACATTTCACTAGGGGTAAACGCAAGGTGATAGCACTACTGTGGCAGCAGCAAACATCCCCTGAGAAATGACACATTCATCCTCTGTCCCATCAGCCAAGCTGCCATGGATCAGAACTGTTTTGTAAAAAGATCATGTGATATCTCTTTTTATTTTAATTAGTTAATTTTTAATTAGTAAATTTGGTGTGTGATTGTGTGAACCACCGAGTTCTGGATAATGAAATAAGCAGCAGTAGGGAAGTAATTGATTTTGACATTATTCGACAAAGAACATAGAGTTCTTTGACTTTTAGGTGGGTTGATTTTTTTGTTGTATCATAATATTTTTCTTTTGCTGAACAGTGATTTCACTTTCTCTCTTTCTTTCCTTGTCTTTTTTTTTTTTAAATTTTGCTCTGTTAACCTGATTTTCTTACTAACACTATGCACGTATTTTCTTATGCATCCATTGAGGGAAGGGAAGAAGTGCTCTGAAACCTTGTACATGACCTTCTTATTCTTATTCTTATTCTTATTCTTATTCTTATTCTTATTCTTATTCTTATTCTTATTCTTATTCTTGTTCTTGTTCTTATTCTTCCACTTTTCAGTTGCAGTTGGCATGCATTGGGATGCCAGTTTCTGTACCTAACAGTAAGTCAGGCCAAGTCTGGCTGCTTTCCAGCAGAGCTTGTTCAGTGCTGCTGAAAGCAGAGTCCAAATCATTCCAGCCCAATCTGAGACAGCAGCAAAGAAAAGACAGAATTTTATTTCCCAGCTCAATATGACACAAACAGTTTCATGAAAACCTTGTCAAAATAACATGTATATTGACACCTATGAGCACATGTAATAGCAGAGATTTCCGAAGCGTCTGGTAGCTCATGAAGAAATTGTGTGTATTTCTGAGGAAGCATAATTACCTTAATTGTTTTTCAGAATTCAGACAGTATGTCATTATTTCCTTCTTCCTATTTCTTTCTCTGCCTTACTTCTATCAATGGTTTGCCATTTAGTGAGATAACTTTTCAGCAGCTAGCTTTGAAAATAGAGTTTAAATTGGTGCTTGATTGCCCTCTCCTCTGTTTGTGTCAGAGGTGAAAACAGGAGATTCATGCATCTCTCCTTGGGAAGTTGCTGGGAAACAAGCAAATATTGCTGCTGCTTTCCAGCTTCTGAAGTGGCAGCAAGTCACATTTTGGTATCAGTGCAAAGTGCAGCCATTAGTGGGATTATCCCAAGGGAAGGTATTTCCTCTCCTAGGGGTGCTGGGATGGGAGTTGGAAGGAGCAGGGACTGCAGTTTGCCTGTGGTGATGACCCAATAAATGTGAGCATTTTGAGCCACCTCCTCTGCTGGCCTCCTCCCTTCCCTGTAGCCTTATATTCAGATTTGAAACTCTGCAGAGTGGTGACCACTTTGTTGTCACCTGCATCCATCAGGAGACCCTGAATTGTGGGAGCTGCAGCCATGCTGGACTAGAAGTCATACTGGTGATTAGTGAGACAGTTTGGCTAACTCTTTGGAGTAACTTACACTTGAGGCTTGCTCGGTTAAATTCTGTTTTCAGTTAAATTAATGATACATAATTAAAGAAAACAGCCCCTGAGGTCTTTATAGAAGGGAAGCAGATGGTCCCTAGCTGGAATGCTACAGCCACAGGAGACAACATTCTAGATGTTGTCTTAATGAAAAGATCTTTCATATGTATAATTAAGTATAATATATGCTATCTACATACATTATATAAGGAGAGAAGAATATGTATTTTGTCTGTCATATGACCTAAGTACCAAAATGGTGACAAGAACCTCAGCAGCAATTCACAGAAGAGCAATGTCTTTATCCCAATAAAACGAGCAGTGGCACAGCATGGACGGTAGGGAGGGACACTTTGCTCATGGTGTTCAGTTCTGATGCTGTAATAACATTCAGTGACACCAAATATTGTTATCCCTCTGGCTGTGTGTAGCTGTGATGATGCACAGCTGCTCTGCTGAATGCAGTGACTGTGTTCAGTTTGAACACTGCCTGAGGGGCAGGGTCTCATGTTGGCTTACTTCTTCTTGGAGCCAGGCAATGCAAGCAGTTTCACACAATGACAGAATATGCTAAGTTAAAAGGGACCCACAATGATCACTGAGTCCAACTCCTGGNTCTTGCCATTGCTGACCATCATGCCAGGTGAGCACAGCTTTTCCAGTTTTTCCTGATCTGCCTGTGAAAACTGTGGGTCCTGCTACAGGAACATTACTGCAAAGAGGAAAGAAAACTACTATTAGATATTTACAAAACTGTAACAGCTTATGAGAGGGAAAGTGGACTTTGATTTCACCATCAAATCCTTCAAGTGCGACCTGAAAAGTGAAACTGTTAGCTAAACACCAATCTAAATATTCAACTGTAATAGGAACAGAGACATAACCCATTCAAAATGCTTTCAAGGGGCAGCACTGTTTACAGATGGTACAGGATGTAAATTTTGGAGGGTCTTCAGGATGTAAAGGTATTGTGAAAAAACAGTCTTTCAAGTCAAGGATTACAATGTTCCAGTTTTGTGGAATCATGTTTGGTGATGGCATTCCTGGTTGAAGTGGTCCGATATCTTCTATGATCTTGTTGATTTTTCACAGGTCATGCAGCAATCTATAGGCTCCATTCTTTTTCCGAATCACGAAAACAGGAGTGTTCCAGGGACTGCTACTAGGAATAATGTGTCCTAGTAGTAGCTGTTCCTGAATTAACATTTCCAGTGCATAGCCTTTTCTTCAGGGAGGGGCCGCTGGTCAATCCAAACAAGGGTCTCTGTTAACCATTTGGTTTAGGTGCAGTTCGAGGGACATGCTGTGCCTCAGTGGTCCCTAGAAAAAAATTGGCTTGGTAGCTATGACAACTGCCCAGGATGCTAGGACATTGTGTCCCCACAAATTCAGAGGAGCTGTGGAAATNACTGCTACTAGGAATAATGTGTCCTAGTAGTAGCTGTTCCTGAATTAACATTTCCAGTGCATAGCCTTTTCTTCAGGGAGGGGCCGCTGGTCAATCCAAACAAGGGTCTCTGTTAACCATTTGGTTTAGGTGCAGTTCGAGGGACATGCTGTGCCTCAGTGGTCCCTAGAAAAAAATTGGCTTGGTAGCTATGACAACTGCCCAGGATGCTAGGACATTGTGTCCCCACAAATTCAGAGGAGCTGTGGAAATGAAAGGTTGAATAGTTCCTGTTTGTCCTTCTGGGCCGATAACTTGAGCATAATGACTGCTTTGTTTTGCAGCTGCTGCACCTCCAATGACTGCCAAAGCTCCCTGTGCCTCTGTAGTAGGCCATTGTTCAGTCCATTATCAAGCAGATAAAACTGTAACATCAGCTCCAGTATGCACCATACCACGCAGCTTGACAGAATTTGGTTTTCCCCCTTTTAAAAATAATTGACATGTTAATAAAGGCTGAGAGTCTGTTAATGTTTCAGTCCAATAAATTTCTGGAGATTCTGTAGGAATGACTGAGAGAGTTGGGGTTGTTTAGTCTGGAGAAGAGGAGGCTGAGGGGAGACCTTATTGCTTTCTACAACTACCTGAAAGTGAGTTGTAGCCAGCTGGGAGTCAGTCTCTTCTCTCCGGCTTCCAGTGATAGAATGAGAGGACACAGTCTTAAACTGCTTCAGGGGAGATTTAGACTTAACATTAGGAGGAACTTTTTCATAGAAAGAGTGGTCTATCAGTGGAATGGGCTGCCCAAGGAGGTGATGAAGTCACCGTCCCTAGAGGTGTTTAAGAAAAGGTTGGATGATGTACTTGGTAGCATGACCTAGATATTAGGGTAGTGTGTTATTAGTAGGATGGTGTGTTGGTAGCAGGATGACAATAGGTTAGGTAACATATGTTAGGTAACAGGTAATAGGTTGGACTTGATGATCTCTATGGTCTTTTCGAACCTTACTAATTCTGTGATTCTGTGTAGAGTCAAAATCATGGTCCCCTCTTTCTTTGCCATTCTGTGATGGAAAAACACAGGCTTGAAAAGGAATAAATTTTGCTACGCAGCTACCATAAGGAATATGAACAGGTGGAGAAGGTGTATAAACCAAAGCTTGTAACTGTCCCATAAAGTCTGCATCAATAACTTTTGGCCATATAAATAGACCCTGCGAGGTGACACTGGGACGACCTACCAACTATGCAGTCAGACTATTGTAAACCGGTCCAAAAGCTTGAAGTGGGACCTTATGGATAGCCTGGTCCATTATTATGGTTGGGGCGGCTGTGGTGATATCCGGGCCAGCATTCCTAGCTGTGGCAGGTTGGAAGGTAGTGAGAGAGTTGGTGTGGGGGCATTTATTATCGTCACACCCCCTCGCCTTGCGCTGCGCTGCTGGTTTCCCTGATTTGTAGGGAGTAACAGCTTATCATCAATGTCAAATTTAGAACAGCATTGATATGCATAATGTGCTCCTTTCCTGCATCTGGGACAAATTCCGGGAGGTGGAGGTGGTACTCTGGGTTGAGAAATATCTGTGGCGTTTTTATTCTGTTGTCTTTGTGGACAGACTTTTTTAAAGTGATTGTCCTGGCCACAAATAAAGCATTTTTTCTTAGTAGGCATGACTGCTGCAACCTCAGTTGCCACAGCAGAACCCACTGCAGAGGCTACATTAACAACCACAGTTTGCATTTCATGTGTTTCAGAGTTCATTTTTGAACAAGTCTTTATCATATCAACAATTGTAGGATCTTGGAGTGGCAGTGACAATTTTTTTACAGCACACATTAGCATTCTCAAAAGCCAAATTACATGAAAGATTGTCTCGTGCTTCCTCATTGCTGACTTGCTTATCTGTAGCATTTTTTATCCGATCCACAAATTGTAAAAAAGTTTCTGAATCTTCTTGCTTAATAGATGTAAAAGATTGAGTAGAATTTTTCAAATCAGGGACCAAATTTAATGCTTGCAAGGCAAGATCTTTACTCTGATGCTGAACATCTCTGTGCCAGGCTGCCTGGTTTTGGGGTTCAGAATAGCAACCATGTCCCATTAATTGATTTGCTGACATATCAAGAAGAGGATCTCGCCTCTGCCGTGAAGTATTTTGAGCCGCAGCAGATTCACAGAGAGACAGCCAATTTGCCTCAAAAGCTGCAAGTTGCATAGGGGATAGGATTTGACCAATAACATTTTTGATATCCATAGGTGTTAAGTCCTCAGCAAAAATTGTCTTTAAAAGGCTTTGTGTAGAAGAAGAAGAAAGACCATATTCAGCACAGGATTTTCTAAGCTCATGCAAGAAACCCCATACAACTGGTTCGTGATAAGCATCATGCTCATTACGAAAAAGAGGGAAAGCCCCGTGCAACTTTTCCCCTTCTATAGCAGCCTCTTCATGGATTTTTGACCAAGTATGCAATGGATTTCTGACTGGAGGGAAAGATTCGGGAGTTCGAGGTTCAAGATGAGGAGGTGCAGGGTTCGAAATAAACGGAGAAGGCAGTGGAGCCAAAACAGGGGCTGTAGGGGCAGGTACAGCAGCTGTGTCAAATAAAAAAGGATTAGTTGAAGGTGATTGAGATGCTTTTGGTCTCGTGCCAAGGTGTTCAGAGAAGTCAGCAGGGGGAGCAGATACCTCGGCTTGTGGCGCAGTAAGATTTACTGCCTCCTCCTTGCTGTCTGAACAGGGTGCAGGGGTTGTGGCCGCAATGGCAGCAGCAACAGTCTGTCTATCAATCTTTAACTTTTCAAATGCATCTCTAATGACGCGCCAAGTTGTAAGTAGCGATAGAGCTGTATTATCACCGCGTGTAGCTACATCCATCAGAGTTCTTCCCCCAGTTTCCCAAGTATCCAGTTCAAAAGCGTTACTAGCAAGGCAAGCTTTTTCATTTTTGCGGAGCCAAATGAGCAAGGAACAAACTTTTTGTTCATCATAGAGAACTCCTTGTGCTTTTAATATTCTTAATAAAATATCTAAAACAGAACTTTCTTCCTTGGTCACATGCTGACCCATTTTTACTAAAAGTTCCCAGCCAGCCTACCTCCAAATCCCAGAGGCTTTATCAGTATAAATATGTAGTCTGGACTTGAAAACAGCTCTCCCGCCGATGGTCTCCACTGACACACCGCTGCTGTGTATCTTTTTTAGCTTTGCTGGGCTGGTCTGCTCAAAGATCCATGGGAATCAAACCCCTTATCACGTCGGAGGGGTCACCATTCGTGGCATTAAATTACACGGACTCCTCAAGGCTTCTTTAAGAAGATAATGCGAAGACGGTTTATTGCAATGTAATGTATCTTTTTATACAGATAATGGCTGCAGCTAAGACACTTGGCTACAGGTCATTGGTCATAATAACATTACATGTTTGTTCTTGTACTACAATTGGTTAATGTCATTTTGAGCAAAGCAGACTCTGTATCGCAATAACAAATTAAAAGTCAGTACACAAAGCTAGGTGTTAAGCTACTAACTACAAGTTATGTGGATTAATATACCCCTACTTCTGCTCCAATTCACAAAGCTTAATGTTAAAGAACATTCTTATCTTTATTGCTCTCTTATCTTAATTACCATCTCTGGCTCCTCAGGGACAGAGCTTTGTATCATCAAGCTCAAATATAGAAAAAGCTTTCACCCATATGAGGTCTCCCCTCAGTGTCCTCTTCTCTAACCTGAACAGACCAAGTGATCTCAGCAGCTCCTCATATGGCTTCTCCTCAAAGACCTTCATCATCTTTGTTGTCCTTCTTTGAATGCTCTCTAACAGCTTAATATCTTTCTTATATTGTGGTGCCCAAAACTGCCACAATATTCAAGGTGAGGCCATCCCCATTGCAGAGCAGAGAGGGACAATCACCTCCCTTGACTGGCTGCTGATGCTTTGCCTGATGCCCCCCAGGACACAGTTGGCCCTCCTGGCTGCCAGGGCACTGCTGACTTGTATTCAACTTGCCATTGACCAGGACCCCCCGGTCTCTTTCCTTGGCACTGCTCTCCAGCATCTCATTCCCCGGTCTGTGTGAACATCTATGGTTGCCCCATCCCAGGTGCAGAATTCGGCTCTTTCCCCTGTTGAACTTCATGTGGTTCTTGATTGCCCAACCCTCTGATTTATCGGGGTCTCTCTGCAGGGTCTTCCTGCCTTTGAGAGACACAACAACTCCTCTCAGTTTTGTGTCATCTGCAAACTTGCTCAGTATGCCTTCCAGTCCAGTGTCCCAGTAATTTCTGAAGGTGTTGAAGAACACAGGCCCTGAGAAGGAGCCCTGCGGAACCCCACTAGTGACAGGTCACCAGTCTGATGTCACCCCAGTCACTGATACCCTTCATGCTCAACCTGTGAGCCAATTGCTCACCCAATGCATGATGTGTTTATCCAGCTGTGTGCTATGAAAGAGAGTATTGAAATATTTACTGAAATGGAAAATGATTACGTCACCTGGTTTCCCTTGATCAACTAGGTGAGTTACCTTGTCATAAAAGGAAATCAGGTGTGACACACAGGACTTTCCTCTCATGAAGCCATACTGGCAATGACTGATGACTGTGCTGTTTTTTTCAGGTGTTTTTCAGCACTTCCTAGAATAATTTGATCCATAACTTTACCAGGCACTGAAGTGAGACTGACAAACCTGTAGTTTTTGTGGCAACAAGATAAGAAAAAATTCATCTTCACTCAGGCAATAAATTGTAACCTAATCTGTCAATCAGATGTTGAAAATAGTGCCAGAAGCCAGAATTGGGATGGCTCAGGATTCCTCCAGGAGTAAAAATTTGAATCAAGTTCTATTATCCCACTGGCTCACAAAATTTAGCATTTGATAGTGTTTTTCTAGTGCAGGTGTCAGCTAGTGTTGCTCCTTACCAACGGAGAAGGGGAAAAAAAGACAAGCAAGTAGTTTCTGAAAAGTATGGATTGGGGCTGAAGCCCTATTGTACTTACAGTCCAGACTCATTTTGAGAGGAAACTAGGGCAAAGTGGTGCATGGAAGGTGATGCAACAGCAGGTAGGAGCATGATGTCAGGTATCCTGTTCATTCCCTGGGAGAGCCTAGGAGCTTTTCATCCTACTGATCTGCTGCCTATGGTTTGAGATCACAACAGGATTTCCATGTCTTGAGTAAAAATGGGGCTCCAAAAGGAATAGGTTCACATTTGCAAAAGTATTTCTGTAATCTGCCCTTTTTTTTGTTGTTGTTTGGTCTGTCCATTCTTGAGAATTTGAATAGCTCATATTTGGTCCATGTCCTTTGTGAAGATTACAATCATCTGAAAAATTACAGTGTAACTTTTATGATTAGGCCAAATGAAGCAATACAGCTTGAATTTGGAACACTGAATATTAAGTTTGCAGAATAACTTTAACACTAACAGCAAAAGCATCCAAGCCGATGTATCCAACTGAGCTTTTTAAGAGTGCTGACATCTGAATGATGGCATGACACTAGCAAAAATATGGAAAAATTCCCCCCAAAATCTGTTCTTTTTTGTTATTTATTTGCCTGCCTCTAATAGTGATAAATATTTTTTTCATGTGAAAAATTTCATGTACAACGGCTTAGCCATAGTTTTCAGTTACGTTGTTACTTCTGGATTATGCATATGTAAGAACCTGGTGATAAAACGAGGGTTCAACTGCAGCAGAAACTTTAATTGCTCAAGTAAATAGTAAATCGACACTGCTAGGAAGTAGGCCCAACTTCTGTGAAGTTTCTCTGTGCTACAGAAATGGAGGGAGATTCTGGATGTGTAATGGAAAAGTATTTTTAAAAACTAGTCTGTGCAATTTATTATCCCCCATTACAATGCAGCTTTAATGGATAATGGTAGCTGGAGAGGATATTATATTCTGAGTGTACTAAGTGCTGTGCAGGGATTAGCCAAGACCTGTTTTCAGAAGTGACACTTCTGTGATACTCAAATCTGTCTGTGATATTTATATGCTAAAGAACTGGAGCTTATGTGAAGTGCTAATATGCTTCTATATTTATGGAGGGTTTCTACTTTGAGACTGTGAGTCTACGTAGCCTCCTTCAGGTGGACGGAAGTGCCCCACATTCATAGAGGTGAAGCTAAAACTCAGTATCTTCCCAGAATCTATGATGAGAGGTAGTGGTATAGCAGTGCAGGCTTGGTACTGCCTTAATACAGTTTCTAATCCATTTGGAGTGAAGGAAAAATGCACTCAGCCTTGAGTGCACGCAGCTGGGCAGGTTGATCCTCTCTAAGTTCCTCAGCATAAGAGGATGGACATCCCTGTTTTAGTACTTTTGCAAACCTGTTTGCAAACTTCTCCCTTGAACTGCTTTGGGCATCCTCTTCATTTGTTAGCAAAACTGGTGACTGACATCGGAGCAGATTCAGGGAAGATCTGCTAAGATGATGAGGGGAAGAGAATGAAAAGGTACCACATAGGAAAATATAAAGTCTGGTTTGCTTAGTCTAGCAGAAGAAGAATGAAAGAAGGCCTGATTGCTGTCTATAGACACACCAGGTAATCAAATATCTTCATTCAGAAATAATCCCAAGTGTATGTTGCAGAGACATCATCAGCCAGTAGAGATGGAGAAAGTTGAGAGAGCACAAACCCCTTTCAGAAAGTATATTTTTTTCCTCCACTCAATGAAGAACACATGGAAGAAAAAAAGTTTGTAATCAGTTGAAGAAATCACAGAACTTTATTACTGTTGCCTGCAGATTTTATCACTTGATGCATTTTATCACTAGATGTTTGATGCCACTAAGATGAGCGGGACTTTATAAGAAGCAGCTAACTAAATAAACACCATTTCCTTCTACAGGGACAGGTCCTGGAGCTTTTTCAATCCTCAGGGCTGAAAGGATTTTCTGCATTCCTACCACATTCCTTCTGGGAAGCATTTGTCGTATGGAGTCCCACCACCACTGGTTCAAAGCCACATCCAAAACCCTTCTGGGAATGAAGTGACCAGAAGACACCACTCTCCCTGGCATCTTCCTGGAGCAGATGCCCATGGGAGGCACCAGGAACTTCCAGTCCTTATGTGCTTGTCCTAAAAATGTGCAAGGAGGTAAAATTAGGTAGGTGTGGGAAGGGTTATCTCCAGGAAAGCTGCTGTGTGGGCGGAACAGGGAACGGACCATGAGCTGGTGCTCTTGAAATTTCGTTTCAGATGGAACTGCAAAGGGTGATTTAATGTGCTACTTATCTTGACACATTTGTATGAAGGGAAAATTATATTCCCCAGTAAAACCACTGGTTTTGTAGCCTGGTGGGGTGCAACGCTTTACACTGACAGATCTATCCAAGGGCTATTTCTGTCAGCTGTTAGGATGCACTCTGCAATGCCACGTGCTGCACGCAGGTACTGAATAAATTCCTGCCATAAAAACAGAAGGTGATTTCCAGGTGACAATAAATGTGATTTACAGTGGAAGAATACTGGAATACTTTCTCTTGTACTTCGATTTGAAGATTTGAAATATCCAGTGAAATTGAGCCTCTTCCAAAGTACATATTCTGCAGCTGAACCATGCTCAGAAGGTTTTTAAGGACTACGTTGCAGTGTTTTAAAATTACTTCAATGGCAATAAAAGTGCCCATAAAAGACATCTTAAATCCTTCCTCAAGATTCAGAAAAACTATAACATCAAGAAAACTCAGTATTCATCAGAAAAGTTATAGGACCTTGCAACATCTGAGGAAAGTATTCTGCTTTCAACTTCTGCCCCCACCTCCCCCTGTAAAAGTAAAATTAAGGTAATCTAAAACCACGGTCTTTGTTCCTGGTAGGTAGCCAAGAATGATAGGATAAAGGTGGGAAATAAAAATGGTTTATGGAATCAGACAGTATTGTACATGTACATACAAAGTATCTGGGGTATCCTTGAATTAAGTACAGTACTGCTGTGACCATATTCTGGTCGATTTAATATAGGAGTCTCCATAATGTCTTCTTTCCTAGAGCCGTATTTCAGTCCCTCCCAAAGCAGCTGAGGTGGTAACACAAATCGTAAATGACCATTTAGCAGCATGTATTCTATAGTGATAATAATAAAGCAGTATTAATGCAGGTTCCTCTGTATGAATTTGATAGGGATGCTTTGCCTAATCAGCTAAGGAAGAATGGCTAACAAAATTGTGACTCCAGACAAATTAATCCGGTTACAGAATGCCTGATTCCCAGCCCTGATGAAATGGTCCAGTGACAATGCTGTTCAGCTAGAAAGTACTGTAGGTTTCAAATTTAGTCTGGCACTTCTGTTGTTTGCCAAGAAGATGATAAAGCATTTTGGTCACATGTTTAATTTTGCAAGTTGCCAAGATGGGCAGCACTGCTAACCTATTAGAAAACCGTAGTGCTATGGCTAGAGGAAAGTGGTGCTTAGAGTGGATCTGTAGTTCTAGGAGACATGATGCTGGACCTTGTAGTGTCACACAGCATGGAGAAAACCTCACACATGGCTGAGTGAGGAGAATACTGACCTGGTGTTAAGATGGTTCGAGATGATTTTGCTCAAATTCTGCTTAATTACTGCAATATCTAGTTTGGCAACTTTTTACAGTGTTGTGCCTCTCAGACTGTCTAATAGATAAGGTGTGTATAGGTAATATAAGGGAAGTGAAAATACAATTTGATAAGGAACAAGGAGATTGCTGGGGTGCTGTCACTGTGTTTCAAGCAAGATTCAAGTTTAGAGGGTGGAAAATTCCTAGCTCAGTCCCTCAGCAGACTTAGCCCAGTAACCTTTCACTATCCACAGCACATCTATTCACTTCACTTTGTTATCCAGGGTATACCATAGTAAATGCAGTTTGGAGTATTACCCAAATTAAATCTTAATTCAGAGTAAAGGCAGAAGAGATTCAGGTTCTATGAGGTCTTACATAAATGCACCAAGGAAATGACAGCAAGAAATGCTCTCAGCATGGCTGTTTCTCTAAACAACTGTTATCACTGAAAATTTTATCATGCTAAGAATAGATCGTCTCTTTTACAGTTAATAAAAATTAGGCTGTAACTCTATATCACTCCAGAAATGGAATGCATCAGCAAATGGGATATGACATCATCTGTTTCCATTTAGTCTTTATATAGATATTGTACTAATCAATGTATCTTTCTAAAAACCCACATATGAACATGTGAATGTAAATATTAAGCTTGCCCTAAGATGTGAGAGATTGGTTGGTGTTGACTATTTAGAAGTTCTGAACAAATACTAGGGATGTTCTGGAAATATGAGCTGTCTTTAAAAATTATTTCTGATCTATTGACTGTATTGTTCTTGAATGTCACTATTATCTAAAGAGGAGGAGGACCATAAGCTTTTCCCCTTCCATCCTAGTTGTACAGCCAGGCATGTTCTTCCTATTGTCACAGCCTGCAAACAGATTTTTCTTATTGTCCTACATTGTCTCTGTGTTGACCAAAGTTTTCACCTAATTTTGACCATACATCCTTTGTGGCTATAACTCTTTATATATTTTATCATCACTTTTGCTGACAGCAGATATACAGTGGAAATGTTTCTTCTCATTCTGTAATTTTTCTGCCCTCAGTGATCTCTATCTATGGAGGAAATTGGACTTTTATTTCTGTGTTTCCGTGGGAGCTGAGGTGAAGAGTAGCTTCAGCAAATCATCCTAACAGCTTATTATTTCTATTCCTCCTACATGATCTCCCTGCTTATGTAACTTTATAAGGGACACATTTCAAGCCAGTACAGTAAATGTGCCCTACAGAGACACTTTTCCTTGCCTTGGTGTGACCAAGATGGGATTGAGCCTATCAAGGGCAGCACTGGCACCATGGAGCCTATGAACACAAACACGTAGAGGTTGGAAAAGCCGACAAGTGGCCGAAGGAAAGCAGTTGTCCCCAAAAGGAGAAGCAAGGCAGCACTATCCTGATTGCCAGCAGCTGATCTTAAATTAGCCATGAGATAAGAGGGTTCAAGCCAAGACACCATTATGAATATTGGTGTTCAATGAATCATCTCAATTTTGTTTATTTCCCTTTTCCTCAAAATATTCAAAATTTCAGGACAACAGTATAAATCACTTGTAATATTTCCCCCTTTTCTTCTCTAACATTTCCAAAACATCTTTGACATTGCTCCTATGAAGATGTGAATACACTCAGAAGTACGTGGAAACAGAGACAGACCTTTGTGCCTTTCTGCCTTGGCACTGGGATGACTTTGCTGCCATGAGTTGGCCTTAATGAGGGCCAAGTGCAAGTACAGCCACAGGAATAACACAGACGTGAGAAATGATAAGACAAACTGTAAAATAGATGAATATGCCTGGTGGTGATATCGCCAATCACTTCAACTTCTCACCCTTGGCATTTGCATGTCAGGCATGTTTGTAGCCTTGTAATTCATGGGTATCATTACTGCATGTAGGATTTTAGATGTAAAAATGTACACTTAGCAAAACCAGTGTGTTTTTCTCTCTAGAGCCTTCTCAGTTCCTAGCTGGCAGGGCTATTTGTCATGCATTGGCAATGTCTACCCTCATTTCCAGAAAGATTCTACAATCAGTATGGTTTCCCTTCTCTGTCAAACTTACCCGTCATCTCTAAGTTGCTTCAATAGAGCCCTCTCACCTCTGCTGAACTCTGAACTGCTCTTCTGAAAGACCAACGCCCAGATTTCATCCCTTCCATCTGGATTTAGCTCTCATGTCAGTGTCATGCAAAAAAGGCAAATCTGAATCTGATATTTGCATTAGACACAGACCCAGGCTTTGTACATACAAAAGGATCCATTTTATTGGTGCACATTCCTATTAAGGAAGACAGTAATCAATTTGTATTTCAGTTGGAAAATTCTTTCAAGGGATAGGTTGATTAGCTGTTAATGAAATTCCAAGTAAGCAAAACCAGCCACTAAATGAACCTTGAGAAAGTCATGTTTTATTTTAGGAATCAGAAATAGTATACCGCCCAGAGGAAAATAGATTAGATAATCATAAGGAAAAAAAACCACCAGGAACTTGCACTAAAGGATCAGTAGCAAAAATGGAGGTTTTAACCTTATTTTCAATTAATCATGGGAATCTTGAAGGAAAAAGAAATCACATTTTGCTCCCCTTGAGTTGGGATTCTTTAATAAAAGGACTCTCAGACAATGACTAAGAAAAAAAAATTGAAAATGAAACTGATTGGTTGATTAGGGTCAATTCACACGTTGTGTTTCAGGATGTGGAGAGTATCCTAAAATAAAGCCGTGAGACTTAGAACCATACAGTCATAGAATTATAGAATCAGGGAATCATAGAATGATTTGGATTTTAAGAGACCTTAAAGATCATCTAGTTTAAACCCTCCTTCCGTGAGCAAGGACATCTTTCACTGGAACAGGTTGCTCAGAGCTTCATCCAGCCTGACCTTGAACACTCCCAAGGATGAAGCATGGGCAACATGTTCCAGTGCCTACTATCTTCACTGTGAAGAATTTCTTCCTAATATCTGGTCTAAACCTACCCTCTTTCAATTTGAAGCCATTCCTTCTTGTCCTGTCACTGCAGGCCCTTGTAAATAGTCTCTTTCTCATAGGTTCCCTTTACGTACATGAATTAGGTCACCTCAAAGCCTTTCCTTTTCCTGGCTGAGCAAATCCAGCCTCCCGTCATAGGAGAGGTGCTCTTATGGTTTTCCCATTCAAAGGCAATGTCCTTTAGAAAAATGTTAATGCTTTAAGAGTCCCCTCCCACATTTAAAACAATTTTGGCTAATTTGGTTTTGCATTTCCATGGCTAAAGCCTTTTGTGTAACTTCATAAAAAATGAGTAAAGCTGCTTTTTCAATAACTTGAAAATACCAAAACTATCAGTGCTTTTTAAGGGGAAAATGAAATCTGTGAAGCCTAGACTTCCTTCTCCTCCCCTCAGGAGGTGTTATTAAGTGCCCTCAGTGGAGATAACAGCACCAGCCACTGATACTAGATCTCCTGAAGCAGGGATGGTATCTTGTGGAGTATCACTGCTGTGATAAACACAATAGTCTATAGATATGAACGACACACTTTCCATTAGAGCCTTTCATTAGAGCAACTGGGTCAAAACAGAAAACACTGCCAACATTGCCTTGATGGAACATTTAAAACAAATCACTGAGGTGGTATCTCAGCTGGTATCTCAACACTGGTAGGACTGCCATAAAACATTTGAAAGCTGTGCAAACACCGTATTATTGTCCTGGAAGATGGTCATTTTTTTTTAACACCTTGTCCTACCTTTTTTCAATCTTCCACTTGCTTTCACAAAAAAAAAAAAAGGACCTAGTGCTTCCTATTGCTGTTTCTGTCAGTCCAAATATTTCCTTCCCCTGTAGAGGAAGGTGGTGCCCATATAGCTCTTTTGAGAAGGTGCAGAAAATGTGAGAAGGAAATGCCTCTTCATTTCCCATTCTGTCTGGAAGAGCAATATAATAATTAAAAAAAACCAACAGAAGACAATGCACACTCCTGTAGAAGAATACCCCTAGCATTTCTTCAGGACTACAGGAGAATGTTAAACTGAGGATGGAAAGATATTGAAGAGCAGCAAAGAAACAGAGAGAGACGCAATAGGAATGCTGATACACATAATACATACATAATAAAAGTAGTGTTTCTTTGTGCTTCTGGTTACAGCCCTGTTAGCAGATGAAGACATTTGGAAAAAATCATATTCAGCCCTGAAAGTCAATGCCTTTTAAATAATCTGGTCTGCGCCCATTCCTTTAAATAAACTTGCATTATTCATAGATTTAACACCAATCCCATGACTTAAGTGCTATCATATACAGGAATTAAATCGTAATAACTTAGTTCTTGGGGTTTGTGGTTTAGCAGAGACTTGAAAGGACTTGGTAATGCTTGCCTTTATCACCTCCCAGCAGCACCAAAATACATCTGGGCATGGAGCCACCAGAGTTAAGAAAATAACAGCTATCACAGGATTTTGCTGCATAAGCTACTATGAGTTCCTCATTAAGCTGTCTATCACAGAATATTTTAGATATCTTCCACATCTTTGAAATCTTCCATAACCCAGCTGCAAATGCTTAAAACATCACCTGAAGGATCTTCCTCGTGCTTGACCACTTTACTCCTCAGGCACAGAAGTTCATTTCTCTGCAAGTACAGAACTCACTGGTACTGGAATCAAACATTTCCTTGGAGAATGTTCTGTTTCTGCAGAACAGATTTGTGCAAAAACTGAGCACCATCTGAAATTCAGTATGCTCTATTCAGAAAGCAAGATAACCTTCAAGGAGATTTTTTCCTAATAAAGAAATCACTACACAAAAAATGTACCTATGCAATGTATTGCCGATGAAAACACTGTGTGCATTTTTAAGGAAGACAGTAACAACAAATACAGCATTGAAGGTCTTAGGTATTGGTAATTACTATCAGTGGCATAAAAAGCTAAGGAGAAACCCACTGGGTGACACTCAAATTTTCATGTTTGTCCTTGTTTTACCTCCCAGGACTCCTCTGTGTAGATGTGAAAAGGAAAGTCTCTGATGCCTCTCCAGTTTATTCAGTGAATTAGATACACTGAATTTAGCACATACATGATTTCCCTTTCTGTTTCTTTAACTCCTCCACTCCCAACTTATGGATGCTGTGGATGCTCTGCATGCAGCCAGAGATATGGGACCTGAATTAAGCAAGCTGGTACTTCAGGAGAGACTCTGGGATTGGAGTCCCACACAAAGCTTAGCTTATGCACACCTTCATATTCCTACACAAAAAGTAGTTCATGGCAGTACTAGCATATCCAGGTTTTTGGTGAAGAATAAGAAAATGTTTCTTCTATGTTACAGGCCTTCTAGTGATAATTTTGCAGCAGCTGTCACTGGTTTATTCAAACAGTGATCATTTAAAAATAGTTTCAAAGGAATAGGCAGCACACTTCTATTACACTGATGTAATTATGATATACTATGTAATATTTTACAGCATTTCATGATAAGGAGCCTCTTTTTTTCTGAATTCATTATTACTTTCATTGGAAAAGTGTCTCAGCATTATTTAATTTCTGAGCTTTTAAGTTCCTCACAGAAGTGCACTGCACTTCTCTGCATTAAAAATAGAAAATGGCAAGGGAAGAGACACAGCTTTCAGGGCTCGTTCTGACATTAGCAGTCAGAGCAGCAGGCAGATATCTGACATTTCTCTTCAGAAAAGGAGAGTTACCCTGTTTTTGTGTGCACAACAAGTGAGATATGAATGGGGCCCACAACTTCTAATTGCTCTTCTTTTTAAACCAGACTTCAGTTTATATTCAGCCTGTGTCACAGCTGGAAGATTTTTTTGTGGCTATGGCAAGTCACAAGTGCAAGGGAAAAGATCAGCAAAATTTTGTTAGGAAAGGAGCTTGTGCTCCAAGCTCATGCTTTGAAGACATGCTTTCATGTTACCTCCTAATTACATAAAACTTAGTCACATGTTAATTGTAACTACCCTTTGTTACCTAATATCTCACTTAACCGACTATTATATCCTGGCATTAATATTCTACTGCCTTCTTCTTATCAGCCCACTTTGCTTTAAACAGGAAACATTTCATATGGTGAGGAACTAAAATAATTCTTGAGTGTGAAGATCCTTAATGACTTGAGTGCGTGGCATGAAATGGAAAAAGAATAACATTTCCCTCAAAGTGATTTTCACAGGAAAAAATGGTGATTTGATGAAACCTAAGTGGGCCAAACCCATTCATTGTAGCCAGAGCTTTCTGCAGAGTGTAAAAACATTCTCTCCTTGGGTTGCCTAACTTCCCTGCTGCTACAGGGAAAGGCTGGCACTCACCCTGGTCTCCTGTAAAGCCCCTGCCTGGTTTTGAATAATTTGGTTACTGAAATCAGCCCTTTTTCCATGTAAACCATGCAGGGCAGGTTATTTTTTTCCCATGTATTGTACCATTGCAATAAATACAGACCTTTATTCCATCCTAGAAAGACTCTTTAATTATTTTTGCTCCTCTCACCAGCATAATGATGCATGAGGCTGACCTATACATGCAGTAGGGAGCTAACAAACAGTGTACAGTATCTCTATTAGCCTGGGACATTATTCTCTGCTCATGTCAGCATTGACAGAACTGCTTGCTTGGAGCCAGCATGGCAGGGAGCTGATGACAAATCTCTGTGGATATGCTTAGCCTCAGAATTAAGTTTCCCTTCTGAGGGATATTATAAAAAACACCAGCAAATACAGCTGTCAAAGAAGACTGCCAAATGCATGGGAAACCATCAGGTTAGGAAAGTGTAAATATCCTGCTTTGGGCTTGGCTATATGTCTGATAAAGTATCTAATCAGGAAAAGCTACTTTGTAAAAAACCTTAGAAATAGTTCAGGAATTTAGATAAGAAAAGTATGCACTTTTTGTGCTAAAAACAACAGTTATGAAATTGCAACACACATAAGCACAGAACTCACTTCAAACAAATCAATGCTCTTATGGAGCCAAAGCCTAAAGTGAACCATGTGATTTATCTTTGTTCATTGATTTGCTTTTGAATGGGACACCAAAAGCTTTTGGATGGGACATCAGTGCAAGACCCTAACATCAGACTCCACTGCATTAAAAGGTATTTCATTCTCATGAATCCCTCTAAATTAAAAGGATATAATGGATATAACAGTGGGAAATTACTCCCAGCACGTCAGCATATAAATAATGTTTTCATAAAAAACAGTGTTACCTTTGACATTAATATCAATAGGGTAAAGATTTCACCTTTCTTTTGTTGAACCTTTCCACACTTAATTTAATTTAATTTTTTAAAATTGATTTTATTAATTTATGAAATAGGAGTTACTGACAGCTAAATTCCATGATGCTCATTTTGATGAGCATGTGTATGAGTGGATGGAAGCATTATTGCACTTGGGTACTTGGGGCACCCAGATCAATCCATACTGTGTTGTGCTTCTTTGTGGGTTTATTTGATTTATTCTGTGTGAAGGTGGTGATTTATGGATTAATAGGAAAAGCTGACACAGATAATTGATATAGCTGACTCTGTGTCAACTCTGTAACACTATGGAGCCCAAGCTTGCTTTATCTATTTCGAATGTGTAACAATTCCTTTTAATTTTTTTAATAGTTGGAGTGCTAAATGTGGGCTGAATTTTCTGGTATTATAACTCCATTTTCAGACCCATGTTTGGATTATTCTAATGCTGCTATTTCCATAATGGCTTTAACGAAAAGGAGAGGAACAGTACATTAGACAGAAATTACAGATACCCTTGAGAGAAGGGTAGGAAAAACACACAAGGTATTCAAGGTCAGGTTTAGCGGATATTTTAGCTGTAAAGAGTCAAAAGAAGACAGATTTGACAAGAACTGTTGTTGAAAATATCAGCCATGTAGATCATATTTGAAGTTACTTCAGTATCCTAAATAAGCATACCTACCTGTAGCTATTTTGTAATGGGCTCTTTCAGAAATATGAAGTAGAAGATTAAGTTACTAATTTTAAAGTTTTTGGTGATTATTGGAATAAAAAAATGGGAAAGTGTATTAAAGACTTGGAATGAGTATTCTAAAAAGAGCCTTTGAGATTTTAAAAACAATATTCCTTTGAATTTTGCAGGGAGTCGGTTTCAGAAAGACGCCGTGAAAGGTGATGTCTGTGAAGTAGCGGAAAATACATATGTAAATGAAGTCTCATCCACTGCCCCACCCCCTCAGCCCTGGTGAGCACAGTGACACCTTCGCTGGCACGCCAGGGTGTGTGTTGAGCAGGGGAACCACAGCCGTGAGGCTGCTGCAGCCAGTCTGGGGTTCACTGCCACTGCCCCCTGCCACTGCCACAGGGCTGATGTGGCCAGTCCAGGGATCACCACTCTCACCCTCCACCACCGCTGCACCAGGACCAGCTTGACACAGTGTATGTAAAGCTTCCCTACCATTTTATTAATCTTTCCAACCGTATCGTAAGGGAAGAACTCCGTCCGGCTCCTGAGTGAGTGGCACCTGCTGGCACCATTGCCCTGTCCCACAGGGTGGGCTGGTCCCATCCCTTGGCGCTACATAGGCACTTGCTGAGCATGCATGATCATTCAGTCCTCACGGGACCCATAAAACACTTGCAAATGACTGAGGGAGGCCGAAGACATCTGCAGAAAAATCCTCCACAATGTATTGAAGCCACAAAAGTTGAGCAGCAAAGAAGTGAGGGATTACTCTACATCTCTTTATGCTGGTTAGAGGGAATTTAGGGCAGAATAGAAAGGCTTATGTAACATTTTTAAGATGGATGAAGACAGTTTGGCATTTGGACATTGTAGGAGTTTCATTATTTTACAGGGAATTTTGGGGAAAAAACAGAACCTGGATGTGACTGCTGAATAGGTTAGCAAATAAGGATTATGTATCTTGCTCTGAAAATCACACAGCCAGCTGTATTCCAGTGAGCTTCTGCTCTGAAGTAACAGGTTGGGCAATGACACAGGAGCATTAGAAAACAGTATAAATCTCCAAGAGGCTGTTTGGAGTAACATTGTATGAACACCTTAAACAGAGCTCTGAGTAAAGAGCTTCCAGAGATGGGTTTTAGAGCCAAATTTCTCCTATTCTGAAAGAGAAGATAAAGGCTGTGACTTGTTTTTGATCTTGGATGTATACATGTACCAAAGCCTTTTAAGAATGCAGAGGCATGGGTAGCAGGTGAGTTTTTTGAAACAAGAAATAGCTAAAATCATGTTTATTACCGTAATTACAGTGAAAAATTAGAAGTGGAATTTTTCTGTCTTTGTCACAAAGTCTTTAGAGAAAACAGCTGATAATGCAATCTTTACATCCTCTCATTGATCATAGCAATGGTATAATACAGGCTTTATTCTGCTTTCATGCAAGGAAAATCTTCCATATTTTCTGCTGCTGCTATGTTGCTGTATCTTCCTTGCTTCACTTAGTGTGTCCCATAAATTTCAGCTGAATTTAGGACAGCAAGAAGAAAGACAAGATTTATGCCCTGGCCTTTGTATCCCACAATAAATTGCTTTCCCCCTTTGATGTCTGAGGGCCTTTTATTAACGTACCTTGTTTGGGGTTTTTTTAAGCAAAGAGGAAACACATTCTCCATATTAATGGCCTTTATGTCAGACATTGGTCATGCACACTAGGTGCTTGCTTGCAGGAGCCAGCAGAAACCCCTCCTTGCTCTCCTCCCACTCACTTGGGCAGGTCTGGCATGTTACTGGAGCATGGACATGCCAGAGGCTGTGTCTGCTACCGGCAGAGAAGGGCCACAACCTGGCTGATACTTCTCAGACCTCAGTTTGGAGTTGGTCCAGCTGCTGGAGGATCCTCCTCTTCTCTGTGAATCTCTTCTTTGGCTTCCTGTGTCAACATCTGTCTCCTTCTCTCCTGGGTGGTTTCACACCTCTGCTGTTATGAGGGAACCCAGAGGAGGTTCCTTTATGCAGGGAAGTTGAAGGCAACTAACTCAAGCTAAAACTTGTTTGCAAGTAAGTGCAGCTTGTCCTTACAGCTCAATAAACCTCAGGCATGTCAGTTGGTAGGTTTGGGGAATTAGAAAGCTTTTATTTATGCTGTGACAGGTGGTCAATGCACAGAAATGTGAGAAGAAACCATCCAAAAGTAGTTTCTGGTTGCTAACAGACTGACAAAAGGTTTCAAGGGAAGTAGGAAAATGTGGTGGCAGAGGACATGAGCCAAACCAGGGTGCTCTGTCAGTAGGAGGGAAAGGAGAGCCACCAACCCTTTCCTGCAGTTAGCAGAGCTGTGTATTTTAGTGATGTTGTTTTCCTTCCTTTTCCATCCTACTTGGAGCCAGTATTTACTGTGGCTGTGCTATAAATAACACTGGAGAGTGAAAGCCGATTTCAGTCCAAGGTACATATCCAGGAAAGCTCATAAAATTCAGATGCATTTCTTGAACTGAATGATCTTCCCAACAAAAGGCAAACATGTAAAGGTGATTCTCACCTTTTCAGCTTATAGGAAAACAGGCAGAATTGTAAATATACTAAATATACCTTGCTTCTGATTTCACCAGCAATGTATGTTTCAGGTAACCCCCCTGTCCTGCTCTTCAAAGGGCAATGTCTGCTTCCCATTGAACAGAGAAAGCCTGGGATTTTCTAGAAGGTGTTTCAGTGCTGTCTAGAAGGCAGAAATACCCTCACCCAGAAACTTGAGGGGGCTTATGCAGACATAGAACACAGCACCAGTCATTTGACATATTTCCATGTTAAAATATCATCCTTAAACAAACCGAGAAACCCCTCTCCTAATGGCTGGTACATGAGAACTGTGCACATCAAAGGACATAAAAAAGCCTGCTTATTGCAGCTTCTACATGAATATGTACAAGGCCAAGGTCTGAGTATTTTTGAATATCCTTTTTACTCCTGTGTTCTGCACAGTTCCCTTTCAGTGTGTGCCTGGTGCAAGTGTCTGTGTGAGTCACAAACTGATTTCAGAAAACAAAAATTGCCTTAGGTAATCTGTACATATTTGCTGGCTACAGGTTGTCTAAACTTAGGGAAGAGAGTGATCATTTTGTCCTGGTGTCTTGAGGTTTATTTTTGAGGACATATCATTCACCTGAAAATAATGCAGTTTAGAGTTAACTTCTCTAGATTTGGAACTTTGGTGTTGCTGTATTGGTTTGTTCAGCACGAGCCACAGAGGAAGGGTCAGGCATTCGTCTGCAGACTCAACTCTTGTTCTTTTTGCATGGGACAGGTCATGTCTTGAAGTTAATTTCGGGTGATATCAGATAATGCACACACACACATATATATGAAAAAAATCAGCAGCTCTGTACATTTTGTATTTTCATGGATATAAGTGCTCAGAATAGGGAAACCGCTGTTGTCAGTCTGAGGCAGTGCCTGCTGACACTGCTCACCTGTGCAGAATTCAGTTTAAGGTTACTTATAGGGATTCAATATTCATTTAAAAATAATGCCTTGTTTTTAATGTGTTTCCATTAATAAGTCACTTTTAATAAAATCCATTCTGAAAACCTAATTTCAGAAATCAGTGGAAAAAAAGAATAATTTTCATGTTGGGATGTGTCTGCAGCCCACACTGAACACTGAGCCCCAGAAATGCAGTGATGTCTAGGCTGATATTTTATGCTATATCAAAGAAAGCTTACCTTGATGTGGCATGGCTCAGAGCAGTAAGATGGATATAATAGTATCCCATTATAACAGATCAATGCGTCTCTCTATGGACCATTTAATAAGGTTTTCCAGACAGCACAGAACTGTGCTTGCCCCTTTCTAGTTTTTGATATAGTGGCTTTTGCTGGGTATTGCTGACCCAGTGGTAAGGACACCAGGCAGTCACCATTAGGACCTGAGGTTCAGTCATGCTCCAGGAGAGACGCTGGGAACAACCAGAAGTAGCAGAGGAAAGAGAATAATGCTGATACAGGAACAGGAAAATGTCAGTGCTGGAAGTAATGGCGCGGAAGAGAGGAGAGCACAGGGCTAAGCAGCAAGAAGTGGAAAGTAATGCTCCTGATTTGTTCTGATTTATTCTTTTTCCTCTAAAAAAGCTGTTTGCCTGCAGTGAGGAACAGAATGTGCCACAGTGAGTGATGAAAGGAGAAAAGCATCTCCTTCAAGAGTAAGTAAATTCAAAAGGAACTCTTCTCTTTGCATTGCTAATCTTGATGAGATGTACTGCTCTTGAATATACAATCCATTTTAATAAACCTGTAGAGTACATGCAAAAGCTTTTTTTAATGTGGTCAGATTTCTCAGAGCATCTTTTTGATTCAGTAAGTCAATTTTCAACAGTCTATCTAAATGTATTTCTTAAATTGCCACTTAACAAGTTATTTTCCCTTTCTTACTAGCTCTTGCATAGGAGGTCTCAATTTGCTAAGAAAGCTACTGGAGGACTACATATTTCAAAATGAACTCTCCAGTTAAATGCAAGTATTCTGTGTTGGTGACATGTATTAGTGATCAGTGATAGCCTGAATTGACATCACCTGAGCACACATTAACCTCCCCACTCTTCCTGATGGGGTATTAGGAAGTATTTCAGAAAAGTTGTAAAAGGTTTCTGAAGAAACATGAATTACATTACAGTCAGTTGGTGATGAGCATCACTTGTTTCTCTCAGGCTTTACTTCCCTGTCTGTTTCTAGGTTGTTGTTTAGTTAGTTTGTTTGGTTTTCATTTCATATTTTCTATTTAGTTATTAAACTGTCTCTGTGTCCATCCAGGAGTTTTCTCCTTTTTACCCTCCTGATTCTCCTTGCTATTCCCTGGTGGAGGAGTGGGGAAGTAGCTGCGTTGTGCTCAGTTGCTGGCCAGAGTTAAATCATGAGTAAAGTGAGCAAAGTGGTCACCTACTGATGGTGAGAGTGCTCATCCTTCCACCTCTGTGAGGCTGTGGATACCCCCTGTGTCCCACAGAGGCATCAGCAGTCTAGCTGGAGTCAGTGTATTTGTATTGGCCAGTGTGGAATTTTGGTTTATGCCAGTGCTATTAGTGAAGGGGTCCTTAAGAACTCCCCCAAGAATCAGAATGCAAGAATAATGGCCACAGGGGACAGCAAGCTGTATCTCTGGAGAATGTTCTCCATCCATTAGTGTTGTTTCATGAAGTTCAAAGACCAATAAGAAGGTTTTGGGGAACAAAACACTCTCTAGGAGAAAATTATACCATTTCTGTAGTCCACTTATGTTACAGGCTGTTTTTGCACTGCAGAGTTGACCCTAAAACGTCTTTTCCTGATATTGTCTTTCTCCTAAACAAAGTACAGTATACATTTTCCTTTATTAGCATCATCTGCATCTCTTTAAAATACAGTTGTCTTATAAACTCCTGTTTTCTAGAGATAAAGACCATGGCATAAGCTGGGCACATTTTTGATGGAAGAGGTGTCCTGTTGTTGGAGAAGCCGCTTTTGTAAATTATTTAGACATTTGATCAGAAATGGTCCTATCATTACAATTTCACATTAGTGGCGTATTTTTATCTTGTAGCTAAATATAAAAGCAGCAATGTTAAAGCACAAATTCCTATAGAGGAAGGCACACTTCTTAGCTTGTTTACCACAGTTCCATGCACCAGGGCATGTCTCATCATCATTACCTAATGAACAACTTACGGGGATGCCACAGTGAGCGTTTCCTTCCCGAGTTTCAGTGCAGGGACCAAACAGTGGCTCCCAGGTGGGAGGTACAGCCTGAGCACAGGATGTGTCATACTGCAGTTTGACACATCTTCAAGTTACTCTAGGCATCTATTTTCCAAACCACAGCCTAAAAGAAAGGTATGAAGCAAGACATGTTAGAGTCTGGCAAGGTGTGTGAGAGTCTGCATAAAACCACCTGATTGCTCAGTAACTGAGTGTATTCTCTTTTATGACAGATAGGAAAAAGAAGCCTCCCTCTCCTAAAATTACTGAAATCATAGTGATACATGTAAAATTTCTGAAGTATTTTTTGTTGTCATTAAAGGGGATGTTCAGGATACTTTTCAGATATCTCATGCATGAAATAAACCTAGATGGTTTTGTAAAGAGATAAGTACATTTGCACCACTCTAATTTTATATGAATATATTTTATGGTTTATTAGTTGTATTTTTACTACTAGTATTTTGGATTCTTCTGCAGTGTATATACTTTTTGTTTAATATTTTTATAAAGCATAGAATCTTATCAATCCACTTAAATCATATTTATTATTTCTGTATATTTTTAGGTATAATTCTCCACTATAAGCTGCAATGCCATAGAAAATTGTGACTCCTTGTGCCCTTTCTCTTCACTTTCTTTTGTATTTTTGCCATGAAAGGCTACAACTCTTATTCATAACCCAACAGAAATACAATTTTCTGATGCAGCCTTAGCTGTTGCTTTGCTGTTGCTTTGCTATAATGCAGGCTACACCATATTTACTAACTTCAGGGGACTTACAATGCAAGTATTTATGACAGACACAATGTAAAAGACAAAAGGCACATGCAGATAGAGACATTCTTTTCTTCAGGTCACAAGGCAGATGTAGCAGCAGAGCCAAACCAAGAAATCTGTAGAAGCACATCCTACAGTCCAATTACTTTCTTGGCAGTAATTTATTGTATGGTTTTCAGGGGTTTTGATTTGTTTTCTACTGCCACTTCATTATCAGTATTCTTTATTTTTCAATAAAAATCCAAGTGCAACATACAGCTTTCTATGAAGAAACATCATAGATTTTGTACATAAGCCTCAAGATAGCACTGCATTTTTCCCATATGTCATGCAATTCCTTACTAACAAAGTCGTTTTTCTGACATAATATGGGTAATAAAGATAAATATTCATGTAATGTGACTTCCCGTGTCTTGAGAGACATCATTAGTTTTTAAATGCGCTGTCAAATGGACCCATGGTGTTTCATGCAAGTTGCCACAGTGATCCCACATCAAAACCTGAAGAGGTGCTGACTGCATATAAGTGAATTACAGTCGAAAATTATAACAGCACCTTCGAGGGTGATGAGTGTTTGAAACACCCTAGAATAGATGTAGTACTGCTATTGTAAATGTAGATATCACTATAGATATCAATGTGCTGTAGAGAGATGCTAATATTGAAATTAGTCCCTAACCCCTTCTAAATCTGAGATGCTGGGCTGGATTCTTTCTTCCTTTAGACTGTGCTGTATCTTACAGAGATAAGGTGGTAAGGTGGCAGGTGGTAAGGGCCTAATGCTGCTTAAGCATTTCCATGATGCTGTTTGATGGGCTGACTCAGTCCGTGGAGGAATTGGGATTACCAGAAAGTACTTGCTGTGTAAGGGCCATAGTGCAGGTGAGGAGAGCTGGAAGGCAGCCATCCTCCAAGTGCTGCTGTGCAGCACTGCCTTGCGAAGGCTGAAAAGTAGGTGAAGGTGCTGGAGAGAGTCTGAAGCTGAGGAACCAACCAAAAAAGTTCTTTGCTGATTGGTTTTCATCCTGGATGCTCAACCTGCACTGCCTGTGTGCTCAAAATGCTGCAGATTTATTCACACTTCTGCAAAAACATCAAGAAAATCTCAATTAAATAAGCTGTTTATAACAAATGGCAGTTTTGTGGCAATTTCAGTCAGTGCTGTTCAGCATATAATTGGCACATACTTCTGTAGGCAAAAGGGAAAAAAACAAGAATGCAAATTACAGCTCTCCCTCAGCTTGGGGATCATGTTTTCCCTATGTTGTAGTGAAGCAAAATGAAGTCGTGACTGTGCCACAAGCTAAGAGCACAGGTCCCTTACACAAAACTTCTGGCCCTGTGCAGAACAACCCCAAGGATCACAACATGTGCCTGAAAGCCTTGTCCAGTTTTTAAATGATAGCAGCCTGGGGTCAATCCTTTTGTCCTTAAAATCTGTTGTTTGTTTTTTTCCCAGACCACTGGTAGCAGAATAAAATTAATTGGTTTGTCAGTGCAGTTCTATATTTTATTCTCAAGAAAGCAGCACAATCAACAGTATTTAATCATCTAAATTCCAAGTAAGAGCTGGAAGGAGTCCTGCAGAAACTCCTTAACATTAAAATGAGTAGTAACAGGGGAGGACTGGTGTGTTCTGGTTGGAATGTGTCCTACTAGAATCAGCCTGTAAAAGATTCCCTGTTCTAATCTATGGTGAGGGTTTTAAATATTAACAGGTTTCACAGTAAACAGAGGAGCTGATTGACCCCAAAGTGCTGTCTGGGATGAAGAGGTTTCCTGAAGAGGCTCACAGAATCTTAACGAGGAAGCAGCTCCCTTAAGTCACTGATCTGCAACACTTCCTTTAGACATTTATTCTGGGTGACATGGGTCTTTCAAAATAAGCCCTCTTATTTGAGATTTAACATCTCAGCCATTCCAAATGGGATAAAGCTAAGACTTTGTTCATGAGCTCTCAGCTCAGGCAGAATAGGTAATTCAAAGTGTTGAAAATCACTTAAGCCTGTATTTCTTACCTAAAGATTTAAGGGAAGTTTCTTATTGGGTCTGAAGCTTTTTTTTTTTTTTTCTTTTTTTTTCTAACATGAAGCAATTACAGTTTAATTTTTAAAAGATGAAAATGTGTATAGAGTAGTAAGTTTTCATTTTCCCAAATGGCACGGATTTGAATCTATGTCAGCCTGGGCATGTAATGCAATTAAAGTGTTCATTTATACATATATTTATGTGGATATTTGGGTATACAAATAAACACATAAATAGTCAAACCCTGAATGTACCTTGTGGATGATGAAAATGTGCTATTTCAAAAGGGCAAATTCTGTATGTTTGCTCTGTTAAACCTCCCATACCAACTCGCTCTTGGTGGCTGTGCTGTGCCATCTCCCGCTGTCCATCAGGGACTGAACCTCATGAGGTGCACAGCTGTGACCTTTCCTCAGTGGGAAAAAGCCACCTTGGTTGTCCTTTGAGGCAGGGATATAGATGTGGGATGGCTCCAAAGGGCTCAGGCATTTTCTCCTCTGAGGATGTCCTGATCCCTCGGCTGATATCCAACCCCAGTGCCAGGAGATGCCTGATGGCATTTTTGCTCTTTATTGCCTACAGAGGAATGATAAAATGGTCATTTGCTTTTGCATCTCTGCTTATTCTCCACATAATTCCCCTGCCCATGTTTCCCATGCACTCTGTGACTTGCACGCCTGTCTTGACCAAGATCTGAGCAGCATGATGCTGTTTTTTCTTTTGACTTAACAAAAATCTGTACTGCACAGGAAGTCATGAAGTATTACAATAAATACATCAGAAAGTGAATGCAAATCACATTTCCAAATTGTGCTGATCCTAGAAAATACCCTAGTATCCAGATTTTAAATGAAACCGTATATTAGCTCTGGCTGGACAAAATAGGAGGCACCTTGCAAAGCACTTATTTCAATGTTTTTGCTATCCAGCTTGAACAAACCCCCCTATCTGCATCTAAACCATCTATTCACATCTATGTATATTTTAAAATATTCCCACTCTGAAACATTTTTATTCTCTGCTTCATACCCTTGGGGGACAAGTAGGATTTTTATGGAAGCATTATTGAAAATGAAAATGCAGCTTTGATCATAAGAGTCAAGATACCTTAGTCTTCAAAATTTATATGTATTACTGGAAATTGCAAACTCAGGGCTACCTGAAGAACTTGTTTGCGAACTCAGCAAAAGGGGAGTTAGTTGTACCTATGACTAGAACAATGCCTACACATGGAGATTTACTTATTGAAAATCATAGGAGGGCATGAGAAAAATGAGGAAGGATGTTGGGACTAATGGAAATGAACTGCCACACTGCAGTTTTATTTTCCAGCCCAAGAGTGGCTGGGGAAATGGACATTAAAAAGTCATGTAATGCAAAGAGATGCAATTTATTCTTGTATATGGAGAACAATTGAATCTGTGCTGTTCCAACCCGTAACATCGTTGAGTGGGGAGAGTGTGAGTCACTCTGATCTGAAGCAGGCAGCAGGAGTTGAGACCTCCACAGCCACCTCCAGTCTGATGGACCTTCAGGACACCCAGGAGAGGACATGTTTCTTCCCTCCTTGTTGAGTTAATCCTGTGAGTGAAGAAGGGTGCTCACCTCTTAGGCTCAAGATCACAGTAATCATGACATGAAAAAATAATATAGTGATTTTTTAAGAGCCCACAAATCGGGCAGTGATGGTGAGCCTGTTTCTTGTTCTGATAGCTCAGCATCCTTTTGTATTTCTCCACTTCACAAATGGCATGCCAGGGGCTAAAACTGACTTCATGAAGACAGCAGGGTGCTGGGGTTGCTGTGGCAGTTATTTAAAGCTGTAGCTATTCCCTTCTGCTACTGTTGGTCTGCTCATGCCTTAGACGCGGTTTCCAGCCGTACTTGCTGTTCCACAACAGCTTTTAGTGGTCTTCTGGGGATGATAGTGCTCTTGCTGGGTGGCTCAGCCACCTGACACAGTGTTCAACATTCTTGAAGTTCAGTGGAGATTTGTTTCTATATACGTATTCCTCTTTCTGCATTTGAGTCCTTCTTCCTCCTACTCAGCTGGTTTCCAATCACTTGGCATCATCAGGGCGTGTGCGTACAGCCACTTCCAAAGGCACTGAGGGACAGACAGTAGCACTGCAGAGGTCCTGTCCTGACAAGAATTCAGGGCTAACATGTACAATCACCCAATCCCACCATGCTGGGCCCTCCCTGTTTTGTGGTGGTGTGAGCTTGGGATGAAAGCTGAAACTGAAGCTGTAGCTGCAGTGCCTTTGGAGTGAATGTGCAATATTAATTAAAATCTCCATCAAATCACAGACACGCTTATGCACATACTATTACAATGTTACCCATTCCCCATGCTTCTGCTACACTTCCTTAAAGAATTTCAGTTTTCTCATTAAATCCAGACCAAATAGTCCCTTTTTTTGCACATAAATTTTAGCAAGTTAGATGTCTGCTAGTTTCCTTGCAGGAAACGCATTTGATATGTCTGTCTTACTTTCCAATTGTGAAATCCAATTTACTCTAGTATCTTAGAGCTTATTATTAATTTAATTTTAATGCAAAGGAATGAAATGGAACTCAGAGGACGTATGTATTTTTAGAAAGGACCATATGATGATTTGTTTGTCTTGGTCAATAATAAATACAGGCTGTATTTTCTACTGCTCTGCCTCTTCTATGGCAACATCAAAGTTGATTATTTTAAATTTATTTTAAATTCATAAGTGTGCTGAAGGTCACAAACATAGTGTGTTTTCCCACAGTTTTCTATGCCAAAATATGTTATAGAAGAAGAAAATTACTTTCTGTGAACCTGTTTATATTCTCCAGGGAGTACTGCTTGCAACACTGTGCAGGCCTTTGGTCCATGCTTGAATCAGGATAAGAGAGGGTGTTTATTTCTTATAGACAGTTAATTGTAAAGGATTGATTATGAAGTCAAATCCCAGGTGTATATCTTTTCTCATTTTATCCAATAACATCAGGTTCAATGGTTTTTTTGTTAGCAAGATCTCTGAAATGTTCATACTCCAGTTCATTATCTAATAAAGTTAAATTTAACTTGTTCAATTAAACTGTGTTATTAAAGTGGTAAAAATCACTGTCAAACAGCAATTTTACACTCGTGGATGTTTGCCTGGTTGTGGAAGCTGTAGTGCATTTAAAAACAAACCTCGCCCTGTCGCATCCATGAAAAATCCACAAATTCTGAATAAAAAGCTGGATGTTTACTTGTTACCCCTGCTCATGTCCTGAGGAAAGTCCTGTATGTGCTGATTAGCTGGATATATTGAGAATTTACAGCACTTTCTTGAACTAACATCCACAGCAGCTCCTCAGTGCCTAATTTTCCCTGTTGCTGATTTTCCCTGAATTCACTGTGCAAAAATATTTTCACATTCTTTTATTGCCAGATGCTCTAGTGACTACAAATACCACCTCAAGGGGACTATCCACTAAGCTGTTTTGTTCCTACAACTGGGAAGAAACAGAAAAGGAAGTTACTGCTGCCTATTCACCAGTGTGGCAGTAGTCCTGCACACTACATGCAGGATTTCTGTCAATATTTTTCCGGCACTTTTGCAGAATAAGGGGTTGATTCAGGAGGTGATTCAGCCCAGCCCAAGGTGGATACATCACTCTTTGGTCTGTGCCTGGAACTGCACAGTTTTTATTCCAGTGCCTATTCCATCAACCCTCCTCTTTTCTGCAGTCTTTTGACCTTTGGTTATGTTATAATTCAGTGGATTGCAGGCAATTAATTATAAATGATCCACTGACTTAATAATAAATGATCTAGTACACAGATCTGGTGGAGTCTAACTGTGACTAAGCCATAGCTTGGAGCCTGTATTGCTGCCACCATCCCGGCCAGCTGCAGCTTGCATTGGCTCAGGGCTGTCCACGCGTCATTAGTGCAAATATACACCTGCTAGTAGAAATTACTTACTCTTGGTCAAGAGAGAAAGCAGACAAGAAAGAACAAAGTCTACATAAAGGCTTATTAGTGACCATGTGCTGTATGAGCTAAATCACGCTGGTGCTGAATAGGAAAGGTGAGGGTTTAGTTAATGCTCAGTGTTAAGCCAGCACCATTTCTACCAAATGGGCGAAATTTTGGACAGTGTTGATTGTGTTTGGAAACCCCATAAAAACAGATGGAGTCTCTAGAAATTGGAAGGGCAGCACAGGGTTATGAAAGGCATAGGCCCAATGACAAAAATAATATTGCAGGTGTCATCCTGTGGCTGAGTTCAGAACACAATGGTGAGGGAAAAGGAGCTGTGGGAAAAATTTATATCAGTGTTGAGAATTTCTCTGTGGAAGATCTTTGCTTGGGAAAAACCCCAGTGATAATTATTGTATTATCATTTTTCCCATATCCATATAAATGGTAAGTAGAATTCCCCTGAAGTACATTATTCAGATTAGCACTTCTCACTGCCAGAGGACACAATGTTAATTCAGTCCCTGTTCTATCTTTATAATAAATTGCTAAGCCATCATCAGACTAAAACAGATTTGTTTTGGAAAATAATAGTTTTTAGAGCAGTTGTCTCACGTAACTTAATGCCTATTTTTTAAATTGCTCTTTATTCAAATGCTACTTATTATGAAGGCAATTTTATGGTTGGATTTTTTTTTGGTAAAACCGAAATATTTAATTTTATTTTGAGAAGTGCCTGTGCTTAGTGCTGCATAATGAAGAAAAGTGTCATACTTATATGAAGTCATGCATCTTATTCCCTTGAGCAGCCTTCATGGCTCTTGAAAAGATATGCAGTTATACCTCCTCCATCGCGAGGAAAGGGACAGGCCAAAGGCCTCGGGAAACATTATTCTCACAAAGAACTGCAGGTCGTTAATATGCATGCAGGCCACGCCCATTGCTCCACCCCCCGGAACTCCGGAGCGGTGTGGACAATTCTCTGCTGCTTCCCCTTGTCTCTCTCGGCACAAGCGAGCAAAGGGAACCGTTTCTGAGCGGCTGCTTTGTGCGTTCCCAGCCCAAACCCTGTGCCGTTGCCTCCTGTCCCAGCCCAGCCCGGCCCCGCTGGTCGCGCCATCCTGCGCGCGCTGCCATCGCGGTGGCAAAGGGGTGTCCCTGAGCTCTGGTCAGCATTCTTAGAGCCTGGAAAAAACCTTAATTTTGAAACATGGAGACACCCCGTGTGCTTATGGCAGGGCGGGGGCTTCAGTATTGAAGTTTCTTTCCCTTTAACATCCACCAGTGCCGGGAGAGGTAGCAAGGCAGTGCCGCCACTACGGTCCCACAGGGTGAGGGAACAGAAACCTCCTCCTGGCACAATGACAGCGGTGTGGGAACATCCCACCGCTGCCCCGTCCCAGCACACAGCGCTTGCCTCATGTCATCGCCGGGTGCGCCGCCCAGCAGACAGACCCTGGGCACAGATCGCATGGCCTTCCCTGCCTGAGCCATGGAAACAGTAACACAGACACACGCACACAAGCACTGCCCGCTTGCAGCTCGCACACACGGGCGGGCAAGCGACACTGAGGGACCTGCTCTGCCTTCCACAGTGGCCGTCCCCGTCCCACAGCCCCCCAGGCGCTCCCTGCTGTCCTCAGTCCAGAGCCCCTGAAGGCAGTTTGAATTTTATTAAGCCGTTGAGAAAGTCAGCACGTATAAAGCTTTCACAACACTTTTTTAAATTCTATAAATTATACGTACATACATACACTGTACATAGGAATACATGGCATGTGTTGTGGCAGTGCTCCACTGGGTCTCAGTGGCCGCCTGGGACATAGTGTAGCGTGACCCTTCCACTGTAGGGACTGGGCACGGAGACACACAGGAGCCGGGCACAGTACTGCAGGACTGTAAACGCGAGGCTAAGCAGGGGAAACCCCGAAACCTCCCTCCGTCCCCTTCCCGGGGAGCCAGGCCCGGGGCGGGCCCATCCCGCCTCACAGGGAGAGCCGGCACCGCCCCTCGGCAAAGCAGAAGCAGAGCACATGCGCTGGGTATGAAATATCGCAGATCCCCAGAGCTGGACTGCAACAAAATTGCTTCACAAATGGGCGAGGTCGTGAAGGAGAAGTCGTGATACAGAGAGGATTCACTGTAGTAGTTCCTAAAGGTTCTTCTTTTCTGTGAATAAATAATGTAAAATTCCCATTAGAATTAACAAAACACCATTAAAATGAATTTGGTTATATTTCCTTAGTCTCATTCTTGTGATTAGAGTGGTTTTGGTGCTTTCATATGTGCATATTTATCCTGCTATTTCAGGCATGGCTGCCATGTAACGGTCGTGTTTGTCATCACTACCATCATTTGCCTTTTCCAATCAATTCCCAAATTTCGATCAGACATGTCACATGGCCCCTGCCCCTTGCAACAAGCAGACCACCTTCGGTCCATGGTCCAGTCCATGCCAGGTACAGAATCTCTCTCCCCATGCTGGGTGGGGACAGAGGGTTATTGGATGCTAACATTGGGCATATCTTGGGCTGGCTGCCCAGGCCAGAAGTAGGGCGAAAGGAACATTTTTTATACTAGTTTCTAGTGCTTGATCCCAGAGATGTAACCTCCCATTTTGTTTGCCAGCAACTCTAAAATTCAAACAGTTCTATTAGTAATTAATACTTGCCTCACCTCTCATACCCCGCTGCCTGAATCAAAGGGATCAGATCACTCAAAGGCCATATGTTTGGTAGTGTGGTCATTTTTTCAGCTATCATGTCCTTTTATTTGAATTCTTTATTTGAACACTTCTGTTCAGGAGCAGCAGCTCTGATCCTGGGAATTAGTGCTCCCCTGCTAAACAGGATGAAAGCAGGTGTGTTACTTTGCAAAATCCCGGAGGAATCTCAGGAAAGCAAATAAAGCTTAGCACATTGACGTAGAAGAATTGGCTTCTGCATATGTCTCTCCACAAGTCTCTGAGGGCAAGTTTTGCTGATTAGAATTGTTCATTAAATTTTTTTTGGTGCTTTTGCACTGTATTTCTTGATAAAGTATTCTCTAAACTTTGAGAATGACAATTTAATAGACAGTAATATATGGTATGAGCATGTTACGAGCATGATCAGCTTATGGGATTTTAAGCATACTACAAGTTATTACAGATGACTCCAAGTCATTCTTTTACATTATGCAGTGATTTGCTATCATTTATTAAAAAACCTATGAAATAGTCTTATTGTTGTAAGCTGCTGTAAACGGGCTTACAATATTAAGTAGCTAAAATGCAAAGTTAAATTGATTTGAATACCCTTGTTCTTGTTACATCTGATCTTCTGTTCATACACTTCTGTCAAGATCGTTTTAAGTTCCGTATTTACTCAGATGCAGCTCCTCCCTCTTGACGTCATCTGAAAACTCAATCAGCTAATGCTTTCTCTATCATACAAGTTACTAATGAAAGTATTACATAATGCCACGCACTATGCAATTAAGATTACTTCAGTTATAGATATTAAAAGCTTTTAATACAAAATTGATAATTTGGGGCAGCAGTTTTTCTGGGGGTTACACTAGTTAATCTGTAATTTACTGTTATCAGAAATTTTAAACCACAGTGTACGTAGAGTTTTGTCAGTGTAAAATTCTCACTGTGCTCAATGTGCCAGGACCTGATGAAGTGCTCGTGTGAAGGGCTGTCTCTCCTCTAGGGACTCGTTATCCACTTCAGCACAGTGGTAAGTGCCCCTGCATCTCACGCAGGAGACCGGGGGTTCTGTTTAAGAGTTGGACTCGATGATCCTTGTGGGTCCCTTCCAACTCAAAATATTCTGTGATTCTGTGATTAAGGAGAAGATTGGGGAAGGACCTGAGGATGGCAAATCAATGCAACTTCACCTGGTTCCTCGGGTGTAGATGCAAAACTGCCACTCAGCAACTTCAGTGGCCACATGGCCCTGCAGGAAAGGGCCTAAAGCTGGGGCAGTGGCAGATACTTTCAGAGCAGTGATGTCCACCTGGACACTTCAGCAGCTCCCAAGGAAGACAGGCCAGAGAAGCAGGGCACAGTCATAACCACGAAAGGAAAACTGCTTACAAATACAGCTCATTCCCCTGCCTCGAATCTAACCTCCACTGAAGTTTGACCAAAATATAACTCATGGATTATGAATGGTTTGCAATGATTTATGATTAATTTACAGCTTATCATTTGTAAGTGTATTTTCACGTGTACGTACATGTATCTATGGCATACACATGCAATTCTGTCCCTCTCTTTTTTCAATATTTTCAAATTCTCTTACATTCAGAATCTCCTGAACTGAAACTCTTGTCTGTGGGTTGTTCTGTACCCTTCACAAGTCATTTTCAGAGTGCAATTCATGAAATACAAACTGTTCAGCACAGCAATAAAAGAATTTTTTCTCTGCAAACATTTGCTGCTGGAATTTAAACAAAAATCCCTTGTGTTCCACCACGCTGAGAGACTTAATACCCTGTCATACTTTTTCTTATATGTATTTAAAAATTAATGACTTTGTATTTGCTGTCAGTTTTGCATCAGAACATCCTTGCTTGCAATTAATTCCTTGTAACCTCTCTCAGTGATGCTCTTTGTCCCTATTTCTGACAATAATCCAATTCTAGACTCCACTGAGACTTCAAGTAATCAAAAATAAAGAGGTTCTTTCATTTTTTACAAACTGATTTATTCACTCCTACTAATCATTTGTTCCAGTTGCTATCTCCCATCCTATGATATATATAAAGATCTATCTATGTATACCGGCATATTTATATATATGTGTATATAAATGTATGCTGTTAATTAAATGTTGCAATATGGGATGACCTTCACAACAAGCTGTTTGAATACTGGGATTCATTCCATTAGACTGAAATGAATCCAAACTGGGGATAAAGGTACATACTTCACTTTGGATAGTGTTATTTTGGCAGTTCCTTTGGCAACTCTATTTCTCGTCTTCACCAATGTTGGCTTCAAAGTAGCAGAAAGAAAGGACGTATCAATAAGGGAAGAAGAAAAAAGTAATTTTGTCGAACTATAAGGACAACTAGTGTTGGAGCAAAATAAATATGTCTTGCCTTGACTGAAGCCTTAGTCATGCTGTGTAAGTTATAATTTTCCAATTCTCATAATTTATTTCCAATTTTAGCCCACTGAGCTAGATCTCCCATTGTCTCAGGTTTAAGCACTGTTGTTCAAAGTCAGGAGTGTCCTGCTTTGCCTTTGCTGCAATAACTGCACAAAGTGTAAAGCTACTGACCCACATGGTTTTTTAAAATATGCTTTATACCAGTGGGTAACTGCACTTGAGAAGACATGCCAGCAAGTATCTAATTTAAGTAATGCAAATCATTCACATAAACAGAGTTCACTTTCCTTAGTAAAATGGCAGTTAGAAGTTTTGTAGCAATGCAGGAATCAGGGGGCTGAAAGGCTGTTTGAAAAAATAGATAAGCTTTGTACCTCGTGGCCAGCAGTACTGAGGGAGAGACAGATTTCTTTACACAACATGAAGAAAAGCTGTGTTTTACTGCAGGATTTAAGATTATAATTGGCAAACAATAACTTTTAAAAGGGAAAGGCTTAAGGAAAGACCATGAAGACATTACCTTAAAAAGCCAAAGAACAGCAACACAAATACACGGGAGCAAAGTGTCTGCACCTTCTTTAACCAGGGCTAAGCAAACTGTAGGGAATGAAACAAATCCAGCTTTCCAAAAACAAGCTCTAGGCTGCCTGCATTTCATTGAATTATAAATCAGATTCCCAGATGCAATCTGCTGTAAACTCAGTGCAATCAGTTGTGCCATGAATAGGGTCTCCCATCTGTATGAACGTGTACAAGGTCAGCTGGTAAGAAACTCACTGAGGAATATTCTTCCCACTGAAAATCACAGTCAAACAAAATGTTCTAAAGAAACAGGAGGATAGCAGCAGAGTTTCAGGGCAAACAGTACCATGACTCCATTTTTACTAACTTGACCTCTCCTTCAGAAACCCGTTTAGTGGTTTGCTTCAGGAGACTGGAATTCTTAAGATCCAAGTCTAGCTGTCAGCCTCATGATCTGTTTAGGGTCTCAGGCTTGCCAAGGCTGCAGACTTCTCCCTCCAGCTCCTACACACTGCGCACAGGTTTGACCTCTCAGTGTCACCCATGAGTTTCTTGTTTTACTCAGCAGCTACATGCACCTGGAGAAGCTCATTTACTGCCAACACTGGTATTTCCCAAATTAATTTATTCAATTTTGGCAGGAAATTCCAGAAGCTCATTATGATTTCCTTTGTGAAATTTTCTACTGTTTTTCAGCTTTCTTTCTCACTCTCTGTGTTTCTTTAGAAAGTGCTCGGCCTGAAAATGAGCTGGAGTCCCTTGTGCCCCTGAACTGAATTAATCTGCGACCCATGGTTTGTCTTCACTTGCCTGGGATCCCTCCAGTTACACTGATACTGTACAAGCAGAGATGGGCTGAAACCGACGAGATATTCCACATGTCTATGCCCTGTGTACTGTTGACCACTTCCCCAAGTCACTTTCATGGCAATTTGGAAGATCTCTTAAAGGCTGTTGATACCAGCAAAAAACTTTGCTGTTTTTTACCTCCCTGATGCTCAAAAATTCAAGGCAAATCTTAGCATCCTCTCCCTTCAAACGCTACTTTTTGCAATGAGTTTTCTGAGGGATATGATTTCTGTAAATATTTGCTGCCTTGACTGACCCTTGAAAGGTAATTCTTCCTTGGGGAGCAAAGAAAAGTTTTCCTATCAATGGACTTGGAAGAGCATGAATAATTTAGTTTTTGCTGTTGTTGTTGTGGGTTTTTTTTCCTGTTTGTTTATGGGTTTTTACCTTTTTAGCAGTATAACATGAAGACTGAAAATTTCAAATTAACATTTCTTTAAATACGGCCATTTTCAGGGAGCTTTTGGACTTCATTTTTTGTTCATCCAAGTGATAAAACACCAGGACACATACAAAACATAAATATAGAATCTTAACCAGTATTTTTTCTGAATTCTGGTGGTCAGAGAATTCCTTCACAAGGTATTTACAAATGCAAGATCTATATTAAAAAAAAGCTGTACATAATAACTTCTTGCTCACCGGAAGAGTTATTTTTTGTTTAATAAACACAGTCCCTTCCAGAGGGAAAAAACCGTATCTGTAACTGTCTTCTGGCAGGGACTACGAATAAACTCTCTTGTCCCTTATTGCTGTCAGCTGCCATATATCCTCTCCTTCTTCATGTGGATTTCCTTTTTTTTTTCAGGTATAATAAATAGTACTTTAGGGACATTCAGTCTTAAAATCTTAGTTCTGATTTACAAGGGGTTGTACAAACCTGATGCTGGAATAGATACAGAAGAGTTCACAGACAGACCTATTAGGACCCTGGCTGCAGGTAAGTAGATGATTACTAATTTCTGGCGTGAAAGGCAATTAGCAGTTCTGCCAATTGCTTCAGAGAGGCGCTTTATCAGTAGCAGTCTTGGAATCAGGAGGTGAGAACACCAAGAGAAGATGGCTAAGTCAAATAGAAAACATCTAGTTTCTCTTGGTGCTTCAGAGGTCTCCTAATACCTGCGCTCTTAGCCCCCGCAGTACAACGCAGGGAGCATGCTGTGCCCTTAACAGGACCCTCAGATGGAGTGTGTGCATCAGGCAGAAGGTGACCTACCCTGTATCCTTTGGAGAGCTGCTCTGCAGCCCTCAGTTCTCTGGTGAACAGGGTTGTCTGTGCTTAGCACTGAGCCCACTAAGTGAGGAAGCAGTCTGAAATAAAACAGTATTTTTAAGACTTAAGAGCCAGTGAAATGGTAGTAATTAAAATTAGGAAACACAGGCTCCTGGCTCAGCAATGCAAAGAACCTGTTCCTGCATCTGCAGCCTGGTACTAAGGAAATGGGAATGGAGTTGCAGGAGGACAGAGTGTAAGAATTTGGACTAGTTTCTTGTCCTTGCAGCTAATGGAGAAATTTCACTCCGATGTAAACTGGCAAGGGAGAAGATGCAGAACACAGATCTGTGGGTGAGAACCAAACAAGTCACTGGAGGAGATCTTTGCAGGGCAAAAGCATCTGGAGAACACTGATGGAGCAATTTCTAGTACAGCTATGCCCAAATGTCTCTCTCCACACTGTGCTTTCCTCCCTCAGTCAGTGTACCAGCAAGTGCATGGTCCTTCGTGCCCAGGCTAGTATTGGCTAAGGAGAATAAAAAGGTCAGACTTGTAATACATATTTTTTAGGGGTGCGTGTGCCTACAACTGAGTTTTATCTTAGCAGGGTAAGAGAGTTTAATAGGCTTTTCCTAACTTTAATACATGCTGGGAAATACAGTTGACCTTGTGTGTGCTATTGAATAGGTTTACTACCTCCTGAAGCTAACTTTCTGGAAGATTTAAATTTGGAAAAGCTGAGACTGAGACAAATTCATAGCAAGGGTGGCTATATTTAATCTTAAAGCCTCAGGAATGGCATTGCAGCAGGAAATCTTATTTTTCTCAAGAGTTGTATGTGGCCTAAGCAGATACATTGTTTTCTTCTGGAACACCAGATGATGTGGAAAATGTCATTTTAGAAGACAGACCTTGCAGTCTGCTAATACAGCATTTATATAGAATCATAAGCCTGTAAAATGGATCATTACACATCGCACAAAAATCCATACCATCCTCTTGGCTTAATATAGTAGTGAAAGAAATAGTTCCAAGATTTCACTGGAGGAACAGATTGGAGATCATGACAAAGAATGAGCATGTAGTGTAATTTATAGCTTGCCTGAATTAGACTTCTCATGTCTGATTTGAAGTTAAAACTGGGTAGAGTAGGCTCAAGTTGGCTTCGTCAGCTAATGAAAACCTTGTATCAGGATAGTGGCTGTTCATTTAGCCTGGCTGTGTTCTGCGATCCGGTCTCTGCAGCTGTTTCCTGATCTTGTTGGTGTGTTTAAAGAACATACATTTGGTACTCCATGCTTCTGGAGGTGGTGTATCTTCACACTTCCTGCAGAGACTTAGCACTATACTTTACAGAGTAGTAGAAACAAAAGCCTAGAACATAAACAATTGGAATTCTTCGGGGAGATGGATCCTATTTGAAAGCAAAGTCTCAAAGTTCAGCCCCCAAAAAAGGCTAATGGCCAGTTCTGCTGTAGCTCAGAAATAAGATCTGAAGAATGCCAGGTCTTACTCTACCTTAAGCTACATTGTCAGAGTAAATAAAATATGTAATAGACATTGTAATAGACAAAACATTCCAACATGTAACATTTACTTGAAAGATTTACATATGGATTTAGAATTTTGTGTAGGAGACCAAGACACGCCCATAGACTATTATTAGCAGTAATAGCCACGTTTTGGAAGTTTGGCTAACACAATATATATTTATATATAACCTTTGTAAATGAATGCACACTAAAACAGAAGGACCACCTAACTGTCCATTTGAAATATGTAGTATCTTGCGTCTTTCCCAGGTCAAGCATAATTTTACTTCCTGGGCAATTGAAAAAAGCAGTTAGGGGAGGTGTAAACATTTTTTTTTCAGGCTGCTGTTTTGTTCTTATTCGAAGTGGCTGCTGTACTTTGTGCAGCAACAGGCATCAGGGAGGTGCTGAGTGAAGGGGATGACCATGGTGCTGCAAGAAGCTCCCCCCAAAAGGAAAAGGAAATGGCAAAATTCAACCCAGAAAGATGTATGAGGACATATGGAATGGGAGAATAGGAGGGTACTGCAAGGGCAGCAAATGTGGTATAGAGGCAGATGGGGAACAGAAGTGTGTACATAGGAAGCTTGGAGGGGGATATGACTTGGGCAGCAGCTTCTCCCATTTCAAGTGAAAGTTACAGGGAAGAAGCGAGTGCTTGAGAGGCTCTTTGCCTAGGTTTTCTCTGAAAGACATTGCCAACAGTAGATGAAAAGACAATGATGAATTTGAAATAAAGTAAAAAGGTAATCCAGGAGTCATGAATTTAAATGACTTAAACTTGTGAGATTCATAAAGCATTAACACCATTGTAGGGTTCTTGTATATGGAAAGAAAAACTAAACTCTGAACAAAGACTCTGCTTCTGAAGTAGGTGCAGCAGCTCTGAACTGAGTGTATTTCAACACCTGATAGCAAGAGTTGAAAGGATTAATAGCAGGGCAGGGTTTCAGTTTTTGGAGGATCAGATTGCTTCTACTTAACACCAATCTTCAGATTCCCAACATTAAATCAGTATTCAGAATACAGTGGCATCCCTCTTGTTCCCAAAAACAGTTGTAGAAGTGGTACTTTTAAACTCTCCATTTGTAAAAACAGTTTTCAGTTGCATCAGCACAGAAGGAGGATATATGTAAAGAAACTAAATTAAAGGGTTTCAATTAAAAAATTCGTCTTTTAAAGAGGCGTCTTCAAAACTCTGTTAACATCACACTGCTTAACTTGCTTTATTGTTGACCCATTACCCTGAAAAGGGAAGGTTACTTTTCTTACTTTGAGTGCATGCTGCATCTGGCTTTTTCTGCACTATTAATGGCACTTCAAGGTCTCCAGAAACCCTTAGGTGTCCTGGATGCCTGTGCAATCAATGTACGTATTTACCATTTCCATCTGAAACTGATTTAAAATGGTTCCACACATATTTATGTCATAGATTAATACTATAATGACAATCTAGTAATAAAGTCATATATGCTAAGCAGGAAAACGTTCTTGTGCTATGGCAATGTAGCCTGTTTTGTTAGAGTATTGTCACGTAAACATTGGCACAGTTCCAGACAAAACAAAGAGATGGATGAGCTTCTTTTTCTATAGCAAAAATGAAGAGTGTGTGATACAGGAGCACTCAGGTTGCTGTGTGCAAGACCTCATCCTTGTTCTGCTGGGGTCCTACTCTACGGACAAAACTTCTCTGTAACCACATGGTGGGTAAAGAGATTCACTTCATGTCTGTCACAGGAGACCAAAGGTCAGAACAAAGTATGGTGAACAAGAAGTTAATAATGCCTTCCAGTTGCCATACAAGCATTGCCTGTCAGAAATAACAGCTGATGGGCAGCCAAAACCTTCAGAGGCTAAAGCGCTTGTAAGACATAAAGTCTCAAATAATACTGGTAAAATGCTGGTAACTGCTGTGGTTATTAGGAAATAAACCTAATACGCAGGGGAAGGTTTGCCTAGGTGTGAAAGTTATGTCAAGAAAAGAAATAAATTGAAGCATCTATCATAGATATAGGAATTATTTATGTCTTGTATATGATGGGAAGAAAGACAGATATGGGAAACTTGTCCACTAGGATTCAGTTTGCTGGGGATGTAGTCAGCAGAAATTCTTCCAATACAAGGGAAATCTGATGGACAGGCTAGACATAAGATCAATTGCTATGATATCAGGGAAACAGTATTGTCAGTGTCTGGGATTGCTGGAGTGCTCATCATTAAACACTGAACACAGTGTTATAGCAAGGATGTCAGAAGAAATAAAGAAATTCTGCATAATTTTTAAAAAATAGCCATTGATCCTGTTCTTCCACAACTTTAAGATTACCAACACTGCAAATTTAATTTTTCTGATCGATAGATCCTGTTTCTTAAAATGGTCATTAAAGACTTTCTTCCCCTGCTTCTGTGAAGAATGCAGGAAATTCTTTGGTGACCCTTCCCTGCTGCTGCTGGTGGACCGTGTGCCCATGATATGGGCTGATATGGAGATATCTGCTAGGGAAACAAGATGTTTCAGCATAAAATTTCATTTTAAAATCTGTTTTTTGAGCAGACCTGGGGTTCACAGTCTGCACTAATGAAGGGAAAAAATATCTTTTGTAAGGCTTTCAGAAAGCTTTGTCTAGTTGACAGTGCAACAGCTGTTGCTTAACAAAGGAGGTCTCCAAGTCGGTATCACAAAAAAGCCACAGAAATTCTCTTTGGGTAGAGTTGAGGGTAGCATCTGCATTTGCATGTTGGACCTAGTCTTCCAAATTCCTGAAAGGCAACATACTTTTGTGGCTGGGGCTCCCAGGGAAAATTAAATTCTACTAAAATAATGAAACTGTCTGCCCAGGGGAGGGAACAAAAGTGCAGGGGAGGGAACAAAAGTGCAGAGGAGAGAACTGCCTCTGTACAGAAAAAAATTTGGATTATGGCACTTATTTTAAAATATATTGAAGTGGTCCCTTGAACTAGTATTTCCTTAAAATGCATCCTGATACACAGCCTTATAAACTGTTACAATTTAAAAAAAACTCTTAAGTAGTTTCTTTCCTACAGACTGGGGGGGAGTCTCAGTGACTTCACTATCTTTAGCTACTTAAAGCAACCTAATCCCACAACTCTGAGACGACAAAGAAGCTCTTAATACTGCATAATTCCACCTGGTCTTATTCTACAAAGATGAATTGCTTTGCTTCCACTCTAAATTGCTTGTTCTTAGGAACCTTGCCTGTAGATTAATAACAAATGTAAAAGAATCAGTAAAATTGTATTTCTGTAAGAGAAATTGATCTGTTAATATTTAAATTCTTTGCCACAGGCTTTAGTAAATCTTTCATTTGAAGGTAAGATTAACTTCTTCCCTATGGTTCCAGCATCTTGGCTTGCAGTGTTTTTAAAGATGCATGAAGGATAGATATCCTTTACGAAATCACTTTCATATGGCCAGATCCTATCATGGCCATAAATTTCAAAGCTAAAAATAGACTTGACTTTTTCCCCCTTTATCCCTTAATTCTCTCAAATAGATAATGATTCAGTGCTACATTGTGACCTTTCAAGCTGAGCTCACTGCATGTTAAGTTAATTACTGATATGAAGAGTGGAAGTCTTACACTTTAAGATTTTTAAAAGAGGAATTAGAGTTTCCAATATTTTATTTAAAGCAGAAGGTAAGAGCAAGGTGACTTTCTTCCTCCACTACAGGACAGACACATGCCAACTCTGGAGCCTAAAACTTGATTCTGGTCTTTCACTTAGCATAATTCTACCACCTAATCTTTACTTTTCACAAGACTGCTTCATAATATGCAATACTACATGATACGTATATCAAATGCTAGATCCCACTTTCACTTGTATTACCTTGTATCTTGATTAATTGATCAAGAAAAACTGACCTGAAAATTTTGCCATCCTAGGAAAGAGCAAAGATCAATTGTCAGCTGTTGTCTGTATGGCTGCAATATTAATTGCTACAAATGGACTTCCTTAGCATCACGGTTTAAAATGAATGTTATGACAGGAAGTTGTTATGATGGGCTTTTTGAAATAACAATCTTTCGCATAATATTTAAAAAAATATTTAAGATGAAATTCAAGTAGGACAGCATCAAAACTTAAAAGATCAAACAAGGCACATTAAATCATAAGGAATTCAATCTTTGTGAAGGATGTCCCTCAACATGGCATTTTCCACCAGTTTCTTTAGCATGTCCTTGTGGGGTAATTCCCAAAACATCTTGGCAGCCACAGACAGCTGGTATTCCACACCACTGACAAGATGCTGTTATCTTGAAGTGGCTTTCAGAAACCTAGGGAGTTCATTTCACTGTTTTATTTTCCATTTATGTGCAAGAGGGAAAAAGTTGGTTCTGGTCAAAGGCTTAGTATAAGTGCTATGTTAGATGAAATGGGAGCACATGGGAGTTTTCCATTGATGGGGAGAACTGCACTCTGAATTTGCTTCTTGGCAGTGTCAAAAGCACCACTACAGCAGTGTAAGCCTGATGTAATTTTGTAAGCATGATTGCCTTGACTGTATACTATGTCAGGGGAGGTTTAGACTGGATGTTAGGAGGAGCTTTTTCCCAGAGAGAGTGATCTCTCAGTGGAATGGTCTCCCCAGGGAGGTGGTGGAGTCGCCATCCCTGGAGGTGTTTAAGAAAAGACTCAATGAGGAGCTCAGTGACATGGTCTAGACGATGGGAGGCTTGGATGGATGGAGGGTGGTGCCCGTGGCTCCAGGGTTGTGGGTTCGATCCGCAGGAGGGAGTCACTTGGGAGTTGGACCAAATGATCCCTGTGGGTCCCTTCCAACTCAGAATAACCTCTGAACATGTATTCTAGATCATTTTAGTCAGGGATGTCAGCAAGGGACGGAGTGTGATGCGTGTATTTTGCTGATTGTTTTGTGTGTGCACACTCTTTCTGGTTATAGCAGTTCTGCAAAAGTAATAACTCTGAACTTTCTCCTTAACTCTAGCCCTCATATCAGTGTACCATGACCTATTTACAGTGTCTAGGCTGGGCAGGACACCCAAAATGGCAAAACTCTTGATTGCAGTATGAGTCAGACCCTGCTTTCCTGTCTTTCCTGGGCTTAGGTTAACCTGCTGTAAATAGAAGGGCAACTCTGTTCCTACGGCTTCACAGGAGGATTTTATGCCATAGAGATTCTTTATGAAGCATTGGATACAATTGTAATAAATACTATGATGAGAACAAGAGGAAATTATTAATCTGAAAATCAGACATTGAGTATGAAAAAAATACTGACATTAAACCAAGCCCTGAAGAAAGTCAAGGTCTGGGGATGGGAAGGGATGTAGAGGGATTGAGTTTGTGAGACAAGGTGGCTATGGTAGTGAAGATACCTACAAGGGAGCTGCACTGAACTCTGATCTGGCCTTACTCCTGTGATAGGGTTTTGCTGTTAAAAATGTATGTATCTTCTTCCAATATCCACAAACCAAGGAAGGGTAAAACAGAAAAAAGTTCACAACCTAAATTCTAGTTTCTGTCACATAGGATGTTTGATGCTTACGTGATACCCCATCAACGGGTGTTGGATTGGAACAAACAGCTTGAACTTAACATTTTGCTTCTTTATTTTCTGTATCATCCACTTCCTTTGCCTTTAAACTTTATGGCAAGGAACATTTCAGTATTTGTAATTTGCTACAACACAGTTGACTTTGCTTTTTAAATCGTGGAAGTTATAACTAAGGCATGACATCAAAACAAGTGAGAGTGTTTAGAAATTCTGGGTCAGTTCACTAATATACACAATTCAGAGAAACCGGTGAAGTTTTCCCACCATTGCTTTTGTTTAACTGAATATCAGTTGATGTGGTAAATATGGGCCTGCTAAAATAGTTGTGTTCTCAATCTCTTTAAAAATTTAAAAGCATCTCTTTCTGAATGCATACTCATCTCAGTGAATTCACGGTGTTTTGCATATGGTAGAAGCCACCTCAAAATAACATCTAATTAACTCAGAAATCAGCAGTATTGGCAACACCTGTAGGGGAGATCAATAACCTTTCTCCTTTAAGTATGAAAGTCTGTCTTCTTTACCACATAACTTGGAAATTCTGTTGCAAAACACGGTCACAAACCTGCATCGCAAAACTGTTCTCAGAAGAAGAGTTCAGAAAATGCCAAAATCATAAGCAAATCTAAAAAAATAGACAAAGGAGTCTATTTCTGTTACTGCCCCTGATGGGACCTGAGGCTGTATATATCCATCTGATTTTGTCCATAAAATTAAACTACCAGTGTATTGTTCACTGATTAGTGAATTGCAGTTGTGAGAAAACACGGTCACTACAATGTGCACACTGGATGAAAATGACCTTTTTGCACAACAGCTGCATTTATCCCAGTTGCTTTCCTTGTGTGTCCACATTTTAGCTATGTGAGAGAATGATGTTACTGCTATAGTATGGAAAAATACACTTCCTGTTATAGCCACTTCTAACAGGTTGGATATAGCTGTGTCCCATTTACTGAGGGATGCAGCCAAGCAAAGAAAACCAGAAACCAAACCAAAAATTATTGAAGTATCACATGCATTTTTCAGAACTCCATGTTCCATGTCTGTGACATTTTCCTTGAAGTGACCTATCTAATTCTCAAGTTGGCCCCAAGGAATTTAGGAGATCCCCAAACAAAGTGAAAAAGTAGAAAGTTCTTCAGAAGCAGGAATAAATAGTTCATTCTCTGATTTGGCTGCTTCTCATCTCACCGGTATCACAGGGTGCTGTCTAAGATCATGCTTTCTTTGAGAAGTAGTCCCTAGACAATATGTAGAGAAACTGTGTCATGGAAGGATTTCCATTTGGACCAATCCAACAACAAGCTAAATGAAAAAGATGCAAACTCCTTAGTTCTGCACCTTTGTTCTGTATTACTCCTTTTCCCTTACTCATCTAAGCAGCCACTCATTGCCATTATCATGTAATCTATTTCTTCCAGGAAAAATATCTGTGCTGGAGGTTAACCATCAACTCTGAATTGTGGCTCAAGGTGTTGTCAAGAGCGTCTTGCATATCTCGTTTTAAGACAAGGACATGCATTCCAGGACTGTAAGCTTAAATAATTTATTTAGAAGAATATTCAGATTCCAAAAGCTCCATGAAGGGAGTGTTGGAATCACTGCTGCTCAGGCAAGCAGTATTTTTTAAGTTTTTTTTTTCTTAATTATTGGAACCTTTTTTCCCCCCAGACAGTTTCTCTTAATTACAAATCTATGTCCCAGTAGCTTCTCTCACAACAAAATTGAATTAAACATTCACGCAGAGAAAACTTCCAGTTTGAATTCTAATTTATTGTTTTACATCTCCGTTTTAGGGCTCACTTCCTTTTCCTTCAGCCATGCACTTCTTCTTCCATGTGTTGTTTACTGTTGGATAAGGTGAGAGTTACTTGTCCTCTATCCAGAGCTCTGCTAACTGGACATTGTGGGAGGATGTCTGGGCAGAACGTTTCTCAAGAGACAATTCAAGTGGATGAAATGACCTCTTAGAATGAGGATGACCTCACTATAAAGGCTGGAAAATAAGTGTTAAGATACACAGAGCATTTCTGACTCCTACAAGTAATTGGATGAGTGGGTACTATGGGAGTACCCTTCTTTCTCACACTGAAATCTCCTGTCCAAGATAAATGTTGGTGAAGAGATGCATGTAGCACTGTTACTACAAGAGAAAACAACTATTTTCATCCATTTCTAACACAGAAAGTATGAGCCGGGACCAGATGTGTCCCTGTTGGCCTTCACACTGGAGATCCTGCACCTGACACCCGAAAACTGCAGCAAAAACAGTTCCCTAAGCTCGGAGTTTCTGGAATCAAAGCCACTGCTCATCATGCACTGTGGATCTAGGCTACCGTATTTGGTCTCCAAACTGTTACAAGAGATGAGTGTACCATGCTTCCATCAGACTAGGGTTCTTCCAGGATTAACCTTATTATAGCAGACCTTTCAAGTCTTATTACTGATAGATTATACAGTGAATCCTCTCTGTATCGCGACTTCTCCTTCACGACCTTGCCCATTTGCGAAGCAATTTTTCCGCAATTATGATTCAACCGTCTGCGAGCTGAACTGGGGACTGCATGTGCAACTGCCTCTGCTCAATCGAGGGGCGGTGCTGTGGTGCCTGTGGGGCGGGACTCACCCCACCCTGTGGGGAGGGGGTCGCAATGGCGTGCCCCCTCACGAAAGTGAGGCAAGTTGTGTGCTGGGAGGGTGGCAGCCCCACAGTGGCAAGGGGCTGGCGCACGCCGGCAGCAGAGGGGTCCCAACCCCGCCACCGGCGTGTGCCGGACCCCGCCGCTGCAGGGCTGCCGCCCTCCCAGCACACAGCACGCTGAATCATAATTGCCGGCGCGCGCGATTTACTGCAGCTCACAGTGGCGTTTAGAGCCCTGTCTCGCTCCTGTGTGCTCTGCTGAGACCCAGCGCAACACCACCATGAGAGGGGTGTTGCAAAGTTAAGGTTTTTCCAGGCTCTAAGAATGCCAACCAGAGCTAAGGGACACCCCTTCCCCGCCACGGAGGTGGCCGAGCGCGCGCGGGCAGGGCGAGCACTGGGGCCGGGCTGGGCCACGGGGCTGGGGGGGCAGCAGCACGGAGTTTGGGCTGGGAACACACACGGTCACAGCAGCCGCACAGAAACGGTTCCCTTTGCTCGCTTGTGCTGAGAGAGACAAGGGGAAGGAGCAGAGAATTGTCTGCAGTCCTGTGGAGTTCCAGGGGGTGGAGCAATGGGCATGGCCTGCATGCATATTAACGACCTGCAGTTCTTTGCGAGGTTGGGCTTTCGTGACGACATTGGCCTGGCCCTTTCCTTGCGATGGAGGAGGTATAACTGTACTGCTTTTTTTCTGTATAATTTTCAAACCAATGGAGTTACTGGCTAGATGACCCATAGGATGGGAAGAAAAACAAGAGAAAATTTGCATGTGGGAGAGTTCAAGGTCCAGTTTTTGAAAGGAGATAAATGCCTCTTAATTTTGTTGACTGCCAGGAACATAGAAAATTTTAAGCATTCCTTGTGACCTGGCCCTACAGTCAACTATTTGAATATAATTAAGTTATGTTTACAAAACTGGTATTACTGTCAGCTGAAGTAAGCACTACTGGCAGTCAAGAGACCTTTCAGAAAGATAATAACTCACTTTTTATTTGACATGGAGATAGACTTCTTAACTAACTCAGTAGTCTGTACTTGGTGCTTTTCTTACTTGTTGCTGAAAATACACTCTTTACTGTTGTGTGAAATGCTTCTAAAAATTACTCTTTTTTTCTACAAACTTCCTTCCTGAAGTATTTATAAATCACCAAGCATTACAACATTCACACAGCAATAGTGAAATTAAATAAAACTCTTCTGTGCTCCAAATAAAAAAAAAATCTAATCAGGCTCTAAACTAAACACTAAAATGCAGGAGTTCAGTTTAGAAACATACAAATGAAGACTGGTTACAAAAGCTGTAGTTGATCTGCAGCCTAACTATACTCAGCTGTGCAATAACTCAGCATGTCATAACCTCCTGCCCCACCACTCTGTCCTTGAAAGACTTTGGATTATCCAGTTTGTCATGACCTGATTTAAAAAAAACACCAAGGAGGCAGGCAGGAAACAGGCTCTGTGAAAACTCTTTATGGTGCAACCAAAATAAATGTGCCTGATTGCTGCAAGGTTTCTGCCAACCCACCTCCCCCCTCCCCCCCAAAGATAGGACTTGACTAGAGACTGGGAAGGAAACAGAACAAATGACAGTTTGGCATCCGAGATGGGAAGGGACAGTGCATGGTGTCACCAGGGTAGGACTCTTCAAAGACAATGATCATTACAGTAGGACCTTGCCCCTCAACTGAACCAAGAACCAAGGCGCACCTTGGACAGTCGGCACAGAGGCTTTGCTGACACTGACAGCTTCCTCTGGTTCCAGCAAGTGCCTCAGAAAAATCTGCATCCACCCATAAACATTTCTGCCTTTAACCTTCAGCCCCAGGGTGTTCAGCCAGAGCTCCAGGACAAATACCTGGCACCTAGCAGTCTATTCATGATTTTTCTATATGTCATAGATGCCAAACTATATGCATTGTTCTTCTTTACACTACAGTTTTTGTGAGTTCGATCTGATGATCCTTATGAGTCCCTTTCAATTTGAGGTATTCTACAATTCCGTGATGCTATGACCTATTTTGCTTAACCATTTAGGCGTCTCAAACTTCTGCCTTTGCCACCTGAGGTTTTCTTGAGCTCTGCTGATTCCCTTTGATTTGCCTGTTTCCCCAGATATGACAAAAAACCTGTGAAACAGATGAGATTACAGCATTCAAAGTGAAAGCTGGGAAAGGAAGTGAACTCCACAAAATATTTGGACGTAGAGAAAGAAGTATGTATTATCTGAGGGCACCTTCAGCCACCAGCTGTTCTGGCCATATGGTGTGGACTGGCTGTTAACTACCTCGGACAAAGTGGAGGCTGTGAGCGCTGGGTTACATGGTTTGGAAATAACCCTTCCACTCCTCCTAATCCCATGATTAGCTCCAATGGTGATAGCACATGCAGGCAGAGAGCACAATTTCTCAGCTTTCTGTTTGCTCTGCAGTGAAGAAACAGATTAGTTTTGGGAAGAGTTACATTGCCTCTCAATGTGGCTGAGCTCAATAAAGAAGATGTAAGATCTGAACAGAGAGTTGGCACATTTGCTCCCCTGCTGAGACATTTTCAGCTAAGGGAGATGCATTTATAAGCTAAGGACAAACATTCCTTCTGGAGGGGTTCTAGGTGGGGCATAAGTGTTTCATATCACAGCATTTGCCATATAACAGCTCCATCACGAGACAAGGGACATCCGGAATACACTCCTCTGGACCAACTGCAAGTAACCTGTCCATGGATTTGCAGGACTTGTCATCCAGGAAAACATCATATTGTAAAATAGAAGCCAATCCAAATCTTGTGGATGGTCAAAACAGTCTTCCCAGCACAATTGACAACAGCCTAAAGAAAGAATGTAATACAAGAGCAAGTTGATAAAAGCAAGCAGAGAGCAGTGAAAAAGCAGTAAATGCTTTCCTGATAAGCTCAGGGAACATCTGTACTGGAAGGCAAAAACAACAGAGCTGGCAGCAGCACATGATGGATGTTACAGAAAATCTAGTTAACACTTATCTGTACAGAGTCCAGAAGCACTGTCATAGAACTAAAGCTATGGGAATTTTGGCAAGGAAAGCACAAGCCACAAATATAAAGATTATGGATTATTGGAAAGGATTCAGTAGTTTTTCTTCAGGTCACCCTTGCCACAACCTGAGTCTGGGACTGTGTTTAATATGCAAATCTAAAATGAGGAAGATCTATTTGGGGATATTTAATCTCAGGAAGGTTCACTGACTGAGCAGTGGGAAGTGATAGCTGCTGAGGGCTTTGTTATCTCCACCAAGTCCCAAGAAACTAAAAGGTATAATTTAATCCTTTAGGTATTAGCTAAGGACTGCAAAGGATGCTGTGAAATACTCTTAAGCTGCCTCTAGCATGGATTTGATGAGAAATTGTGGGCAGCATACTGCAGACCTGACTGGAGAAAAGTCAGTAAGGCACTACTGCCTTGTCTTACAATTCAAGATATGAACATCCTAATGGAGAGTCTTTTGGGTACAGGAAAGCAGCACTAAGGCTAACAGAATAAAAATAGTAATGAATAAACTGGTTTGTTCTTCTGATATTTTTTGATCCCTTCCATCTGGCCTAACTAAAAAAATGCTGCCCTCAGCTGCCTATAAAGGTCATTTTAAATGCTAAACTATAGACTATAAATTACACTATATATAAATGATACACTTTTATTCTAATAAGAATAATTAATAACCTCTCTGCATTTCTTAATCACAATACAATACGCTAGCACAGTGAAAAAGCTGAGATGAAAACACAGGACTACCCCAGACACAGCCCCTTTGCCTCAGGTTGCCTGACCCAGACAGTTGTGTCCCTAGGGCCAGCCTGGGAATGAGCTTGAGTATGTGGTGGAAGGGGAAACTCAAACCCACATTTGAGGTGTGCATCCTTGACACATCATATTCACTCTACTTTACTTGCAGTAGAAACTTTGGAGGATGCAGGATATTTGAGGACAGGATCAGAGTAAGGAGAAGATGTGGCACTTCCATATCTCTCCTTTTATCTGCCTTGCCTTCTTTTCAATGCTATTCCTCCCCAGTCAGCCTGCTGCTTGTGCAGTCTCTTGGTACCCCTCACATGGGTGCAGGGTGCATATACCTTTCTAGCTCTGCCCTGGGGAAAGCAGTAGGACTCCAGTGCACAGGAGATGGACGCCCAGGAGAGATCTGGCCCAAGGGGCAAGAAACATGTTGGGTTCTCTCTGCTGGCAGGAGCAGTGTAAGCTGTCCCATTGGTAACCTCTGTCTGATTCAAGTTAAAGAAATGCTTCAGAAACTGTCAAGATGCCATCAAGGCAGTGAAATGCATTTCCCTGTAGCCAGGCTCCAGCAGACAAACAGAATAAGCCTGAAAGCAGACACCACAAACCCAGAGCAATAGCCAGCACTTATTAGGATCTCACTAGGAATGAAGTTGGCAGGCTCAGGGAGACATATTGCTAAAAATACATTTGGCAGTTAGCATGAGAGAAGTGGGGAAAAAAACCTGCTTCACTCAGCGGTCTTTGACCACATACCCTTACAAGAGCAGGAGGCCCCACTGCAGGCGTTCCTTGAAATCATCCTCAGTGGGACTAAGCAATAAATCCATGTCAGAAGATTTGACACTGAATCCTGTTCAGTTGCAGAAATACATAGGGAAGGAGAAAGTACAACTATTCTTTCCATGAAGGAAAAGATCAAGTGTTAAAGCAAATGCAAGTGGTGCAGAGTAGGTGCATCATGCTGAACTCAGCTTCTATCCCAAACTCATCAGAAGGTGAAGGCTGATGAAATGGAACTCAATTTTTTTTTATTAGTCCACTTTCTCTTTTTAAATATTTTTCACAGTGTCAATGATACAAAAGGGTTAGTTGGGTTTTTTTTACATATACACTTCTTTGGAAAGGTGGTTTACCAGCCAAGCACTTGAATCACAACAACCCCATGCAGCGCTACAGCTGGAGGCAGAACGGCTGGAAAGCTGTCCAGTGGAAAAAGATTTGGAAGTGCTGGTCAACAGCAGCTGAATATGAATCAGTAGTGTAGCCAGGTGGTGAAGAAGGCCTGGCTTTTATCAGCAATAGTGTGTCCAGCAGGACTGGGGAAGTGATTGTCCCTCTGTACTCAGCACTGGTGAGGCCACATCCCAGATCCTGGGCTCAGTTTTGGGCCTTCACTATACCAAAGACATTGAGGTGCTGGAGCACATCCAGAGAGGGTCAACAGAGCTGGTGAAGGGTATGGAGCACAAGCCTTATGAGGAACAGCTGAGGGAGTTGGGGGATTTTATCCTGGAGAAAAGGAGGCTCAGAGGAGACTTCATCTCTTTACAACTGCCTGAAAGGTGAGGGTCAACCTCTGGTCCCAAGTAACAAGACGAAAGTAACAGCCTCAAGTTGTGCAAGGAAAGGTTTAGATTGGATATTAGGAAAAAATTGTTCACAAAAAGAGTTATAAAGCATTGGAACAGACTACTCAGGGGAGTGACTGAGTCACCATCCCTGCAAGTGTTAAAAATATCTATGTGACACTTAGAGTTTGGTGGTGGGCTTGGTAGTGCTGGGGTAATGTTGGACTCTATGATCTCAAAGGTCTTTTCCAATCTACACAGTTCAATTATTCTATTGGATCTCAGCTGTCAACTGTATCCCAGACAAGGAGTTCTTGGGAAAATATCAGGCAATTAAGTACTATGCAGCAATAGCATTTTAAAATTATTTTTCTAAACTTTCTATAAGGTGTAATTTTGTCATCATAGCCTTCAGTTTCATTGTGAAGGCACTGAAGCAGGTCAGCTTTTGGGTTTTATGAGGAAAGTTAAAAAGAATCATCATCAATAGGAAAGCTAGAAGAGAAGAAAAGTCAGAATAGGAGGGCAGATGTGGAGGAGGAGACGAGGGGGAGATGTCAGAGATGATATTGCCTCCCAGAAGTGGAAAAGTGCACAACACTTGCAGGGCTTCTGCTGCTCTAAGTCTGTGTCACCTCCACAGTATTGCAGAACACTTGATCTCCTATAGACATTCCCTTTTACTGAATACCATCCAGTGGTAAATGAAGAGTGTCTGGAAGGCAGAGCACGGGTCTTTGCATAGGATTTTAATGAATTACCACACCTTCTTGTCAGATTTCTGCATCCTGGATGGTTCCATGAGGGCAGAGCTCTTGTACAGGTTTGGGGAAGAAGTCACTCCTTCCCAGTGGCAATAATGTATAAGGATGAACTTCTTTTCCTCCTTTCTAAAGCATCACTCACAGTGTCTAACTGTCTGACTTTTGACTCGTCAGGTGGTAGGCCTGGTAAAGCAAACCCAACTTAGCAGTATCTTTCTTTTTCTGGCTCTTCTAAGTCCACCACCTTGCAAGCCTCTGCCTTGGTCTGGAAGCAGAGCAGAAGGGTAAGCAAAAATTGCTTCTGGCAGCAGAATGGGAGGAGAGGATGTGCTGTCTCATGCCTCGCAAAGTACAGCAGTGTTTCTGCAAGTGGGTGAGTGTCCACAAGTGACTGCTGATAATCACCTCTTGCTCTGCTGGAGGCAAAGACATTCTTCAATTTATGAAAAGCAGCAAAGTACCTGCAATCCTGAATGAGTGCCACATAGCCATTTTGTTGTTAGGCTATGTAGTTTTTACTCTTCACAAACTCTAGAGGCAAGGAAGAAGGGACATAAGCCTCTTCATGTGACTCAGAACTTTAAATCTGTCCTCTTGCTTAATCCAAGTGCTGTGGTTGCAGCACAACATTTTGCTGGCAGTGCATAGGTCTGCTAAAAGCAGGCTGCTTCCTATGGGCAGTTCTGTGCAGAGAAAATCTCTTTGGAGAGCTTCTCCAAAGGTTACTGAAAGAGATCCCCCACTGACTTCTGCTTCTCAATAAAAGCCCAAGCTACCTGCTATCCAAATAGTTCACAGGAGTCAATGTTTAAATTCAGTAAAATTTAGGAGTAAGCTGTAGCAAACTGAAATTCTTACATAAAATTGCATCTGATAAACAAATTCTATTTGACCAATTCTTGCTCAAAACATTTATGTATAATCGAGGTCCAGATTTTCTGGCATTGATTCAAAACCAATCTCTACCTTTGTGTGTCACGGAGTTTATACAAGATTGGGATTGCTGTATGGCATATGTAGAAGCAGAACAATTTATCCTATCCAGCCATTTATTTTTATAATTATGCCTCCTATTTTACAACATGTTTTCATTGCAGCCATTGTGACACCACAGATGGCAAAACTGCAAATTGGCTGGAATGTTGGAATTAAACTGAGAAAACCTCAGGACTTCAGCTGATGTTTTTCAACTCTTCTGTAAGGTACTGTAGACACCTCCTGCCCCATACACTTATTGCAAATTTTCATTACAGGTGGTTAATTTTATGGTAAAATTGTGTAAAATCCCTGCAGTATATTAATTACATCTTTCACAATATTCAAAAACTCTGAAGAGTGTGCTTAAAAATGCCCTGTATTTTGTCTGTTGTAGTTTCAAGTCCTAGCTACAGGATGCTGATCTCCCCAGTCTGAAATGAAAGACAGTAACCCTGAAAAAAGAGAAGTGCTGCAGTTCCCTGTCTATCATTAGTACATGTCAACACTTCATTAAACTGTCCAGAGCCTGAAAGCATAAGAAAAATGGACATGATTTTGCAAAAGAAGCAGGAGCAAAAATAATAATTTTAAGCAGAAACAAAAATACTCAGTGATCGCATCAAAATGAGCACATTTATGAACAAAATTAAAAAAACGTAAACCTAACATAGCATTTTGTAAAAACTAATTTATTGTACATTTAAAATATACTTTTATCAGATTAAGAAACAAAGGCAACTCATATATAAGGACTGAGCTTGGGTTTAGTCTATAGGAGGAAGAGAATCAAGCAAAGAGGATCGAATGATGGTGAGAGGATTCCGGGTAATATGAGTGAACATAGAGGTGCAAAGAGCATAATAATCATCTTGCAGTGGAAAATGAACATTTGGGATGACAGGGGTTACTGTGTAGAATGGCTCAAAGCCTCTTTATGCTGTTCAAATTCACAAGCGAAAAAACCCACAAGTGATCTGAAGTCATCCTTTGTTCTCAAAGGGGACCTCAAATATTATTTCATTAAAACACTGGGTCAGTTTTTAATTGCCTGAGAGCATCTGTTTTTCCATGTCTATCTGATAAATCCTATTTTTATTCCTTACAACCCTCAGTGTTTCTCTTAAACTAACAGTATTACTACTGGTGTTTTAAAACACTTGGTGATGAAAAAACTTGAAATAATCAGAGCAAGAAATACAAGAACATTGAAAATTGGGAGAAAAAATGTAGCCTAACTCTGTGACAGTTTACAGGAAAGATATTAATTAGATAAGGTTAAACTAGGTTTCTTTGAAAATCACTCAATTTATTGTAGAAGGATTAAAACTATTCAGAAGAAGGGTAAGAAGTGCATGATCTGCAACTGTGAGATCCCAGAGAGCTGCAGAGCACTTGGATCCAGCCATGTCCCAGCTCCACACTAGGGCACCAGATGGGTATCCACCACCTCCATGAGAGCAGAAAGCTGGCCAAATATGCAGGATTTGCAGATCTAAGTAGTTCTGCTGTTTCCTGAAAGAATAAAAATCTTTTATTTTATGTGCTGTGTCCAAAGGGCTTTGCACCATCACATATTGTATTTCAAAATCGATTTTCTCCCGCTCTGCTTGCACAAGTTCCAGCTCTAACACTGGAAATGTTATAAACAAAGGCTGGGGGAGGAGACCTGTGATTATAGCTCCCTGCTCAGGTTTTGTAACTTAGATCTTGGTACTTTAGAAAACGGAAGCTTTTTTTCTCAGTGCCTCTGGAAATTTTTTTGCTCCTGAATCTCAGTTCCCTTGCAGACTGGAAAACAAGCCAAATGGGCAAGAATCACAGAATCACAGAATCAGTAAGGTTGGAAAAGACCATAGAGATCATCAAGTCCAACCTATCACCTATTACCTAACCTAGCCAAACAAAGACAAGCAAATATAGCACCAATAGTGACAAAATTGCAATAGATATTCATGACCATTACACAGGTTTCAGAGAGTGCAAAGCTTCACACTGCTACAAATTATCTACCAGAATATCTCTATAAATTTTGAGGCTTTTGACAAATGAGAGACTAATCCTAATGAATTACCTGTGAGCACAGACTTAGAACTTAAGCAGCAGCTGTCTGAGAATCTGAGGAGGTATAGTGAGTTCCTGAACAACTGATTTAATTGAAAGCAATTAAGGACTAAGAGGTATCAGATGCATGCAATCATATTCTCTTGATCTAGAAATTCATATTAATAACCCTCAGAGAGTATTTTAAAATTTATTTGCTGGTGATTGTGTTTTTTGTATGTGTGAGATTTATTCCCATTATACACCACATTATATCTAACAAGAAAATTTTGCTTTATTATGATGTTAATTATTCAAATTCTGTTCAGGGAACATGAGCCAAGCTTAGCAAATTCAAAGAGTGACAGTTTATCTCTGTCCAGTGGAAGCAACCTGAAAAATAAAAATACCTGCTCCAAAGATTTTCTGTGAGTATAAACTGCAACCCTTGAAGAACACGTTTGGACTCATTGCATGAGTAATTTCATTGTGTTAACTACAGTTATTTGCTTTATCTGACACCTAGGTTGGCTACTAGCACTGTCTCTAAATTATTTTTGCAGAAGTAGTGCAGCATCCTTACAAAAAGCATAGCTTGAACCATTAGAAGACCTAGCAAGTAATTCTTTTTCAGCAAATAACAAAATTGAAACAAGCATCAGATATTTACTATAGAAGAAAATTATTGTTTCAAATCTTATTCTATAAAAGTAAAGTATTAGGAGAATTAGACCTGTTCTGTGAAATATTAAATTATTTTCCCCACCCATACAATTGATATTTCTTTTTTTAGGTGATGAACAATTTACATTGTGGTTAACATAACTCCTTACAAGTTCTTTAACCCACTTCCCAGAAATAATTAAACTGAAAATACTCTGTGCACTGCAATGTAAAATAAAGATAATAGTTTAAGAATCTGAACATTCGTTTTGGCAAAGTCAAACTGTCAGCACCCATTAATAGCAGGTTTGAATCTGAAAGGACTCGAGAGTCTTTCTAATTAAAAATTTTTAAAATATATACTTTGGCAGGTACTTCCTTGGTGTGGGACTGCATTTGTCAGCATCACACAAAGACAAAGTAGAGTGAATATTGTGCTCACAGGAACCTTTCATCTCTTGCTTCACTGCACATGCCAAGACAGCTGGAACTCCTGACACCGATGAGCGTGTGCAGAATTCCATCCAGGCAATTCCATCCAGGCAATCCAGTCTCCATAGGTACTGCGAAGGAAGGTCTGGGCTCCCTGTAACGGCACAACTCTTATTTTCCTCTCAATGCTGTCACAGAGTCTTAAAGGACAATAGCCTTCCAAGTCCCCTAAGAAATGTCCCCTGTGAACACAGGACTAGCCCATGACTGTCAGTCTGGAGTTACCTGAACAAAAATGCTTCAGAAGCATCTGAACTGACACTGTGCAATACACACAGGGGACACCACCCAGTTTTGCAGTCCCTTTACTGTTTAAAAGACTTACAATCCTATTAGATCTTGTGCTAGTAGCGTTGTTCCTCTTAGGACCATTCAGGGAATACTGTAAATCCTTCGGTAATTTTATGGTCAAGGCAGTATAATAGTTATTTTGAGCTCCAGCTCACAGTGCCATATGATTACATCAGCTTCTGCATTTTCATAAAGATGAAATGGCAAGTTTCTTGCCCTTATAAAAAACTTCAAGCCTTAAAACATGCAATTGATGCAATGTCATCTGCCTGAGGGCCTGAAACAAGATCTCGAAAGAGACTGATGCAATGTGATATGCCTGAGAGCCTGAAATGTGCTCTAAGGAGTGTGAGCTCTGGTATGCAACTTCATTTCATATTTATTCCTGAATCCATGGTCCTAGTGAGGTTAGTGACAACCACCTCTGCAAAGAGCAGTGAAAAGGCAGCAACAGATAATTGTGGAAAGCCCTGCCTACTCACTAAGTCACTGTGCAAATTAATGAGGTGCTACAGGTTACCCTGATTCTCTTCCTTCCTCTCACAAAAAGTCTCCTATTTTCCAGTGCTACTTGCACTAGTTAAGTAGGACTGTGGCAGAAGGCTCCCGAGCATGGAGCCATGGAAGGCTTATTGGCAATACATATGGGCTCTGAGTTATCTTATTCCAGCCACCATATATTGGGAATGTCATTTATTAAGAGGATGTAATGAAAAGTAATGTTGAGAGTTCATGAATGTTGCATAGCTTGGCAAACTATTATCTTTCTGTGTAAAGAGCCCTTGAAGTACACATGGGAATAAGGCAAAGCTGAATCTGTCAGGAAATTGTGTTGAACTATTATGCAGTTAAGGGTAAAAGCAGAAAAAAAGCAGGGACTCTGCAGAAAGCTAGAATTAATGAAATCCATTCTTCCCTTTGAGCCATAGCATTATCAGCCTGCTTTACTCCTCATTTACAGAATTGGCTCATCTCCATTTTTTAAACTCAATTATGTGGTATAACTGAAGGCATCATCTGGCCTTTCAGTACTTGTTGCTATTTTCATCTGTTAAATCATTTAAGTATTTTTGTAATTAATAAAGGCTTTTAAGTGGGGGTGGAGGTGGGGGTTTTTTAAGTGAGGTTTTTTCCACTCTTTGGGCAAAGCTGTTGTAATTGCTCAGCTGCTAATCAGCTAACAGTAGTTGGTTTGAATATTTGTGATCTGGTAATGTATTCTCAATGGACTTAAAACATGTATATTTCTGATTTACCCAAAGAAACCATGACATTTAACTGACTGAGGTCTCTATCCCACAGTGAACGCAATACAACCTCTGGTATATTATTTGCTTGCAGAATAAAGAAAACCTTAACAGGGAGTTGAAAGAAAATAGAACTGAAGGAAGAAGGCATAGTAAAGCATCTGGAATACAAATAAGAACATAAATAGATATATCTATATGTGTATGCATTTCTACTTTACTTCTCTTTCAGTAGCCTCATTTCTCTGGCTACATTTTTGGGGAAAAGAAACTGAAAGAAAAAGACTTTCGTATTTTTTTTTTTAAGTAATGAGGAAAATAAACTGACAATAAAAGCAGAAAGAATGGAAACAGCAACATAGGCTATAGCTAGATTTGCTGCTGTGACTCCAGTTGGGTAAAGGTTGCAGTTGAAACTCTGCTCACCACCTCCCCCTCAGTGTTACCGCCTCTCCCAGACCTACAGACGTCACTGAACAAGCAGATTTAAGTTGTGTTCTCTGAATTAGGGAGCCATTGAATGTGCAACTCTGCCAACTTCTCCAAAGTCAGTACTGCTGCAGGGGCAGTGGCATCCACCCAAGGATGACTGGTGGTAGCAACCCCAATGACCCAGCTCAGCTGCTGGGACAGCACTTCTGTCCAGCTAAATCAGCGTCATGCCAACACCACCAGATTTCTACTGCTGTAACTAAGAGCAGAATGTGATGCATAAAAGCTGTAAACAGAATGGGAGCGAAAGTGCATCAGTTTGGAGGAATAGGAAATGAAGCAGAAAAAGTTAAGAGGAAAAAATGAAATGAGGCAGAATCTGGCTCAGATATATAAACCATCTGTGGTGTGTATCAGTGGAGCCACAAAGATCTACAGCAATGCAAGTTTTGAGGTTGCATGGAAGATGGAAAAACTTCATATGCAGTGGGTGGCTTATAATGAAGGACCTGTTCTAGAGGTACCAAAAGTTCCAGACTTCCAGAGCAGTCACTGGCAGAGACCTATGCTGCATGGGTAGCTAGTGCGTCGTCAGATGCAACACAAGTGTAGAGGGTTTTTTCACTTTTAAAGCTGTAAGAAACTCCTTACTCCTTTTGCCAGATGAAGATTTCCACTCTAAGATGTAGCGTGATTGTGCAAAGCAACCCTGGCTTTTTTTTCTGCCTTGAGCATGGATCTCACTGCTTTGCTGATAAACCATGAAATCCCTCATTTCACTCAGCATAGAGTATGAATGGAGGAACTGGGGTGAGACACTGAGAAATCACTTGAATAGGAAGCCTTACAGTTGTGGTGGGTGCTCTCAGAGATACCTGTTTTGGTGGGCAAAACAACTGACTGTTCTCTCAACAGCCAGTTGAAATGTGGGAGGGTGCCACTGAGCCAGTCCTCCGCACAGTAATCCTATAAATCCAAAGAAGTTAATGGAATAAAGAGCTTTTTTGTTTAATGACTTCAGAGCCCCCTGCAGCTACAGATTTGGCAGTAGCATCTGACTTCATGTTCCAAAAATCTCACCAGAAACCTGTATGATGGAAAAGCTAGGTACATTAGGTCCCTAAGCCTTTGATATGTATTTCTAATCATAAACCTTAGGGGATTTTGTAATTTTCTACAGGCTTGTGGATTAGTTTTGAATGTCTTACATAAAGACACTGTGGCTGAGTCTTCCATGTTATTGTGCCCTCAATGGTACCCACTTTTGTCTCCTACAGGCAGTATTGGCACCCCACAGCAGTCAAAACATCTGACTTTGTGGGATGGTCTTACACTAAGAAGAAAGGTGTCTTGTGCCACCTCCTTTCCATTGGAGCTACTCATTGTTATTTATTAAGGAATTGATAGTTTTCAAACTGGCTTCCACAGCTGTGAGCCTTTCCAACAATATAGCTTTGAGCTATCATTTGGACTTGGCTGGTAAGTCAGACAGGAGTGTGCCTTTGCTAATCTGAATTCTATAAGTGAAATAGCTCCTCAGAAGACACTATCACTGTCTCTGAGAAGGGACTTCTGAGAAATTACTACTTACTGTCATTCCATGATTTTCACACACAATGTCACTAAAAAGCTTGTTCTCACCGTTATAAAATAAATCTAACGTGAGTAGACTTTAGTTCCCAGGGAACCCTGTGAAGGTAAGAAATTACTTGTCGCCTCCCCACTTGTAAAATCCCTTAGTCTGGTACAGAACCCACTCTGTGCTGGGGTGATGGCTCTACTAAGCTTCTTTATAGGCTTCTACATATAAGAATTGACCAGCCCATACTTTACCGGAAATCACACAGAATCACAGAATATTATGAGTTGGAAGGGACCCACAAGGATCATCTAGTCCAACTCACCATCTAACACCCATACAGAGACCGAGAGCATACAGGAAGAGAAGAACATCGTTGCTGGGTCCAGCTGCTGGGACCATCCAGACCAAAGGCTGTGTCTCCAGCACTGGCAATAGGAGAACCCATGAAAGGAGAGTACTGAGCCTGGTCACTTAGTGCAGCACATTCCCTCAGTATTCATAATTGCTGGATTGGAGATTGTCCTGGTTTTGGTTGGGATGGAGTGAATTTCTTCTCAGGGACTGGTACAGTGCTATTTTTTGGATTCAGAATGACAATAATGTTGATAATGCACTGATATTTTGGTTTTTGCTAATTCATGTTTATCTTAAGTCAAAGACTCTTTATCTCATGCTCTGCCAGTAAGAAGGTGTGGGAAAGGAAAAAACTGGGAGGGAGCATAGCTGGGACAGGTGACTTGAACTGGCCAAAAGGATATTCCCCACCATGGAATGTCATGCCCAGTATAAGAACTGGAGAAGTTACCCTGAAGGAGGACCCATCTGGGTTCAGGAAGAGGGTTTGGCAGTGGTCAGTGGGTGGTGAGCAATTACATTGTGCATCACTTGTTTATTTCTTTATCCTTCCTTTCTATTATCTTTATTATTTATTATTATTATTATATTTTACTTTGTTTTCATTTCTTAAACTCGAGACAGTTTGCCTGTGCCTTTTTTAACCTTACTGAGAGCATCAGAGGCAAATGTCCTGGGGTAGAAAGTTTCAGGTGTTCAGACCTTGCAGAGCAGTACATTTTAAACCCATCTCCTGCTAGTTTTGAATAGTGTCCCTCGGCCCTCATGTTACAGACTTGGTGAACAACAGTTCCCCATCCAGCTTATAGTGACTTTGTAGATCTCACTTGCATCCTGTTACACCTTTTCCTCTCCACACCAGACATTCCCAGTCTTTTTGGCCTTTCTGTGCAAGGCAATGGCTCCGTCCTTTGAAAACTTCATTGCTGTGTCTCATGCTTCTCTGCCCACATGGGACCAGATCTGCCAGCATGCAGAGCACAGGCTGTAGGTGTGTTACGGTCCTTTGTGCTGGTGCCAAGGTGACATCTGTTTTGTTTCCAGGACCCTTTCTGATGGTGACCTGATGGTGTTTTGTTGTTTTACCAGCTGCTGCTGTGCACTGAGTCAACGATTTCATTGACCTGCCAGTGATGGCTGCAGGAGCCCTTTCCCAAGTGCTCCAGCTGCCTGTTTGGAGCTCAATTTTGTGTAAGTGTGACTTAGTTAATTTAACTATCCTTTTATCTGCACTGAAGCATATCTCACGCCTTTTTGACCTCCATCATGAGTCCCTTGTTGACTGCTAATCTCCATAAACATTGAGATTTTGCTGTCTGCCACCTTCTGGTTATGGATGAAGAATAAAGCCTGTCTCAAATCTGGTTCCTGAAAGACCCCACTGTTAACCCTTCTTCACCCCAAGAAGTGAATTTTGCCTTTCTTTTTACTTCTTATGTTGTAATCATATTTCAAACCACAAAATCACCTTTCCTCCAACACCATGGAAATCTAATTTCTTTAATAGTCTTTCATGAGGAGTCTTGTCAAAGGCTTTTTGAAAGTCCAAGTATATTATGTCCACTAGCCATCTTTCCTATAATTTACTAATCCTCCTTGTCCTTGTAAGTCAACATACAGGTTTACCAGATGAGGACTAAGCACACTCATAATTTGGTTTCAGAATTAGAAGCACTTTTAAGTCATATGCTTTTATTTCTCAGTTGCATTGTGCAATAGTCCATGTTCCCCTCCCATGCAATGCACCTGCTAACAGAAGGTAAGTGACAGAGCCTAATTTGTATATTGGTAGCTTAGAGCATTTTCTAAACAGAAATCTGAAGAAAAGAATATATTCTTTATTTAAGTAAGGAAGATAAACAATTATATGGGTTTTAAAATCTAATTATTTAAAGTCTACTAAAAAAAAAAGTCTGGGGTTTCATCCTGATCATAATAGAAAGTAACAATGATTGCTAGGTCAAACTAAATAGTTTTGAAATCCAGTACTATTCTTGCATTAGATTTTAACATCCTTTCATGCCATCTTATATAGATAACTCAATTCGGAAGTTAAACATTATTTTCAAATGAAAAAGTGACACATGTCATGATGATATGTTACATTAAACCAAACTTTTTTAAATTTAGGGGTTTTTTTGTATTTGTTGGCTGAAATGTACTGGCTAAATTCTGGTGTGAATTTAAAAATATTTCCATTTTATCCAAATTGCATTATGAGCAAATGATTTTTTGGTAAGAAAAATTTCAGCAAACTTTTTATACAATTCTCCCTATTTGTAATCACAAAATTCCACGTACTACAGTATCATATTTTCTATAACTTCATTGAATGTCAAAGTACAATGTTCTAATTAATGCGCAGAGAACTCTAGTTTGAAAGCAATTCATGCTTCTTCCTCTCCAAATTGAATGAAGCCAGACTTTTAAACTGCTCCTCTCACAAACTCAGTAACATTTTTCTTCCATACCATGAAACTGAACTAACTTGGTCGTTTGATGCTCCGGGGACAGGAACATGCTGAGAAGGCTGAGTATTTTTGTTGTTCAGCTCAGAGAAGAGAAGGCTGTGTGGAGGCCCTTCCAGTACCTAAAGGAGGCCCACAAGAAAGCTGGAGAGGGATTTGTTATGTGGGCAGGTAGTGACCAGCAGGAATGGCTTCAAACTCAGAGTAGTTTTAGTTTAGATATTAGGAGGAAATTCTTCACTGTGAGGGTGATGAGGCACCAAAACAGGTTGTCCAGAGAAGTTATGTATGCCCCATCCCCGGGAGTGTTTGGGGCCAGATTGGATGGGGCTTTGAGCAACCTGGTCTAATGGAAGGTTCACAGGTTCTTCTGAGTTGGAAGGGACCCTCAGGATCATCTAGTCCAACTCCCAAGCGAACGACCACCCAGGGATCAGGCCAACAAGCGTGGAACCACGGGCACCACCCTCCATCCATCCAAGCCTCCCACCATCTAGACCATGTCACTGAGCTCCTCGTCAAGTCTTTTCTTGAACACCTCCAGGGCGACTCCACCACCTCCCTGGGCAGACCATTCCAGTGAGGGTTCACTCTCTCTGTGAAAAAGCTCTTCCTAACATCCAGTCTAAACCTCCCCTGAAGGTGTACAGCAGGAAGGAGGTTGGAACTAGATGATCTTCAAGACCCCTTACAACCCAAACCATCCTATAATTTTATGAATTTGCAGTAATTAATTTTTAGATGTCAATCTTCTTAAAAGCAGAGTTGGTTTGTGCCCTTTCTTTTTTTCTGTTCTTAAATTGAGAAAGGACCTGGAGTGTCACCTCTGAATATGCTTCATATTACATGTATCTTTTGATAATTTTTACTTATCTTTGGTGTCCAAGTTCCAAAAGGTTATTGTCAATATTCAAATCAAGAAGTCATTCAGAAAGAGGGATTTGCACAGGGTGTAAGTCTGGTATAAAATCACGATCAACTATGTATGAATCACTCTTTCAGAAGACAAATTCAGGTACTTAGTGATCTAACCACATGCCTCAGGGAAATTTACATGCCAGTGATGAACTCTCCAGAATTTAATAACGCATACGCATTATTAATGTGCTACTTAGCAAACCTAGGAAACATAATTTATCAGTCGGACAGAATTTCTCTTAGTTTAATTTTTTTCCTGTTGTGTTGCACTAGGATTCAAAATGAATAATCATCTAACTTCTACTTAATAAAAATATTTTTAATAAACTCTTGCTTATCAACAGAATTTTTGAAATATGTTAAACAGTACAAATATTAACTGGCTTAATTTTCACCAAGAACAATAAGACAAGGGAAAGTGGGGAGAAGAAGTTAAGGGTGTCAAAACATGTCAACAACAACAACAAAAAAAAGACAATTTCAGCATGGCAAAACTGAAAAACATTTAGAAGAACCCCCTACTGACTGTACTTACTGGCGGGATTTGAAAATACGTACTACCAACTACAGCAGGGATGCCACCACTGCAAACTTCTTTACAATGATATGTAAACTTGGAATTTCCTAAAAAGTTATTTCATATTAAAGATTTGTTCAATTTTACAAATGATCCCAAAGGTTACAAAGTATGCAGTATCATTGGATCGCTTTTAGTTTGGTTTTTTTTTAACAAAGGCTCTGGCAGAGTGGAAACACATAGTCAGCAATCAGGCTAACCAGATTCATAGACTCAATGTGTTATGTAGGCGTATAAGAAAGTACAATTTATAAAATCATGAAAAAACCCTCAAAAGTTTTTCTATTCTTTGACCTTTAAATGCCTTTAGAAGTTCAGCTCATTGTCATAAAAAATCCACCCCCACCCCCCCCCTCCAATACCTAAAAATCCTATCTGGTCAAGATTCAGCAGGTAACTATGTCAAACTTTATTTGCTCTCTGTCTTGTAACAAAGGCATGATTAAAATCGCATTAGCTTGTCACAGTTGCATTCAAAGACAGTTATGCCCAGTGACGATGCTAAACCTCCAGCACCTGGAGTTAGGAATTGTTTTTCTAGCTGGGTTATTTCTTTGAATTTATCTTACTGCATGAAGCAGATGGAGGTATCCAGTGTCCTAACTCATAGAATCTCTTATTAGTAGATCACAGGAACTAATAGAAAAACCACTATCATGAAACTAATGCAAAACGTTATGTACTCTTTCAATTACATATTCCTTTTTTCTTCAGAGCTTTGGTCATTGCAGCAGACATGCACAGTTAGGTAAACACAATATTGCTCGAGAGTAGTTGAAAAACGTATGTAATCTGTTAACTGAGACAAAGTGACCCACAACCATCTAACAGAGTAAACTCTTTTTGGTGGGGTTCTGTGTACCTACTTTCCTTTTCGATTTTGTTTCTTACTGAGGCAGCTCTAATTTTGTATTAATTAACTTCGTTCTTTGTGGTGATAGAGGAGGCCTAAAGATTCAGTACCCATTTCTTTCTATAGATAATCTTTTACCCAAGCGAGAGTTTAGGTGGCTGGCAGAGGTTCACAGAGGAGCAAGAGAAGCACAATGCACTTAAATATCGATTTGGGATGGTGAGGATGTGGCTCCCCCTACTGCAGTATCCTGGATGGTGTGGCTGCTCCCTGGACTGGCTATGAGAAAAAAAAAGAAGCAGTACTTCTAAATAAAAACCAACAACCAACCAACCCCAACGATTAAACTAGCAAATTTGGCTCACTAAGAAGTGGCTTTAAGATTCTCTGGAGCAAGACAAAAAGATAAACCTCACTTCAAATGGTAGTGTTGGAAGAAAGAAAAGACACTCCACAGAAACAACATTCAGGGGCAGCTAGAGCTTTGTAGCTCCTTTTAAGGCAGGGAAGTGCCTAAAGGAGCTTGAGTGTTCGTCCAGAAGGGTTCCAGGTATGTCTCTTAAGGTTCCTTTTCCTTCTGCTTCCACTGATTACTCCTTTTTCAACTACGTTTCTTTTTCTCTCCTATGCCCCAATTCTTTTTATCTCCTTTTCTGTGTTTTTCCCCCTTTACTTATTGTTGAGAGTATATTTTCCTTTTTTGATCTTTTTGTCTCACCACTTCTTTATAGGGAAAAATGATTGGAAAGGACTTTTTTTTTCTGACAGTAGCATTGACCATTGTCACTAAATCATTCCAGTGGAGACATATGCACTGGCAGTGGCAAAATAACCTGGTTCAGTATCCTGATGCTGCAGTTATTACAGTCACCCACCCAACCACGAGAGGAAGGATGCTGGAGACCATAGAGCACATCTGTGTTTCTACATGTGTGCTGTCTCAATGTGGTGTGACATCAGCGTGACCTGTCACCCCTGTCCTACACAAAGCTGGGCTGCTCTCAATTTATCAGGTAGAAACAAATGGCTGAGGACTGGGGACTGCATTAAAACTGATGTGGAAAATGGTTGAATGGTAACTTGCACTTATTCTAAGCAGGCCTGTTTAAAATCAAGATGTAAATTTACATCTGTTCTGTGGGCACCTGGAACAACTGTGGTGCTTGTGCAGGAGGTCACTACCTGGTCTCTCTGCAGCTGAGTAACAGCGTGTAAGTGTTATTCCTTTGATCTCTGCAGTATTAGTTAACATCTGTGATTTCAGCTCATGTCTGACTTTGTGGTGAAATTAATTAGCAGTAAAGTTTCCACATGATCACCTCCATCTGAAGTAGATGTGGAAGGAAATGACTGTCCAGCAGTGATTACTGAGCTGTTGTGCCCTTTCCAACCACTCCAGGTAAGCCCATTAAGAGATGTACAGCTATCTCCTTAAACTATCCCTGAGTACTAACAGCTACTTTCCACATCTCAGTGGACAGTCAATGAAAAAGGACTCCCCTTCATACCCTACTGGAAAGATGATCCTTTTGTGTCATTGGGAGAGCCCATTTGTTCTGCTGTAAAACTTTTCTTCTTATCTCCCCTTCCCTTCCAGGCAAGGCATGTGACTAGGGGAGGGGCCTGAGGGCCAGGGCGGGCTGAGTGACAGCCAATGACATGTGAAGACATGCCCACAAGGCATGTGACATGGGAGGGGCACGAGGCCCTATAAATACAGCTGCTGGTGCCCAGGATGGGATTGGTGGATCTTCTGGACTGAGGAAGCCTTTTTTTTTTTTTTTGCTTCTGATCTCTGCTGCCACCATTTTGCCCAGGACCATGTGGACCTTTGACTCCTCATTTCAGCACAGCTTTTTCCCCTGCTGACTGCTGGATCTCCCTGCAGCCCCTTGGACTTTTCAGGACAGGATCACTGGCTGTTACTCCACTGGTTTGCCTACCCTGAACCCTATTCTCCTGCCCCTGGAATCCTGGAGGTGCCCTGGTCTTTCCCTTGAACTAGGCACCCTCCTCGTTCTTGTTTATTTCCCAGATGTCAACAGTTGTCATTGTTCCATTGGTTTTGATACTGTTTTTGTTCAAACATACACAAATATATTATATTACATTTTTTTCTTTCTCCCAGAAAAGTTCTTATTTCTCTCCATATATATTATTCAAGTATTTCTAAATTCAATTCATACTTCATCTTAATTGACTCAGGACACTTTGGGAAAGAGAACTTTCTGAATTTAACATGTGTCTAAGTGCACATGCATACCCATACCCATGGGCACGTACAGCAGATGCATGCCAGTGAGGGTGCAGAACTGCCCTGTTGTGTACTGTCAGCTGCACAGTTGCAAGTTTCACGTTTTTTTCCTCCGTGAGATTCACAACACGTGGTACCTTCTGTGAAATCCCAGTTTGCAAACCTCCAGGATTACATGAGAATTTATTTCAAATGAAAGCAGGTTTTTAGCATTCATTCTTCCAAAGAAATATTTGAACATTAGACCAGTTGGAGCCTGGGATTAAAAAATCCCAAGGTGAATTTAAAAGTTCATTACATCCTAAAATCTTGTTATTTTTTAATACCCAGAATTGGCAATATAGCATAAATCTGCTGTCAGATCACAGATTTTACTAAATTAGATGCTAAAGAAGTTCAGCTGTCCTCGCAAAAAAAATATGGGGCCATCTGTTACTAAAGAATTTCTTTTAAAATTATGAATCCCCATTGTGAGTGCTGAGAGGTAAGTAAGCCACCACCTGAGGGGAGAGAAAAAGACAATGAACAAAAATTTACCCAGAAAATTAACAAATTATACTGCAGTTATTTGGTCATTTTTCCAATAAAAAAGGCTTCAAACTAATGAAGAACATTTTCCATTCACAGAAAAATATATGCATTAAAAAGTACACTAATTCAATGAGCTCATTTAACTATGAAGCAGGATTTTCTTTAAGAGACTCTGTGTTAAGATTTAAGGAAGAATGTAGGAGGAGATAGCAGATGCTCCAAGACAAGTGAAAATGATTTAGGTGTACTTCTATTAATACAAAAACTGCACTGTATTATTACTATGAATGCAGGATATTTAAGACGTGGTAATACACAAGTCAAGCAGTGATGTGGGAGTCTTCCAGATGAAGTTGCCTTCCTGAAACTATGAAGAAAAGAGAATGTGTCAAACAGAAGACCATTAAATATGAAAAAACCCCCCACAACTAGTAATGAAAAAGTTGTGTGCAAAATGAGACCTGGTCTCCTGGTGACCCTGTGGAAAAGTCAAATTTAGTGATAGAGATTATACCTTAAATTATTCATGAATGAATGTCACAACTAAAATCTTTAACACCCGAAGTTCAGGCAGGACTGACTGCAGACTTGCCATGCAACTGGTCTAGCCTCTCAACCACTCAGTGTCAAATTTGTGAAAATGCCAGTGAGTGACTACAGAATGAGCAATATTGATATTTTCTGTCTGGCACAGGCACATGAACTCTCATTTCTGATAAAAATCACAGTTCTCAGGTTATAGAGTCACATAGACAAGATATTTATAATTCATGGCTACAGCAGTTCTGTTCACAGACAGATAATTATTCCACTACAATTTGGCAAAACTCTCTAAAGCCCTGCACTTTTTTTTCAGGACTATTTACTTTGTATGTTTTTGACACTGGTATTAAATGCAAAATGTATAAAAGTGGTGTTCACCCATTTTTAACACCCACCAATGTTCTAACATAAGGATTAGTTGCAGTTGGTTCCACAGAGTAATGGAGGAAGCCCATGGGCAATGTAGGAATCCCTTGGATAAGGAAGAATACCCTCAAAGTAATCCAGTACTTGAGGGGCAGACCAGCCCGTGTGTGCCCTGGACAACACAAAGTGGATGACTGAATATCAGTCTCAAGGTGAGCACGGGAGGACTGGCTGAACATTCTTTCCAAAACTTGTCAGAGCAGGCTACATGCTCTGTCCTGGCAAAAAGCCTCACATAAGTATCTTCCAAATTCTCCACAGGAAAACAGAGAAGAAAATACTGCAGTGACACCAAAAAGTGGCAGAAACAAATTCCTTAACACCAATTTGTAGGTGTTAAAATGGATCTTCTTTCTTCAGCATGCTGGATGTTCAGGGGATAACTCCTCTAATCCAATGTGCCAAATGACAGATGGGCAGGGCTTTTTATTACAGTACTGTTTACATATTAACTAGATATTCTTGCTTACTTAAAAATAGATTCATTACTTTCCTTTACACAGTCACACTCCGACTGGAAGTCCTTATTTGGTCCTTCCGGGTCTTCTTCCATGCCTCAGCTCTTGAGCAGACACGGTGTCATCATGTTTTGCCACAAACACTGCAATGTTTGTTCTCTATCTTATCTGGGTACACAGAGCTTAGTTTACATTCTGTTCGAGTTACATCCCTTATCTGAGTCTCTAGGACTTCTCTAAGGTTATATTTTCCTTATATGGGAATTCTGGGATACTGTGAACAATGTTTCTGTTTCTTCTGTCTGCCATGATCCTGAAAATGAAGGTTCAAGTAACCTTGCAATGTGCAAACCACCAGGACCTGCAACTGTCAATGCAGGACTCTGGAGTTCCATGGCAGTATAATTGTCACTGGATCATGACTGAATTGTTTGCTTTAGCAGCCAGTTCAAGGAAGGTGTTGAGAAGGACATCTTTATATAGTAGCCTATTTTAGATATCAATAGATCTTAGGGGTTTTTAATTAAAAAAGAAACTTGCTTGAGAAAAGAAATAATTTTTAGAGCTGATGTGTGGAAAGGATTAGTGTATTTGGCACACTCTCTAACCTGTGAAGATATACCTTTGTCCTTACTTGAATTGCATTCAGTTTTAAATCCCCTACCTCTCCAAGGTGTAGATGCCAGATGCACAAACAGATCTAGCAATTCTCTTCTGTAGGCAAATTGTCCCTGTATCACTCCTTGCCTCACTAGTTCCCCCGTCTGATTAATTGCCATATTGTATCATGAAACAGCCTGCCATCCAGATGCACTTCATGTAATTTTATTTTCTTTTAACAACTACAATAGGAGATTACTAAACTGATTGCAGATTACATGTATGTAATATAACTTACCAACAAATAAACTGCATGCCAAAACCATTATACTGACAACTGTTTTCAATAATAGGTATTACCCACCAGAAGACCACTATCAGTTGTATTACTTCATGCTTTGACAATATTTTGCCCAAACAAGAGAAAGAAAAGAAAAACAGCATGAATCTTGGCAAGGATAGGAGATGCCTGTAGAGAAAATAATATTTACAGGAAAAATAAAAGAACGTGAAACTCCATGTCTCCAGCATGTGAAGAGAAAAGTGCTGGACACTGCAAAAAAAAAAAAAAAAAGGGGGGGCGATAACGCAGAGATGGTCCTGAGTTTGTGAGGGATGGCAAAAATGTTATGGAGAGGAGCAAGTGAGGTGACACACAGAGCCACTGCCATGTACAGGAAGGGGAACAAAGAGTCTTTGCCATCATGGGGACAAGCAGGGTAAAGCCCTGGTAATTCCATTGAGAGTTCTCAACCTCCATATTTCCCCTGCTTTATATTCTACCACACACACTAGAGAGTGATCCCTGCTCTACCTGGAGCAAAACATTACTTGTTTTAAGGAGAGGTCATTACTGCCATCTCAGCAATCTCCCTGGAAGCTTCATATAATGTGGCTCCCAAGTCTGGCTGCTGAAATATAAAGTGATAGTGGAAACAAAGATGCATTAAAATAGCAGCATTATAAAACTGAAGCATCTTACAGTGTGAACAACTAGGTTAGAGAAACATGCATTGAAGCAGTTTCCTAGTATAGCTACAAGAACACAGGCAGTGAGTTTCATGAAAATAAACTCTTATTAAGCATCTGAATTCATGTTGTGAGTCCCTCTGCCCTTCTGGGTTTTGTGTTGCTTTACAAGCACTAACCAGGCCATTACGGAAAAAATAAATTCTAGATTCACTTCAATAAACTCTTGACTGTCACAAACTCAGCGTATGAATGTTTAAAAATAAATTTACGCAAATACAAAGCTGGTAACAAAATACAAACATCAGGAAAGAGGGGTCTCAGAGCATCTGCATGAAGAAGTCTGCAAAAAAGGGCTTAGAGTAGTAGTTCTAATAAGCTATTAATTTCCAGTAAGATGACTGGTTATCATTTCCGTGTAAAAGCATATTCATAGCATATTCATTCATTGAAAGTTCATAGTTCAACTCTCTCCCTTGCTAGGAAAACCAGTTATCAGCTGAAGCCTGAGTCAGGGAGTGGATCCAGCATGGACAGGGCTCAGCCAGCACGAGCTGACAAGTCCTGTTGTAGCAGAGCAGACCTCCTTGTCCCATGTCACTTGTCCCAGTCTGCACCCTCATCAGCGAAACAACTTTTGGAAGTCGTTTCCCAGATTTAGTGCCAATGTCACTTGGCAATAGATTAGCTCTGCGTAAGGAACAAAGTTATAGATTTAAGAAGGAAATCAAGAAGCCTCTTCTTTTTTTTCTGCCACATTTTAATTAGTAGGAACCAATCTTCCTTTGGCTCTCTGAGCATATCTGGCAGGGATGCAGAACTGAAGCATTTAATGTGACCATACTTATTCTTCATCACCAGGCTGCTTTCCTGTTGCCTCTCTCACCCATCATCAGTGCTGATGGCGGATATATCTGAAGAAAAGGGGCATCAGTAATGCAAAATAACAAATAATTTATTTTTGCAACATTGATTTGCTAATGCAGTGCTGGGGAAAAAACCTGGAACTTGCTTAGCCCTATTTATCCTGCTCAAAATTATGTTCCCTGCCCTGACAGCTGCAAATATTTCATAGTATTTAATTAACAGATCATTGTCATGATCTGTCTTTGCAAACCTTTGAATCAAAACTTTTTGTTTTCCACAAGACACTACCTGATTTAAACAGGAATTGATTCAGGGAAAGTCATTGCGTTGTGCTATATAGGTCAGACTATTTGATTACAGGGGACTTTTTTCTGGATTTGCGAGTTATTTTTTCTTTGCAAATCGAAATTATTTCACTGGATCATCGAAAAACCTGAAAGTGTTCATATTATTAGTAGAAGCACAATAAAACAGAAGGCAGGAAACAGGATAACTGTGGGTGGCTACCACGCTTTCAAATAGCAGGAGCATCTTGAACTCAACAAAATCAGCAGCTGAATGTTCCTGCTCTGTGGGAGCAGGATGGAATCATGGAGAAGAGTTTGATTATCTTCAGCCCTGGCCCATTTTTATTTTTTCCCAGCTCCCCCCCCATCTGTTTTTTTAGGACATGCTATTATTATGCATGGATATATACCACATCACATGAAAAACATTTGAATTGAAGATGCAGTCTGTCTGCAGTTTTGTTTGTGAGTTAATTTCACAAGTTGTGTTTAGACTCCTCTTGATTTTTGAACTCTTTTTTCTGGTAGTTCTGCTTACATGCCACTCCAATGGCTCTCATCTCACTTTAGATCTGCACTAAAAGAGGGTACAATGTAAACAAAACATCCTAAAATGCTCTTTATTTATTCAGAAACCTTGTATTTTCATCTGCTGCTTTATCGCGTTAGAAAAATAGTATAAAGGTTTTAGTCATGGACTGTGTCATTAAAGGGGCCCTAAATAAATGTGCATTTCTTGCATCGTTTCTTGCTGCGTTACAAGCTGTTCTGAAGTTAGTACAAGGAAGCTGCATGTCTGCAGACATGCAAAAAAAGCAAGCAAAGAGTAAATTAATTATCTCCCGTTACTAAAATAAAGGTGGTTTCCCAATTCCAAAACAATGAGTTACTACATAAGCAGTCACTGATCTATTTCATGGTCCTGCTTAGCCCTTTAAGTCTGCTGGACGCTGAGAAGGAAGCTAAGAAGTAGTAAACTTAGCATTGGGGAAAAAACGCCTATTAAACACACTTTTAAGGAACCCTTTCAGATTCATTTTTTGGGGTCTTGCAGGAAATGAATGTATTAGGATATTTGACTCTTACCAGCTTACCAGATAAATTATAATTAGGTCAGAATGACCTCAGTACTCAAAAACATTTTGTCATGGCTGTATTTTTCTTAAAACATAACCTTTTCACTGGTAATCTTATTTACAGCATTCACCTCATGCTTAAATTCTCCTGGGGGGCAATTTCTGGGAAGGGTCAACATTATCTTCGGTCCTGTCTGTATGATATAACATGATGAAAATACATATTTCTGTAAATTATTCCACCTTACAACCACAGATTGGCCTGGCAGCCCTTGCCACTAAGGTAAGGCCTATAAAGAATTTAGCAAGGCTTTAAGTCATCTCATCTCTGTGGACATAAAAGCAGTGGCTGCTTTATATAAGTCAGTCTCATAGAAAGGACACACATTAATCACATGAAGCACTGGACTGCTCTTTCCACTCCCCTTAAGCTATTTGCATGCTGGAGTTATTTCACTTGGGTTTGATAGCTGGAGTATTTGCAATAGTCCTATAGAAAAAGCTAAATCTCACAATCTTCCTTCACAGTCATGCCTTGTGCCAAAAATAAAAATAAAAGATATTAAAATTTTTTTAGAAAATGTGTTTATAATAAAAGAGAAACGTGAAATTTGTTATATTTGTCACAGTGAGACAATGGTTGAGTATTGGAATGATAAGATCTTAGATTCAAAATTAAAAATCCTACCTATAATTGCTAGGGCTGTGGGGTTTTTTATCTCAGTTCAAGAGCTTTCAGTTAGCTCTGGAAGACAAATATGTCACTTCACTCAGCAGACACATAAAGAGGTGTAGCACACATCTCTTGTGCTTCAAATATACACCAAATCCAAACTTGCTAGACTGCTTTTGACATTAACTATCACAGATACAGCTCTTTTGTTAATAGCTTAGCAAATTTTGTCTGAAGAACTTTCAAAAGTTTGATATCAACAATTATTTTGCCCTGGACACCCAGCCCCTACCTTAGCGATGCTCATTGTAGCTGTGCCTGCCTGCAGCCCTGCCTCCTGGATGGACCATGGATCTGATCCAGCCCCTTGCCTCGTCTGGAGCTCTTGTGGTTATCAGTATCCTGCTCTGCCCACAGAGATCAATGTCCAAATAGAAATCAGTAATGAGTGCTGCCCCTCAAGGGGCTGGACTGGGAGCAACAGTACTTAATATTTTCATCAATGACATAGACAGCGGGATCAAGCGCACCATCAGCAAATTGGCAGACAACACCAAGCTGAGTGGTGTGCTTGCCATTCCTGAGGGACAGGATGCCATCCAGAGGGACCTTGACAGGCTTGAGAACCCTGAGAAACACATGAAGCTCAAGAAGGTGAAGTGCAAGGTCCTTCACAGGGGACAAGGCAGCCACCAGGATTAATACAGGCTGGGGGATGAAGGGATTGAAAGCACCCTTGACAAGAAGGATCTGCAAATATTGGTGGGTGAAAAATTGGACATGAGCTGGCAGTGTGCATTCCCAGCTCAGAAAAAGAACTTCATCCTGTGCTGTGTCAAAAGCAGAGTGGCTAGAGATGAAACCTCACCTGGAGTGCTGTGTTCAGCTCTGGGGCCCCCAGCACAAGAAAGAGAAAGACTTGCTGAAGCAAGTCCAAATGAGAGCCACAATAATGTTCAAAAGGCTGGATCATGGAATCGAGTCTACCATTAGCAAATTCGCAGATGACACCATGCTGGGGGGAACTGTTGATCTGCTGGAGGGTAGGAGGGCTCTGCAGAGGGACCTGGACAAACTGGATAGATGGCCTGAATCCAATGGTTCAACAAGACCAAGTGCTGGGTTCTGCACTTTGGCCACAACAACATTCTGCAGTGCTACAAGCTGGGGACAGAGTGGCTGGAGAGGGCCAGACAGAAAGGAACCTGCAAGTTCTGATTGACAGGATCTGGCAGTGTGCCCAGGTGGCCAAGAAGGCCAATGGCATCCTGGCCTGTATCAGAAATAGAGTGGCCAGCAGGATTGGGGAACGAATTCTTCCCATGTACTCAGCCCTGGCATCTCGAGTAGCGTGTCCAGTTCTGGACCCCTCAATTCAGAAAGGATGTTGAGGTGCTGAAGGGAGACCGAAGAAGGACTGATGAAGGAATTGGAGCCCAAGTCCTATGAAGAGCAGCTGACGAAGCTGGGGTTGTTTAGCCCGGAGAAGAGGAGGCTCAGGGGAGACCTTATCACTCTCTACAACCCCCTGACAGGAGGTTGTAGCGGGGTAGGTGTGGATCTCACCTCCCAGGCAAGCAGTAGTAGGAGAGAGGGCACAGTCTGAAGCTGCACCAGGAGAGATTTAGGCTAGACATTACTTAGAGAGTGTTTGAGCATTGGAATGGGCTGTCCAGGGAGGCTGTGGAGTCACCATCCCTGGAGGTATTTAAGAAGAGACTGGATGTGGCACTTAGTGCCCTGGTCTAGTTGACAAGGTGGTGTTAGGTCATAGGCTGGACTCAATGATTTTGGAGGCCTTTTCCATCCTAGTTGATTCTGTGACCCTCTGATCCTGTGAAGAAAAGCTGAGAGAATTGGGGTTGTTCAGCTTGGAGAAGAGAGGGATACAGGGAAACCTTGTTGTGGTCTGTCAATATTTCAAGGGGATAGACACTTTCTACAAGGGCCTGTAGTGACAGGACAAGGGATGACAGTTTTAAACTGAAAGATCATACATTTAGGTTGGACATAAGGAAGAATTTTTTTTACTAAGGTAGTGGTGAGACACTGCAACAGATTGTCCTGAGAACTTATGGATGCTCCGTCACTGAAGGTGTGCAAGGTTGGATGGGACTTTGATTGACCTGATCTAGTGAAATGTGTCTGTCCATGTCAGGAAGGTTGCAACTAGGTCATGGTAAAAAGTCCCTTCCAACACAAAGCAGTCTGTGATTCAGATACTGAGGATCTACATCAGGGTCAGGGAAGGCAGTCTGTGTCCTGTTGCTCCCTACATATCACCAATTTGCTTTTGATTGTGTCTGGCAACTTCAAGAATAAGATTCTGCACCCAAGGAATGACTTTTCTTTCCTGTCAAATGAATCTTCCAAAGAATATCAAGAGACAGCAAACAGTACAGAAGATAAAAAAATCAGGTACCTGGCCTCAAGAGTACTTTCCCTAGAGGTGTTTAAGAAAAGGTTGGATGATGTACTTGGTGGCATGACCTAGATATTAGGGTAGTGTGCTATAGGTAGGATGGTGTGTTGGTAGCAGGATGGCAACAGGTTAGGTAACAGGTTTGGCTAGGTTAGGTAATAGGTGATAGGTTGGACTCGATGATCTCTAAGGTCTTTTCCAACCTTACTGATTCTGTGATTCTGTGATTCTGTGATTCAATTTTCTGTTGTGGTTATTGTTATATCTATCCTTCTTGATTTACAAGATACAATTTTCCCAGAAACATCAAAATTACCTTGTTAGCATTTGCCTTATTCCAGCAACTAACAGGACAGAAACTAATTATTCTGAAGTCTGGAGGGAAGCCTAGGTATAGCAGTCACTGCACTGCAAGAGAGATCTTGGAACCTGTTCCACCACTAACAACTGTCCATCACCTGTCTCAGCTGTTAAGAGCTATTGTACAAGCCAGAAGAGAAAGGTGCAACCAAACCTGCTTCAGTTTCAAAAAATTTGAGATATCTTGACAAAAGCCAAATCCTTGCCATTTCCAATGTTTCTAGAATTGAAAATGTTCAGAATCACTTAGGGAGGTAAAAAGCACAGTTGAAGGCTGTGTGGGAGTATTTGCGTATGCACTGGCAGGGGGAGAGGGAGGAAAGGAATTACAATAAATACAGCACTTTTCAGTGTTCAGCTGCGTTTGGTGTAAAGTCTGCACTCCTGCAACTTAACAATTCCCTATGGTTTTCTTTACAAAATAAGATATTAAAAAAAAGGGAGCATGACAGAGTTATGTCGTTAGTAATAACACTTTTTACATTCTCCTTCAAAGACTTCCATGTTTTAATTATTCTATAACTTATTCTGTTGAGACTGGAAGAAAAAACAAGCAGAATTACATATTTTACCACAGAGGAAATGAAGACTGTGTCCTAAAAGCCCCCTCAGCATGAGTTTGCGTGAATGGCTATACAGGCACGTGTGTGGATGAAGAAATAGGCACCCGGAACAAGGAGGCTGAGGGGAGGAAAAGCATGTGCCGAGTGGTAGCATGTGAAAGTCTGCCAAGAGCCAATAAGCTCCAGAGGCTAGCAGTCCTGCTGAATGCACAAAAACTAATAAACCCTGAACATGGAGACTCTGCTAAGTCCAAATCCACTAGCATCAACCAGGCTACATCCATGAAGGCTGCTATATGGAAAAATACAAGATTATCTAAGTATATGAATATATAAAACACACACACACATACACACATATGATGAAACAAATGATCTGGAGGGACTTCCTGAGCACCCTCCTCAAAACCCCTGACACATCAATACATGCCTCTGCTTTTAAGTAACCAGCTGGGGGTGGTCTCCTGACTCCTGCTCCCTCTGTGTATGTTAGTGCAGATGTTTGTGAACTGCATGAGGGAATAAGTGAATGCAGTGTGCGACGAGTCCCTTGCTATTACTAGGAGCATAATAAAGCCTATCTAGTAAATACTGGTGTGATCTCTGTTTCCTCAGCCTGATTCAACCAGAAAAATAGGAGATATACAATAATCCAGTATTGCAAAGTTTAACCTCTATGTTTTTGTGGATATCAAAGTGCAGAGCCATCTCATCTTGGGGAAGGTGTCTGATATTCAATCCAGACTTTCTAAGTTACGAACTAGGTATGTTTCCAACATGGCACTTCTTAAGTGACTGTCACCATAAATGGAAGAATGCCCAGATCCAGATCCAGACACACCATAAACCTGGAGAACTGATATCATCAGATGGGAGAAATTAAAAAGTTGCAAAAAGAGCATTAATCTTCTCACAGGTGTGTACTCTGGCTTCCTTGTCCAAGCTTCTGGACTATGTGGTCCCTAAATTCCAAGGATCACAGCCTCTTCTTGAGACCTCCACAGTGTTGCCAAATCAGTAACGTGCCCCTCTTCTAGCAGAGACACCAGGACTGATTCACCTCCTCCTCCCAGCCTGGGAAAACCTCAGGACTACCAAACCAAACTCCAATAATAAAATGGTTTCCGTGGCACTCATACCATGTTGGCTCAGGAGGTCACCAGATTCAGATGACCCTTCATGTCTTCCTGTCATTTCTAATCTTCATATGAACTGACAACAGTCATCTCCAGGGAGAAGTTACCAGCATCTACCAGGAAGCTGTTCAAAACAGGTTTCATCTTTAAAGACTGGGCCTGCTCTCAGCATTCTCCCAAGATTTTCCCCCTTCCTGCCTCAGCCCATCTCACTGCTTCTACCTGCCAGATAAATGATCAGAATGTGATTTTTTTTCCCTGAAAACAATTGACAAAAATGTGCCGTTATAAATATTTTTGTAAGTATACGAGTCCTGGTGTTTTGATGCGAACAGCCATACCTCCTGAGGGGTTATCCTGCAGCACGCTCCACTTTCAAGGGCTTCCCATTCCTTTGTGCTTTGGAACTATTCCATCAGGAATATTTGGACTATTACATCAGGAAACTAAATGCCGTTGCTTTACTACTTGAGTTTGAAGCATGTGTGGCTGAGAACACATCAGATTGTTTCTGAAAGCAATACATGACAAGTTAAACAGAAATTATGCTTTGATATTAAACGGAAATAATATTCTTAGGAGGAGCACGCTTTTAAAATTCCTCAGTATCGCCTGGGTTTGCGTGACCTCTTGTGGTCAAAGCCCTGCTTTGCAGGTCCACGTTTTTACCGGTGGTGAGAACGGCCCTGTGGCTTTTTCCCCTACAGTCGGGTAGGAGAGGCTTCAGCTTGAAATGCTTAACGGCAATGTTAGTGAAAGGAAAAGCTGTGCTAACAGGCATCTGGTGACAGTAAATAATTTTCCCCTGGATTTATGGTGATAAAAATAAGTTATTTTTCCTCTATATACTACTGTAGTTAGAGCACAACAATTAAGAACCATGAATGGCATTTTTTCAAACATAGGTGCAACTTTATTTGGCAATTTATATAGAATCAGAGAATATTCTGAGCTGGAAGGCACCCACAAGGTGCACCCACAAGCTCCTAGCCCTGCACAGGACAGCCCCAAGAATCTCACCATGTGTTAAAATGCATCAAAAAAAGGCTTTTAAAGGACATAGCTTCAACAATTCATATGGAAAAAAAAACTCCAACGAAACAACAAAGTATGTAGGAAGAGCAGAAGAAGAGATCGTGTTATTTTACTCTGGGATGTGCTCTTGGTCGCTGTACGGGTATTAGATGGTGAGTTGGACTAGATGATCCTTGTGGGTCCCTTCCAACTCATAATTTTCTGTGATTCTGTGATTCTGTGATTTTACCTGCCACATCTTAATTCTGCTGTGCATCTGCTAGTGAAGCCATCTGAGAAGTGAGGCTGGAAGCTCTCCAAACTTCTCCTCTGGCCATGCAACAGCTTCTCCTCTTCCCACCACAGTGCTGCAGGGCAGGAAGGAAACTGCCCAACGCCAATGCCACAGCTTCTCCTTCTGTGAGGATGTTTTTGTGGGAAAGTCCCAGGTCGTTCAATCACAACATTGACCATAACAAGCACAGTTGCTCCTCGTGTCAGGCAGCTGGGTTTGGAAGGCTGTAGCTGTTGTCCCACCTGGTGTGCAAGAGGCCAATCCACACATACACAGTTGAGGTATTTGATTTATTTACAGTTCCGTGCAGCAAGAGGTGATGGGTGGCAAATTCACAAAGCCAGTACCTGGACTACCTAAACTTTTCACTATTTATACATTTTAGCAAGCAAAGGCATTAATGTTCATTTGCTGCAAGTTACCAAGTTGTCTTACTATTAGTATTCTATCTTCTATTGGTTAATGATTCTCTTCTCATGTTAATTAGTCCACATGCTCAGTCCTTCTCTTCTTTTTGGTCAGTGGGTTTCTTGGGTCCCTGAGTGGTTGCAGTCTGACTCTACTGGAATTACCTTTTACCCAGTGTGAGCTGATTTAAAACAGTTGCTGAGTTGTCTTTATTAGTTTCTTCCTCATCTTGGGGTTTCTACCAAATGTCCTTCTGGACCATAAATTCTGCATTTTTTGTGTCCACTATCAGTGGTACATCCTTCTCCCCGATCTTAGTTAACCTCCCCCTAGGGAGGGTCTGAGGTCATTGAAAATGTCAAATTCTAACCCTTAATAAGGTAATTCTACTAACAACCAAAGAATCGCAGAACATGCTGTTGGAAGGGACCTAGAAGGATCATCAAGTCCAACTCTTAGCCCTGCACAAGACCATTCCCGACAGTCACACCATGTGCCTGACAGCATCATCTGAACTCTTCTTGATCTCTCACGGGCTTGATGCTGTGACCACTTCTCTAGGGAGTCTGATCCAGTGTCCAACCACCCTCTGGGTGAAGAATCTTATTATAATATCCGACCTAAACCTCCCCTGACACAACTTCAGGCCGCTCCCTTGGGTTCTATCACTGACCACCACAAAGAAATCAGTGTCTGTCCCTCCTCTTCTTCTCATGAGGAAATCATAACTGCAACAAGGTCTCCCCTCATTCTCCTCTTCTCCAGGTGGAACAGACCAAGTGACCTCAGCTGCTTCTCATACGGCTTCCCCTCAAGGCCCTTCATCATCTTTGTTGCCCTTCTTTGGACTCTCTCTAAGAGCTTAGTGTATTTCTTGCGGTTCCCCAAACTGCCACAATATTCCAGGTGAGGCCATCCCCAGTGCAGAGCAGAGCAGGACAATCACCTCCCTTGACTGGCTGCTGATGCTTTGTCTGATGCCCCCACAGACACAGTTGGCCCTCCTGGCTGCCAGGGCACTGCTGACTCATATTCAATTTGCCATTGACCAGGACCCCTAGGTCCTTTTCCATGGCATTGCTCTCCAGCATCTCATTCCCCAGTCTGTATGAACACCTATGGTTGCCCCATCCCAGGTGCAAATTCCGTCACTTTCCCATGTTGAACTTCATGTGATTCGTGATTGCCCAGCCCTCTAACTTGTCGAGGTCTCTCTGCAAGGTCTTCCTGCTTTTGAGGGAGTGAACAGCTTCTCACTGCTTTGTGTCATCTGCAAACTTGCTCAGTATGCCTTCCAGTCCTGTGTCCAAGTAATTTATGAAGGTGTTGAATAGCACAGGGCCTGCGATGGAGCCCTGTGAAACCCCACTAGTGACAGGTCATGAGTTTGATGTCACCCCATTCACTGTTACCCTCTGTGTTCAATCCATGAGCCAATTGCTCACCCACTGCATGATGTGTTTATCCAGCTCTGTGCTGGACATTCTGTTCAGAAGGATTCTGTGAGAGGCAGTATCAAAAGCTCTACTGAAATGGAAAATGATTACATCAACTGGCTTCCCTTGATCAACTAGGTTATCTTGTCATAAAAGAAAATCAAGTTTGATAGGCAGGACTTTCCTTTCATGAAGCCGTGCTGGCTGTGGCTGATGACCATGCTGTTTTTTTCAGATTCTTTTCAGCACTTCCCAGGTACTGAAGTGGGACTGACAGGCCTGTAGTTTCCAGAGGCTTAGTTTTTGCCCTTCTTGAAAACAGGGACAATGTTTGCCTTCTTCCAGTATTCTGAGACCTGTTCAGATTCCCAAGACTGCTTAAAAATTATCTTTGAGGATTCTGGGATGAATAGCTTTGGAAGGATCCAGCTAGAGCACAATTTCAGGGTGGACTGGAAGCTGATCATTCTTGCAACCATGGTCCTCCACCAAATGGCACTGAGACCTCCTTGGTCTGACATCCATGTTCACAGATTCACGGAATATTATGAATTGGAATGGACCCACAAGGATCATCTAGTCCAACTCATCATCTAACACCCGTACAGAGACTGAACGCACATCCCAGAACGGTAAACACAAACCTAGTTCCCTCACAGTCTAACGGGTCACTTCGAGCCAGAAGGGACCCACTGGATCATCCAGTCCTACCCCCCCTAGCTAGATCATGCCACTACGATCATGTTGCAGAGGCAAAGATGCATTAAACACCTAAGCCTTGTCTGTGCCTATTGTGAGGTGACCATCCTCATCCCATAATGGGCTGATGACATTTCTATACTCCCTATTGCCAGCAATATATTTTTAAAAACTTCTTTTTATATTCCCACACATTTCTGGCCAGTTTCAACTCCAGTCGAGCTTTGGCTGCACGAATTTTCTCACTGCAGCAATCTGTCTTTCAAACACCTGGACATTCCTCAGAGCCTGTTTGTTAGCCGCTGTTTCATGGACTAAATCTCCTGCTGATTAGGCTTGAGAGTATACAAAGATCGACTACATATTCCATGGATTAAATCTCTTGCTGACTAGGCTGGAAAGTATACAAAGACCGACTACGTATTCCAC
>WEKX01012654.1:4372-36491 GCA_013390025.1 Pitta sordida
ACTGATGATATGGATGAGAGAATTGAATCCATCATCAGCAAGTTTGCAGATGATACCAAGCTGGGGGCAAATGTTGATCTGCCAGAGGGTAGGAAGGCCCTCCAGAGGGACCTTAACAGGCTGGAGAGATGGGCAGGCTCCAACAGTATGAGGTTTAACAAGTCTAAGTGCCGGGTTCTTCACTTCGGCCATAACAACCCCATGCATTGCTATCGGCTGGGGGAGGAGTGGCTCGAGACTAGTGAAGTGGAGAGAGACTTAGGTGTACTGATTGACAGGGAACTCAATATGAGCCAGCAGTGTGCCCAGGTGGCTAAGAAGGCCAATGGCATCCTGGCCTGCATTAGGAACAGTGTGGTCAGTAGGTCCAGGGAGGTTGTCCTTCCCCTGTACACGGTGCTGGTCAGACCTCATCTTGAGTACTGATATTGTGAGGATGATTTTAAATCTGCCTGTTCATTTATTCAGATTTCATCTTTGACACAATAACTACTTCTGAAAAACCCTTGTGATTTAATATTCAGTACTTTATTTACTCCAGCACACAGTAATTCACTATAGCGAAGCAAGCTTTCAAAAAACTCATAAACTTCAAATATTAGTAATGAAGCATGAAAGCAAAACTAAAAAAGCAGCTGCGCAAACTCACTCACTCACAGATCTCTGAAATAAGAAATAATGAGGAGTTAAATAAAAAACATAAAAGAAACTGCTGCACTCAGGGACTACTCACCCGTAAGCTCCATTACTTATCAGTTTAATTGTTTCAAAATCACTTTCCCGAGGCTTCCTCTGCAGCTTTAGCGACGTATTAGAGCTCTTAGAAGTAAGAAAGAACAAAGTTAATACAGTACTCTTTTTCAAAATCAGGTGGAGGAAAAAAATTAAACAAACAAAACCCACAACTATCACTGGCTGCCAGCCTGATTAACCAGGTAAAAAGCTCTGGCCAGCTAACCACACAGCCAGCTCTGAAGCAAAGCCGCTTTTTCATCAAACAGGTGATTCTCTACTGCAGCAAACTGTCCACTTATCTACATGTAGAGGTTATAGTCACAAAGGTTTCTGGTAAACTAGTTACTGGTTTCCAGGAAACTCATTACGTACTGGCAATTCTATTCAGAGTTACTGACTTCCGTGAATCTCACAAGGCTCTGGTTAGGACATTGCCTTCCCATTTTAGGGGGAAAATGACTTTCATGGTATGGCCTGGTAGCAACAAACTGTCAATGAGCCCTTGTTTATTCAAACAGACTTTTGCATATTTCAAACTAGTGCTAGGATAGAGTGTGATATAGTTTAGGATAGACTGTGGAAAGAGATACAAAATAAAAAATATGGAAGATAAAAATACATTAATCCTACCTCTAGAGAGTCACTTTTATCTATGTCTCTGTCAGATTTTTTTAAAAATCAAGTTGTGCTGAGTACAGCAGAACTTTTTTTAGTTCTAATTTTTAATTAATCTTCACAGAATCACAAGACCACAGAATATGGCAAGTTGCAAGGGATCCACAAGGACCATCAAGTCCAACTCCTAGCCCTGCATAGGACCATCCCCAAGAGTCACACCATGTGCCTGACAGTATTGTCCAAATGCTTCTTGAACTATGTCAGGCTTGGTGATCACTTCCCAGGGGAGTCTACTGGGGTGCAGTGGGGAAAAATGATGGCACAGGACTTCAAATTCAGGTTTCCAAAACCACAATATAATTTTCCAATGGTTTCCAATGGCCAACAAGCTCCAGGCCCTGTGTTCTAGGTAGTTTGTAATAGTCAAAAGTTGAAAGTAGACCTGGTTGGAACATTACCAATTAAATGCTTGCTAAAGAAAATTCTGTGCTAGATTAGTGACTGTGTTAATGCAACGAACTACACAAGAGCTCACTGAGAGGACTTATTAAATGGTTTAGCCCACTTGTCTGCCTGTACAGGATTCCTCCTAATTGCATATTTATGATGATGGTGAAAGGTTCTGTACTTGAAAGCTATGCTTCCTGCCACTTCCCATGTTTGCTTATTCCACAGCTACACTTTGAAATACTTCCTAATATCCTACATTTTTCTTTACTGATTTCAGTATCTCTTAATTACACTCCTTTACTACACTGCATTTTTCTTCCTCTTATTTATTCAGCATTTTCACAACACAAGTAACTCTACAATTTCAATTCCAAAACACAAGTAACTTTAAAATTTCAATTTCTTGGCTAATGCTAAGTTACTTTGCACCTTATTTTTGGTTAAGCACTTTAGCACTTTCTTTAAGCTTTCTAGTTACTCTGCCTGTCCTTTCTCCATTTTGGCAGTATGTTTCCCCTAAATACTGCTCAGGTCTAATACAGTATTTTAAATGCATATGAATGAAAGCAGCAGAATAAGAAACACCCTTAGCGCCAATTATGAAATAATGGCCTTACAAGCGGCATTTTGCCAGAATGTCTGAAATTATCCCAATATAATATGACATGTACCAGAAAATGATACCTTTTCTGTTATACATCAGAACTAGTTTAACAGATAACCCACACCAGTTAACATTTGCAAATGTATGTAAAGTACCACTGATTTACCCACACATCTCCTTGAACTGCACTTGCTTTCTCTATCCACTTGCACTGAGAATCAACATTGTTGATTGAAGTACAAGGTATTAAGAACCAACTTTTAAAAATAAGAACTTAAAGTAAGAGTATTTAAGCTCACAATATTCAAACCAATCAACTAATTTCTTGCCTGAGCAAACATTTGACAAAATATTGCTCTAAGATAACCACTACTGTAGGGTAACACAAATTCAGATGAACCTTCCAAACTGTAAACTAACTTTCTGAATCCAGGCTATTTGCTAACTTACTCATTTCTTCCTTGTCTCTTCACAGGATCTGTTCAGAGTCTTTCAATTTTATAATTAGCTGCCCCTGTGAAAGGACTCTTTTAAAATCTCATTAAAATACTTTGTTTTATTAAACAGTTTACACGTACTTCTTAAAAAAAAAGTACACTGATTGAATAGAAATAAAGAAAGCAGTGGTGGATTTTGCAGAAATGCTACTGCCACACGGTGAACACTAATTTCATGGAAGCTAATGACATTGAAATACCTCAGAAAATAGATAGAAAGCTTCTCATATTTTTTGAAAGTCTTTTGCCTGTGGAGCATCATGGTGTTAGTGTGAGGATTAATGGATATATCTGTTTACACATAACAGGAAAAAATAAAACAGTGAGGGTTGGGAGGAACATAACACATTTTCTTTGCTCACATTCAGCAAAAGCAGCAACATAACAGAAAAGCTTACATTTATTGATTCATCCACTTCCACAGTTTCTGCTGTCCCACTGTCACAATTAGATAGCTGAGCTATTTCTGGAAAAAAAGATTAAAAATTTCATTTTCAACTATAGTGAATACAAAAATAAATGAAGCACAAAACCTGAGAAGCGACATCATCCTAGAATACTTAATAAGAAATGGTGCCCTTCGGTAGTGCTTGCCAAGTAACTTTCAGGGCATCTCCAAGCATATATTGAAACAAATCCACCCAAAGAAAGACCTGCTATTCAGTGCCGACATAATCTTCTGCTGAAGAATTCAAAGAGTCATGAGGCAATGAAGACCAAGAATGTTTTCACTGCTGAAACAAAGGAATTCCAAGGTCTGTCCGTTAACTGAGCATTGTCCATGGAGGTGTTTAAGAGAAGACTGGATGAGGAGCTTAGAGACATGGTCTAGCTGGGGGTGTTGGGCAGGATGGTCCTGTGGGTCCCTCCTGGCTCAGAGTGGCCTGTGAGCCGGTGAGGGAACTAGGTTTATGTTCACCACTCTGGGGTGTGCGTTCGATCTCTGTACTGGTGCTAGATAGTGAGTTGGACAAGATGATCCTTTTGGGTCCCTTCCAACTCATAGTATTCTGTGATTCTGTGTGATTCTGTGATTAAGGAAAAGACAGCACTAATCTGCTAGGCATCCTGGGGATCTCAGCCCCTGAGGGGTTAATAGTAGGCCCCATCCTTCTTGGGTTCCTTCACAGTTACAGCAAAAGCTTCTAATTTAGACTAAAGCTAGACTTCAAATGGTTTGCATCTTCTACACAGAAATGCTGACAGGCCTAGGTAGAAGCTTATAATTTACAGTCCCTAAAATCACAGGATCACAGGATATTCCCAGTTGGAAGGGACCCACAAGGATCATCTAGTCCAACTCCGAAGTGAATGCCCACACAGGGATCGAACCCACAACCCTGGAGCCTAGACCATGTCACTGAGTTCCTCATCCAGTCTTTTCTTAAAGTTTTTGGGAGTTTACAGCTTGACAGGATTATCCCTGCTAGGGTCAACCTACACTGCAGAGTTCCTAAGTCAACCCTATTCTTCGGAGACAGCAGTAGCTAAAAATTCACTGAGGTAATAAAACCTTAACAGGACAGTTGGTAGCTAGAAGACCCCAGGAATCACATACACAGACTTAAATCATATATGTACATAGTTAATTACAGAGAATCCTCTCTGTATCGCGACTTCTCCTTCACGACCTCGCCCATTTGCGAAGCAATTTTTNCGAGCTGGTGTGAGCACCGGGGCCGGGCCGGGGGGCTGGTGGAGGGAGCGGCGCAGGGTTTGGGCTGTGGTCACAGCAGCCGCTCAGAAACGGTTCTCTTTGCTCCCCTGTGCCAAGACAGACTACGGGAATGAGTGAAGAATTGTCTGCAGCGCTTCGGAGTTCCGTGGGGTGGAGCAATGGGCGTGGCCTGCATGCATATTAACGACCTGCCCTTCTTTGCGAGAATAATATTTCGCGAGGGCTGTCGCCTGTCCCTTTCCTCGCGATGGAGGAGGTATAACTGTATATACTCTCAAGAGCCAAAGATGCACATTTTATCACAATTACCTGAAAATTGTAAGGTGCATTTTTATCTCAGGACTGTGAACTTATGAATATGAAATATAACTGAATATTGACACAGACTACTTGAACTGGATTTTTCTATTTAATAACACTGCACTACACTTACTGCAATTATTAAAAGCAAATTAACCACACAGACAATTTTCTGTTGGAACCCCTGAAGTTGTAAGGAGTAGCTCTCATCTGTAACCATTATCCAAAACAAAACATACGTGAAGTGTAAGAAACAGAAGAAATTAGAATGTCACTTCAAAAGCCAAACAGATCTTTCAAGTATTAAAGAAGCCAAAAACTTAGCAAACATTAAGTCAATAAATGGTGGAAAATATCTTCACTGAGAACAAACAAACCTTAAAAAAAAAAGAAATTACATAGGCTGAATCTGGAGTGGATTTCCCTGGCAAAAGTCACAGTTTTGTGAACACGTGGGTTTTAAAATAGAAGTGTTGATGAAAGCTTTACTGTACGTGCGAGAACCAAGTAAGCTGGAACAATATACTTTGACAGCCTTCTCAACCGAAATTACCTTCAGAAACCGCAAATTAAAATGGTATCTTTTTAAACAGAACTTTTGTAAAATAACCATTATCTGAGCAATCCGTATTATTTGCAAGCAATAGGTAGTAATGGGATGGAACCAAGAGGTTTAAAACAGGGAGCTATGGAACCGTTTTGCAATGCTCATCCAAATACCATTAAACATCTGTCCTTTTGCTTGCAATGATTTAAATCATTTCTCAAGACTAATGATTCAAAAAGGTAAACATGGCAAGTTAAAAAAACATTGGGAAAAATTTCTCCAATGGGAACTCTTCAGAAATGCAGCCACTACTCTCTGCTAAGTTGATGACTCTGTTGTGGTATTGCTTTCAGTACATTTTAAATTTATCTAGCATTATCTCGAAGTAATGCATGCACCATTTCATTCAAAGAATGGACACTACAGCTATGGCAGCAACAAAGGAGGTAAGTAGAGAAAGGTCTGAAGCAGGTTGCTTTTCTCTGCAGATGAAATAAAGAAGACATTGCACAGTGATTCATGCATCTTATAAGTATCTTTTTTTTGTACAGTGGCAGGAAATCACTAACATGAATCAGATGTCCTGAATTACTTGACTACAAATATACATACATACTCATCTTTAAAACAATACACAAAATAATTCAATTGCCCAAATCTCTAACTGAACGAAAGACGAGTAAGGCACACATCATACGTCCCTCATTATTTACACACAAACCACATAACTTATTTTTTCCCTCAGAAAAAAGTAAAACAAACATTTCAATTATCCTTGGACACTTCAAAGTTTGGATTATATTAATACACAGTTTATGTAATATAATTTTAAGCTGTGTCCTAGATGAAGTACACTCATATAAAGTACATACATTTAGTTAGAGAAAACAGCATCCCTTACTTTCCTTCCTAGACTTCTCTCACAACAAACTGTTCAAAAAAATCCACAGATTAGATTTAGGTAGTGACAGATTCTTGACTCATGTCGAAGAACACTTTTAATCAAGTGCTCAGGAAGACTCAATCAGAAAGATAAGGTTCAAGCAGTAGAATCATGGTCAATGATACAAACCCCTCAACTCACACTCCGAATTAAACCTGAATACTTGATCTGTGAAGAATTCATGCATTGTCAGTTTTGGATGGACCAACAGCTCGACAAATCCAGAAGACACCACATTATCTTTGTCCTAGGGTGACTCAATTGTGTATATATACTCAGTGTCTTTGTGCTTCGGCTTCAATCTGGGAAGTAATTTTGTTGGGGATACTAGACCTTAGAGACCAAGGTCATTTTCTGTCTGTCCGGAAGAGGAAAAAAAACCAACCCAGAAGCAGCAAAAATTTCCAGCAATATGCAGGACACAGCTGGAGAGGCTTGGAGTTCATTACACACTCTCCTTCAGCTGCAATATATAAGACTGGAGAAAGGCATCTTGGGGAGGTGTACTCCAGCCCTGGGAGAGCCCTGTGTGGTTTTTTCCTTGGACATTTCCTTGCTGCACTCCAGCCACTAGAAGAGAGAGAGGGCCTGCAATTCCCTCCCCACCCCTGCCTCCCGGGGTTCTTCATGCCTATCTCCTGCTTTTCCCTCAAGGGCTTCCAGTTGTTGGGACCCTGGGCTCCAGCTACTCTCTGGGCACTTAAGGGGTTTCTTCTGGGACTGTCTGGTGGAGTTTGGCTGAGTCCTGCAGAACCCTTCACATCACAGGACTTGCGGGATATCTCAGGTTCTTATCTTGCTGTTTAAAACTGTTGTATCTTGACTTGTGTGTTTACTAAAGTAAATAGTTTGTGTTTTCCACACTTTCCTTTGCTTTTTTCCTGAACCTGGTGAGGGGGAGGGGAGAGGAGGTTTCTGTTCTTTGTTGTTGTTTTTTTTTGGCTCAGTCCCCAGTTTGCGTCAAACCACAACAGTCTTGCAGAGAATTAAGATAATTCTGGATCTTCAAGTACACATAGATTATCAGAATGATAAAACATAATGAGAAGGAAGATTCTAGGAACAAGATTCTAGCTCTACCAGGAAATGCTACTTACCCTCCAGAGGATCTTTATTTAAGCCCAGTTGGCTAATAATGTATCGAGGGATGTCTGTTTTAATGCCTTGACCCTCTTTAGCATGGCCTTCAGCTGCTTCCAAAAGATAGTAAAACTCTTCAGGATCAAATTCCTAGAGGAAAAATAACCACCATCATTTTCTCTGTTGAAACTGAATTCTTAGAGCCTAACATAAAAAATTCCTTTGTTTCTTCTTCTGGACGTATTGGACATTTCTCTGTTAGAATTTTTTTGGCCACTAGAATGGGCTGCCGAGGGAGGTGGGGGAGTCACCGTCCCTGGAAGTGTTAACAGAGAGACTGGATGTGGAACTTAGTGCCAGGGTTTAGTTGATGAAATAGTGTTAGGTAACAGGTTGTACTTGACTATCTCAAAGGTCTTTTCCAACCTGGTTAATTCTGTGATTCTTTATTACTAACAGTCTATAAAACTATTCCAATTTTTCTACAATGTAACATGTTGTAAGCAATGAAATTCCATACCATTACTTCAGAGCCTTACTTTGACTAGTATGTTCTTTGTCCTTAAAATATCACATAATACTGAGTTAAATGACCTATAACCAGCAACAGTAAGATTTCAGATAGAGAAGACTGTCTCCCTGCATATATATGCTTGTCTATAAAAACACATTGAAACAAACCATGTAAATATATTGCACTACACCTTTTACTGCTAAATGAAATTTAAGTATTTTTAATCAATACACACGCCCTATGTTTTATGGAAAATGCAATTGAATAAATCACTAACTTTGGAAAGAAGATAAAATCCTAAGCTGACAAAAAACATTTGAACTTCATTGATCCAATTGTTCCAAACCTAGAAATGAAACACCCTCCTTTGGGAACTAACAATATTACAACTCTAATTTATAACATACCTAAAGCGCAAGCCTCAACAAGAAATGAAAGGGGAAAAAAAAGTAGAAACTCAAAACTCCGCCTATCCCCAAATCACCTGGAAATTCTTTAATTTCACTATCATTATAGAGTATAAAAACAGGAATACACTGAAAGGGGCAAGGAAGTTCATTGAAAGGCTTCAATTTGCTTTTTTCAATAGAATTTCTCTCTCTACTGACATGAATTCCTACCAAAACATCTCTCTATGGCTACTGTATTATTAAAGATGTTTCTGCAAACAGGTGCAATGCTTAACAGAGTAGTAAAACACAATGAGTAATGAAACACTGATATAACAAAACAGACTTTTTCCTTGGGTAGGTCAGGTCTGACACAAATAGCCATGGAAACCAGGCAGACTGCTGAGCTGGCTAGCTTTCCTGACTGCTGACTGCTGTTTTCCAGCCTAACGTGATTCTGTGATTCTGTAACATCCATGGTGTTTTAGTCTACATGTTGAGTCACAAGACTGCTGTCCTAGGTCTTCAGGCTACTCAGGTCTTGGAAACTCGACATCCCAAGCCAGTAGGTAGGCTTGAGAAATTAGGTATCGTGTCCTTTCGGAAGTATTAAAGCTGCTGCAGCTAATAGGAGGAGTTAAAGTGTGTCTGAAATAAAATATCTTTGGATTTCAGTTTTACAGAAAAATCTTAGTTTTACGTTTGTCACCAAACAACTTCCATCATCTACAGACTGCTGCTGGCAAAGGATTCACCATAAACAACCCAAACTGTCTTGTGGTCCCTTCCAACTCATAATATTCTGTGAATTTAGCTTGAAGTCTCAGGATGCTGCTGAAAATTTGAACAGATAACTAAGCAGTACATGTTGTTTCAGTCTCACTCTCCTCATTGACGTGCCATGCCCAACTAACAACTCCAACATTTGGCACTAAAGAATCCAAGAATATGATTATGTGCAAAGATTTCTATTTATTTTCACCATGAAAACATCATCTCTTGACCTGCTGCAGAGGCAGATATACAGCTTCTTCTCCACTTCCTAGCAAAACAAGCAATTTCAGAACAGGTAGTTTTAAACATATGAGAGAGTGGGGGTGTGTGTATGTATTTATCTCAATACATCCATATAATACCTATAGAGGAGTGAACATTGAGAAGCAGAGAATTTATTTTCTGATCTTTACTTCCAACTCTGTATTTTCATTTTCCATGTACAAATAGAGAAGAATCTTTCAACATTTGGCAGCAGCTCTTGCCACATATGAAAGTGTAAAAAACATTATTCATATGATTATCAAGCAAATTAAAACAGGAATTCACATAACATGAACAGCTGAGCCAAGACCACCATCAGAAAACTAACATCTTTACTGTATGGTATCTGCAACTTCTCATGACCAAAAAGCTGATTTACTACAATTTCACAAACTTTGTATTACAGAGGCTGAGTATTTTCATACCTTTTACTTATTTCAGACAGATATTCTAAATTATCAGCCACATAAAATATCAGCAGATTGCAGAAAAACAGTAGTGTTTCTGTAAGTTCACACGATTCCACTGATGTTCATGAAGTAGGCTTAACACCTTCTTGCAGGAGAAATGTATTGTTTTTTAACAGTATGCCTAAATGTGTTCAAGCTACTGGCATCTGTAGAAACATACTTAGCAGATTTTTTACATTCCAGTTGAAATCTCCTGAAGATCCTGTCTCAAGTGAGAACACTTGAAGCAAGTTGTGCTGTCTCTCCCTGCCATTGCTGCTCTGAAACTCTGAACTAAGAGAATACAGTCAACTTCTGGCTTTTGCAACACTGTCCTTCCACTCATTTCAGGAGGCCCACCAAAAGGAGGGATGCACAACATTCTGCTTGAAGAATACGGCAGATAAAATCTCAGTGCCAGAAATTGGGAACTAAATGAATGGAGATTTGGACTAGATCCCTATAAACCTAGCACCTAGGGAGAATGAACTAATGGGCAACTAGACCACCAGGATAGAACCTGAATTAGAATCACACAATCATCAAGGTTGGAAGAGACCTACAAGATCATACAGTCCAACCATCCATCCAACACCACCACTGTAACCCCTAAGCAACTAAACCACTAACCAGACACCCCCTGAACACCTCCAGGGATGACTCCACCATCTCCCTGGGTGACCTATTCCAATGCCTGACCACCCTAACAGTGAATTTTTTTTTCTAATATCAAATTTGAATCTCCCCTGTCTCATCTTAAGGGCATTTCCTCGTGTCCTCTTACTGCAGGCAGAAACCAGCCCCACCTCACCAAAACCTCCTTTCAGGTAGGTGCAGAGAGTGATGAGGTCCTCTGTGAACCTCCTCTTCTTAAACTAAACAACTTAAGCTCCCTCAGCTGTTCTGCATGAGACACACTTTTTAGATCTTCCATGAGCCTTGTCGCACTTCTCTGCTGAGGGCAGGGGTTAGTGGGAGAAGCCCACCAAGCATGGAAGGGAAGGATATAAAACATCATTAACATGCCTTGATCAGTCAGCCTACAGGATGTGTTTAAGTGTATTTTTGGATGTGTGATAACAGAGAAGGATGCAGACCAGAGTGGAAAACAGAGGGAAAAAGACATCTTACAAGAACTGAGTTATGTGGAGAAAGTTATGCCAATCTATTAGAGCAGGGATCATCACACTAGACATGGAATGAGCTTTTCAGGGAGAAGCAGTAAGACAAGTCTGGATGCATTGGCAGAGGCAAGACTTGCTAGGGTGTGCTCTTCTCTAAAGTCTTCCTGTTTTGTTTTGTTTATAAACATCTCTTCTATGCTAATTCAGAGCACATATCTTAGTTTAGATTCCTTCTGAACTGCAAATCGTGAATAAAATGCTTCTAGAAACACTGAGACATGGTGTTTCCAAAACAAAATAGAGACAGCTTTCAAAATGCCCATGGTTGAAAGAGCCAGGCTGTGGATTAACTGTGCCACACCTGAAGGGACACAGCCCAGAGCCAAAATCACATTGGAAAGGCTTACTAGCTCAGATCCAGTGCCATGAAAATTCAGTTATGACAATTTCAGTCACAACTTGGGTCTAACAGCAGGTTAGTGGCTCCAACATAAGCGTTGCCAGCTTCGAATAGCTGTACGCAGCATTAACACTGTGATCTTGGCATTGGCAAGCAGAGTGGCTCAAAGTCAGCTCAGGCTGCCTGCCAGGCCTGCTAGGCTGGCTCTTAGATGGTATTTGGGCGTCTACACCATCCTCCTGAGTACACTGTGTTCTGCAAAGGTTCCACTGAACAACTGAAGAACACTGGCTCTGTGCACAGGAGCAATTTCCCACACCTGAGCCATCCCAGCTCCCACAGCATGGGCAAGAAAAGCAGAAACATGCCCACGTACCACACAGAAACTAACCCAGTCTGGCAACACTGGTGATATGCTCACGCATAAATAAGTAAAACTCTTCTGCTCCTTCTGGTCCACAGTATAATGCTCACTACCTGTATATCCAGACAGCCTAAACCCTCTGCTGTTGCTCTCCCCAGATCAGGTACTGCAGAGCTGACTTCAAGCTGCTTATAGCTCTAGCAGCTGTTGAGTGAAACAAAATCACAAAACCAGTAAAAACAACAATGGGAAAACCACCAAGCAATTACAATCCAGGAATAGTCTTCCCAAGAAATAATAAAGTCTAACGAATCAACAGAAAAACCTGACTGGTTCCAAAGAGCAGCTTCCACAGTATTTGCAATAGTAGGGAACCAGGTAAAACTACAGGAGGGCCTTGCCACTCCTATATTCCTGAAAGAAAAACGTAAAGAATCCCACTAACAATGAAGTCCTACCCCACTGTTTGACATGTTCCAAAAAATAACTGTAAAGGGCCTTGACTACTAAACCAGAAACTTTCCTACTCTACCAGGTGAAAAACACTACTCATGATAAAGTATGACCTTACCAGGCATTCCAGTAGGCGAGCAGGACGAGCAATAACTATCAAGATTTTTCTGACAAGTTGTTTAATAAATGCCATTTCTCCACTCTCTGATCGCTCTTGGGCCTGAAAGATATAAATAAAGTGATATTAAACAAAATCACATTTCAAGTGCTGCTCAGGATAGCATTTGGGACACCTTTGAGGGTTTGAAGCATGTACTTGATACAAACAGCACCTGAATTTCAAGATGCCAGAAGACATAAGAAAGACCTGGGCAATACTAACTTCAAATTAAAGTAATCTCATTTTCGCAACTCTAGCACTGTAACAACAAAATAAAAGTGCCTATAATGGACAAATACCTACCTCTTTTTTTGGCTTATTTATTAAACTTACATGGCCTTACATATCACCATCAGTTTTGCAAAAGGAACAGCATTTCAAGACTATTAATACAGATCTCTACATATAGGTTCCGCCTGAATTTATTGATAATTTCAAGATGAAATGAAAACTAATTTAAGTAATATTAATAGATATGAGCAACATCCATGCCAAATTGATACTGATTTAATATAGTCAGTTGCCTTAGTGAAATGACAATGACATAAATATATAAATATACAAAACCTACACTTTTAGAGAGGCTCCATATAAAGGTATATGTAGAAAGGAAGACACTGAAAAATCCAGTTCTATGAAGATTATAACAAAGGGAGGGAAATGCCATAAAAGAATACATACAAAATAAATACTTCTAGAAGGCTTGATAACATCTGCACAATGGTCTGAGCTGCATTTCAAATTTCTTTTAAATGTTTCCCTCTAAGAGCAAGTTTTGTAATTTAAGGATGCCAATGAACGCAAGGAAACAGTATAAATATATTAATAGTCCTTCCCTCAAATATCAAAGCATTTTTCTGTTCTGAAAAGTAGAAGCCACAAACTTAAGTTTTTCATCATTCAAAAACACAAAGGAATTAATAAAGTAACACTTAAAAATTATTAATATGGACAAATAACTACTTTTCATGTAATGCTGTATTTTTGAAGCTAAAAACTCCTACGAAAATAGGAAGCTATGCCTATTGCTCTTAATATAAGCATCACAATTTCAAAAAATATCAAATATCTGGGAATTAATTTGTGGAGTTCAAAAAAGTTAAAAAAGGCACAAATGCCATCTAGGACTCTGCAACAGTTTTCACACGAACCTTGAAAGGACAGAAGCATAATTCTGAACATTATCAACTAAGTCCAATAAAACTCTTGTAAGCAAAAAACCTGCCTATTTTAACCACCAACAAAATATAAATTATGTAAAAAAAATAAAATAAAAATATAAAAATACTGCAGTGTTCAGTAGAATGCTGAATACTGCAGCTGGGAACTGACAACAAAGGAATTGCATGAGTCCACAGCAGAACTGTGCACCTATAACCAAGTCGTGCAAAGAGGAAGGTTTTGTAATGTCATATTATGCCATTAACAAGTATTATGCAACGGACTGAAAAGTGAAGTCTGAGTATTTTATGGTATAGTGTCTTCGCCGAACAGAAAATTTATTCATAATAAAGAATTAGAACCACAAAACATGAATAAAATAAGGTTCTCAGTGATTTTTTTAATACGTAACACTGCTTTATATGCAGATTGAAGAATAATTTGCTGCAGTTGTTTTTGGGGGTGAGTTTTAGGGGAGCTGTTAATGAGTGAACTCTAAACTCCACTAAATATGTAGCCACTTTCAGGGATATATTGTTAACAATGATAACAGAGGTCCAATGAATTTTAGCTTAGACAGGTTTCTTTGTATTTTGACATTATCAACTGGCCAAATATGCCTTCACTTTGCATCATAAAAGTACAGTAATGCCTCAAAATTTGCGGGGCTTAGGGTCTCCCCACCTGCCACAAATCACTCAATCCATGAAGATAGGCACATCATGAATATGCAAATAAGCCATGCCCTGTCACCCCAGCCCCCTCAGGTGCTGAGGGCTGGAGGGTGTTCCCGGCGCCACCCTGCACTCTCAGATGGATCACGGAAGTGAAGGGAATCATTCTGAGCCCTCCCTGCCCAAACTGGGGTTCCCTGACACCCACTGCTGCTGCAGGGAATCCCCAGCATTGGCTGCTGTGGTGGCAGCAGTGGGTTCACAGGAACTCCACTGCCTCCCTCCCCATTCATGGGGCCGCCCCTGCCCCCTCTGCTTGCTGCAGGAACAGGGGAGTCCCCGTGCGCTGTGGGTGGAGTGAGGGCGGCCCTGTGGCCAGCGCAGGGGGTGGGGGTGGGCGAGTCCCCACGGATGGAGGAGGGGCAGGGATGCTGCCACAAGCTGCAGGGGATGGAGCGAGACCACCAGCTGACGAGGTCCCGGCACAGCCCCGGGGTGAGCACCTGTAATAAAGCGTTGACACACTGTTATAAACTTTCTCCAGCATTTAACCTGCGCAAAACTGGTAATGCAGTGAACTGTAGATAGTCCCCAAGCGAGCAAGAGGCGCTGCCCCCAAGCCCCACCGGGCCCAGCCATCCCTCCCCCATGGGGGAGTGCCAGTGCCACCCCTTGGGAAAGCAGAGATACTGCACATGCATTGACCAGGAAGTTCCATGAATAATTGAAGAGTTTTCGCTGAAAAAAAGTCCATGAGAATCCGAAAAGGTGAAACTGGAAGCATGAATATACGAGGTTTGACTGTATGAGCATTTCACAAGAAGGCCACTGGTTCAAAACTTCCTCTTGACCAGTAAGCAACCTCTGTCTATTTTCAATGTTTAAAAAACAGGGTTTCAATAATCCAGAAATAAATCATGGATGTCTTAAGTTCTGCATTGCTGTATGAAGAGAAAAAGATCAAAATACAGTAGTTGCAGAAATCCTATTTACTCCATAGGAGTTAACAAAAAAGCAGTATAGGAAAAATTGAAAAAACAACCCAAACCTTTAGCAACTGCTCATCTATTCAAACAAAACCAGAAAACATGAGTTAAGACAGGCATGGCATATTAACATATCAGTTGGCAAATTTCAAGTTAATATCAAATCTGCTGGTCTATCAGATCAACTTTAGCTCACAACATACTACCAAATTCCACATACACAAATGAGCACATTACATATTGCACTCACTGTTTTGAAAACAATGCATTAATAAAATACAGTAACTTAGGTCAAAGCACATTTATTTGTTAAGTTTCAAGTTCTTCTTAATTCATTTAGCTGATAAGTCTGTGAAAACTTCAAGACTTTTAGAAATTACATTACTTCTGTTAACAAACAGTTCAATTATGAAAGGAATGTCAGAAATACTTAACTAACCTCTTGCTAATGGAAAGCTAAGGGTTGCTTTCTTCTTTCTTAACACAGCAGGCCACTAGTGGGATTGAGAAAAACCAAAGTGTGTATGTTTCCTCATTTGGTTACAGTAAATGGAATAGCAAGCTTTCTTCTTTGGAGCTTATGCACACAATTCTGAAAGCAATGTATAACGTGCACTGCATGAGATAATGCTGTCATTTCTGAAATCTTTACAACTCATCTATTACAGCTTTATAGTCTTTGTGGTGGTCTTTATGTAGACTAAAACAGCTATGAATACCACTTTGAAAATTACTTGAGTGAACAGTCATGATTCAAGGCAACATTCAAGACCACATTTAGGCAAACCCATTTTTCTAGCAAACGTAACAGCAGTCTCATGGCCCATACCTCCTGCAGCAATTTGTCTAATTTCTGTTGTAATTCAAGGAAGTATCGTGATGTGATGAGGCCTTGGTGAGATTTATCCAAGCAATCTCGAGCCAGTTCTGTGATCTGATGGTGGGTAAAACTGAGCACTCCATCTGCCAGGGGAAGGATGTTCTCTGGAGAATGATTTGTTATAATGTCCTGAAGTCTCTCTTCCATCTGAGCTGTGGCCTACAGACAAATAGTTATGCAATACATTAAATCAGCTTTACATGAAACTCACAGATCAAAGCTTATTTCTGATTCCAGAACATTTCTGTACTGCCTAGGAATTTACCTAGCTGGAACGCATTACACAATTAAAGTAAAAAAGCAAGGACACTAAAAGGCAAAGTGACAGATGTTTCCCCACATTTTAAGTCCAGAAAAGCAACAGCCTCAGTGTTCTTCTCTGCAGCTCCTCCCCCTTGTCTGCCACTGTGCACTAATCCTGTGATGATCATGAAAGAAAACTAAAGGAACATCCATAACTGTAAAGCTTTTTAGTTGAAGCCAAAGTAGAAATTAAAAAAAAAAAAAAAAGAACTTGTGGGAGTCTATTCTATTAAAACTGCAGATATTAGAGATGAGAACATCCTCCTTTTCATAAAGGTATTTCACAAAAATATTTCACTGGACAGAGTACGGATGAACAACTGACCAATTAAAAGCACTACAGGCTCACAGATCCTGCCAAATGTGTCTGGAGTTTCCCAGATGCGACTGTTTTCTAGAACCAATTCTAGTTCTCACGGAACTGCATGTTTAAAAAGCCAGAAATAATCCTTCTTATTAAAAAGTAATCCCGCACATCTTAGTTCATATCTCAAACACTAAGATGACTGAGTTGCTCACACTTCAAATTGTTGCCTGATTGCTCTGCAAATTCTGACAAATCTCTCTTCAGATTTATATGAAGAAATGTCTTGCTTTTTGATCCACTTTTTATCCTTTTTGATCCACTTTTTATGAATAGTACCTTATTTTATTTTCCATGGGTCACCAAAATCCAAGGAGCAATAAAGAGCACTCATTTGTGTTTCAAGACCTCTGGACAGAAAAGCAAAATGTCTCCATATCTCATAGTCAAACCCTAAACAAATGTGTACTGATCTTCACAATTAAATCAGTGTGTATATATAAATACATATATAATGTATATACATATACTATAAAGTATATATAAATGTTTGGGAAAATGAAGAAATGCCACTATAGAAAGGAATCTGCAGGTGTATCATAGCAGATGCTGCTCAAGACTTAGCAGCAGAAAATGGGTTTGTTTTACTAATTCAGTATACATTTGCCCCAAGTGCACAGCACCTACTGAAATCCAACACATCATCAGATTCCAATCAGCAGAATCTATTACCAGCATGATTCATTTCAAAACCAGTTTGGCAACTTTGCCAAATGAATGTCCAGTTCTCAGCTGGAATTTTCTTTACTGAGCTTTTATCTTTGCAATAAGAGCTTGGTGATGCCTTATGAAAGGCATTGCAGGGTTGGATCATTAGTTCCCGTAACAAAAGCACCACTTAATTAAAACCTATATTGCCTATCAATTTAGATATTGGGTATCTTAAATATAATTAATTACCTTTGGGAATCTCTCTTTGTAGACATGGTTCATCATAATTATTTCATTGTCACAGCAGGCAGGAGAACGTCCAGGGCTGCAAGCAAAGCAAATCACTCCTTTACACCGGTCTAAGCATGAACTACAGTTACTTGTTATATTTTTGTTTGGTTTACAGTCGGCTCTATTCCACTTCGTGCCCCCCACACTGTGGCTTCACATCTTAGCGATGTGATTTTTCAGCGATGAAGGAGGTCCCTTTTTGCAACTGCGCATGTGCGACCTGGAACGTGTGAATATTCAATTAGGCAGTCATGAATATTCTAATCAAACCCCTCCCTTCTGCTCTGAGCGAGAAGGCTACAGCAGGTAGCCCCGCCAGTGCGCCTGTGCTGCGCCAGCCCTCCCTATCCCGCTCTGCTGGGAGCGCAGTGGCTGTGGCAGGTCTGCTTCAAGCAGCGCCCAGCTCCCCACCGTCCCACTCCCTTGGGAGCACAGAATCTGCGGTGAGTCCGCTCCGAATGGCGCCCGCCCCACTCCCCTCACAGCGCAGCGGCTGCGTGCAGTTTTGAAAGATTTACACACTCTCAGGTTAGACGTAGTGTCCGAGACTTTCTCGAATGACTCTCCAAGACATACTCATCTACCCCGAGCATGGAGAGACCAGGTGTATGCACACGGAAAGACACTCGGACAGCGATGCGGGTGGTTCCCCCACACCACTGTTCCCCGTCGAGTGGAAAAGGGGTTTTTCCCGGGGTGGGGCGGCTGTGGGTGCTGGGAAGCACTGACACAAACAGTGATAAACAGCAGGGCAGTGCCAAAACAGCACCAGAGGGCTGGGAGCTGTGTAAGGGTGCGGGACAAATTTGCATATTAATACGCTGCCAATCAATGCAGAGGGTGGGCTTTGTGTATGGGGGAAAGACCCACGGTACCATGGTATAGGAGACTTGACTGTATTTGCAACAGAAAGTCAGCACAGGCTTCACTGGAAAGGTGCATTCTCTCATTAGTGGTATACTTGGGTCCTTTCTGCTATGTATTTCTGTCCAGCTCCTCACAACCATTTAATATACTTGATATCCAACTGCTAACTACAATATTTTCTCAGTTTGTACCTACATTTCAAGACAGAAGCAGTTTTACAACACTTCTGAACATCTCTTTTTTCTCAGAAGGGAAAGAGAAATCTATTTAACTGTTGGCTATGGCTACACCTGCCCCTTTGAAGTTTAGACACAATCAAATGAGCAAGATCTGACCAAGAATTCTGGTAGCTGCAAGTGAAAAAGTCAGCAGTGAGTTTAGGTTTCGTTTGTTTTTTTGAACAGGTAATGGAAAAAAAAAAAATCAAACCCATCTATTTTCAATCTGACCAACAGATAAAGGCAGTAACTTCCCACAAATAATGTCATTTGAGACTTGACATTATAAGGAACTTTTTCACAGAGAGGGTGATCTCTCAGTGGAATGGGCTGCCCAAAGAGGTGGTGGAGTCACCGTCCCTAGAGGTGTTTAAGAAAAGGTTGGATGATGTACTTGGTGGCATGACCTAGGTATTAGGGTAGTGTGTTATAGGTAGGATGGTGTGTTGGGAACAGGATGGCAACAGGTTAGGTATCAGGTTTGGCTAGGTTAGGTAATAGGTGATAGGTTGGACTCGATGATCTCTAAGGTCTTTTCCAACCTTACTGATTCTGTGATTCTGTGATATATGCATGAAGCCAGGGCACTGTGCCTGTAAAAAAAAGCCCATCTTCAAGGAGAGAAATCTTTAAAAGATAACCTACAAAACTACTTTTGCTACCACGACCCTCAATGTCCACTACAAAGGCCTTTAAAAAAAATCTCAATCAGCACGGGGAATAAACAAGAGGCATTAGAGACACACTGCCTGCAGGGCTACAGTATTATTGACATCATGGAGATGGTATTATTGACATCATGAAATGGCTCCTATGACTGGAGTATTGGAATGGAAGGTTCCAAGTTCTGCAGGAAGGATAAGCAGGGGAGATGAGGAGTGGATGTTGCCCTCTAAGTCAATAACCAGTTAGAGTGCATGGAGCTCTGCCTACAGACAAATGAGAAGTTGAGTGAGTGCTCATGACAACACAGCAGGTTGGAAGCCATCTAGAAAGTTCCTGGAATGTGCTGATGGTAACTTCCTCCTCCAAGTGATAGAGAGGTCAATGAGGAAGGAGAAGTGCTATGTTGAACTTTGTTCTCACCAACAAAGCAGGGCTGGTGGGGAATGTGAATCTCAAGGGCAGCCTGGGCTGCTGTGACCATGAAATGGTGCAGTTCACAATCCTTAGGGCAACAAGGAGGGCGCACAGAAAGCTCACTGCTCTGGACTTCAGGAGAACAGGCTTTGGCTTTCTCAGGGATCTGCTCGGTAGAGTACCATGGACTAAAGGGTTGGAGCAAAGAGGGGCTCAAGAGAGCTGGATGATAATCAAAGGTCACCTCCCTGAAGCTCAGGAGTGATGCATCCCAAAAAAGACGAAGTCAGAGAGAAATGCCAGGAGGCCTGTGTGGATGAACAAGGAACTCCTGGACAAATTCTAACACAAAAAGTACTGGTAGCCTGGGAGTAATACAGAGAGAATATCTGAACTGCCAGGGGCCGGGTTAGGAAAACTAAAGCCCTGACAGAATTAAACCTGACCAAGGAGGTCAACGGTAACACGAAAAGCTTCTATAGGAAAACCAGCGACAGAAGACAGACTAAGGAAGTGTTGGTGGGCAAAAAGTTTCAAATGACCTGGCAACGTGCACTCACAGCCCAGAAAGTCAACTATACCCTGGACTGCATCAGAAGTAGTGTGGCCAGAAGGATGAGGGAGGTGATTCACCCCCTCTATTCTGCCCTCCTGAGACCCCACCTGAAGTCCTGTGTCCAGCTCAGGGTTCCTCAGCATACAAAAAACATGGACCTGCTGGAGCAAGTCCAGACCAGGGCCACAAAGATCATCAGGAATGGAACAGTGCTCCTGTGATGACAAGCTGGGAGACTTGGGTCATCCTGGAGAAGACTCTGGGGAAACCTTATAGCAGCCTTCCAGTAGCCACAAAGTACTATAGAGAGTACAAGGTACAAGAAAGCAGGAGAAGACTTTCATAAGGGTGTGCAGTGAGAGGACAAAGGGTAGTGGCTTCAAACTGAAAGACAGAAGATTTACATTTGATATTATGATGCCCAGAAAATCTGTGGATGCCCCATCCCTGGGAGTGTTCAGGGTCAGGCTTCAAGGCACTTTGAACAATCTGATTTAGTGGAAGGTGCCCCTGCAAATGGCAGGGGGGGTGAAACGAGATGACCTTTAAGGTCCCTTCCAACCTTAAACATTCTGTAATTCTGTAACTGGCTTCTGGCTTTCTAGAAGGTCAAAAATGAACACTCAACTTCATCTCAAGATATCATAACGGTGGGTCTTTTAAGTGCTAGCAACAACCTGTTACAGACATTCAGAAGCAAACCCACTGAAGACAGCACAAGTACGAAAATTCAGAAGGAGAATGTTACCATCAGGTCATTAAACAACTAGCTCATGAAAACATTCTCTGCATGTTAGTTGCTCTCACATTAAGACCTATCTTAGCAATATTTACCACAGAAGTAATTAATGACTAAAACCAGAGCAAGTATTTAAAAGGACTATTCTTAATTCTGCTTCAGTTACATACCTCTTGTATTTTACTTCAGCCATTTTGAAAACTGTGAATACCTCCAATATACAAAATCATGATGCTCCACACTACACGGATTTAGATCCAACCCCTATTTTCAGATGCATAAACTTACCTGAGACTTCGGGACCGAGGGCGCATTGCAGTGGTTCTGCATCTGTTATCACTGGCAATGCTCTCAGTGGTACAGAAATGTTTAGACAAAAAATGTAGTTCATCAGGTGTTGGTTGGTATGGTAACTGGTGTAGCTTCTCTTGGGATGAGCAGGATGACTGCAAGAGCAGAACAGAACACAAGCATTCACAACATCAAAATGAAAAAACATTTTCCAGACTGTACTTGTTGCTCATGGATACAGTAACTTAATTTTAAAACTACAGTTAGTGTTTCTTATGCACGACAACCCATTTAAAGAATAAATAATTAGTCCCAAACACATGAGTAAATGTAGTGTATTAACAAAAAGTAACTACTTGAGTCCAAGATGATAATAACATTGCATTTCAAAAATCAAAATTTCCTCAGGCAAAGGTGACATCTGCTATCAGCAACAATCAACAATACATAAGAATAGTTAAAATGCAGTCTACTGAAAATTCATCACTGGAGTAGGATAGCATAAGTACAATAACTGTAGAGTACAACTTTCCAATGCAAATTGTAAATCTTCATAATAAAGGTACTTCATTATTCATATTTAAGATATTCTTAATGTTTTTAAAAATTAAAGTAAATATAACTTAAATTCTTGCTGAAAAAAAACTTAATATTTTTTTAATAAAAACTTGTACATTGAGCAGTGAGAGAACTTAATACGCATTTTTCAAGACAAATTATATGACTTATAAAAATTGAAAGGAACTAAATTGAAGCCATTCACTAAGTATAATACTGGAAGATACAGAGAGCTCTGAAATTAGAAGTTCTACTACAATAACTACCCTTGCAATATTTCATGTATAGAGCTGCATTATGTGAGTGGTGGAGATCATCATACAATCATATTTTCCTGCCTTTTATGCAGTGTGCCTAACTAACTGAGCCATGCTAGATGCTTGGAGGTAGAACTTCGAAACTTCTTCCATGAGCCTGCATCCAATACCCTTGTAAAGAACATGTACATAGCTCAAAGCATTAACAAGAAGCCTTGCTAATGCGGACTGACAATGCAGACAGAGAAATGCTCTGCTGTTTCCAACACCAAACTAATTTCCAAAACAGCCAATTCCCAAATATTCTAGTATGACTGCAGAAGGCTGCTTGGTACCATGCAGACATTCACAGGTTCACAGGTTACAGGTTATTCTGAGTTGGAAGGGACCCACAGGATCATCTAGTCCTTTTAATTTTATCAGAAGAAGGGAAGAAGTTGAAAAACTTGAACATCTTACTAGAGCTCTTTAGTCTCCTGCTGGATTTTTCCAGAAAAGTATTTTCTTCTGTGTATCAGTTTTCATGTGCACATTCCTGCTTATCTGACTTCTCACAGTGAGCACCACAGCCCATATCTGGGTGCTCTTTGACTGGAGACAAACACAGTAAGAGTTTCTTTGTTGTATCATTTCTAGTGAGGGAAGACAATAAACTTTTGTACTGTACAAATGTTGCCCTGCACTTCTACAGTCAGCAGGTAAGACCCAGGCTGGCAAGCACAGAGACTATAAAGTCTTCTTAATCCCTTGGTAACCAGTGTGGTAAAGACTGAATACGTCCTAATACTTAGAAGCTCAAGAAAAGTTTCCTTATCACACTAAACCTCATTAAGTCATCTCTTAAAAGCAAAAATGAAGAAAACTCACTGGTGGAAGAGGTCAAACAAGACCAGTTTATGTGGGAATGCTGCACCACATCAGAACATGCTGAAGTTAGCAAGATTGTGTTACCTTGCTTTGCTGTGGGCTAAGCAGTATGCACACCAAGAATTTACCACAGTTCACACGACTAGTTGTAACTTGTCAAGTTACAGTAACTCATGCATGGAATTCTTCCTCAGCACATTACCATGTACAATTCAGCACACAGCATAGGTAAATTCTTTCTTATCTTACACTATAGCAGCTTGTTGCAGGTAACCTCACAGCATATTTTCTACAGCCATGCTCTGTAAGATCAAAAATACTTAGCACATGGAAATTTCCCAGCATAAAACATGACAGATGGATATTTCTATAAAATCATTCTCTACCTCTTCAGTTTCAAGGGATTCTGGGATAAGTAGAAAAATAATTCATATCACACTTCTCCTCATAAAAGGTGTCACAGAGTTTAGATCCAACAGGATTAAAGCAGGAATTTTCCTAATGCTAACCACTCGCAGTTCTATCAGGGCTATCACAGGCATAAAGTGCATTTTCGTGGTGATGCTAATTCTGATATCACTGGAAATCCAAATTCTCTCAGCAAAATTCCTTAAAAACATAGCTGCCCGGGCATTCTAGTATGAATACTCAAAAAAATCACACAAGTGTTAAAATATTTTTAATATGCATGACCATAGTACATTATGGAAATGCAAATTGTTCTTCTGACACAGAAATGTAAATTTGCAGCCAATACCAGCTAAAGCAACCCTAAATTATCTTTCCTTATCTCTTTATCCTATTTCCTTATCCGAGTAAGAGTCTAAGCACATAGTCTCCTGGCAAAAATACGCAACTGTGTATCTTCTCACTTTATCTCTATTATAGGTTTGATTTCCTAGAAGATACAATCATAACTGTCAAGATCTGATCAAACTTTGCTGCTATTATTTGGACAATCTAGCAAAAGGTACATTAATTTAATTTTCACTTTGTTGTGAGAATTGGCATATGTGGTATTGCACCACTTCTAAACACACAAGCTTCCATTGAATGGGTGATTCCATCAATCTCTTCACTTTGAATATTAAAAAACAAAACAAACAAACACACAAAAGGCTAAGGTATACAGGCACTTGAGCCCTGCTTTGACTTTCAGCTGCTTGTAAAGACAAAAATTGTGCTATATTGTGATGTGTAAAAACGTTTCTGCTCTCTGGCTGATGTATGTCTGGATGAATGTGGATTTTATTTATCCATCACTGAAAAGGGAGTGTTCCATATGTATATGTAAGATTGTTGTGTGGTCTCCCACTGCCTCCAGGAATTAGTAATAATGTGGAGAAGGACGTTGCACTGTTCTAGCTCTTCCAGATTCTGAAAAAGTATATGAAACCAATTAGATGGGTATATTTCTAGTTCTGATTTTGTGATTCACATATATCATCCAGTGGGTAAAAAAAGAAAGTGAAAAACATCTTTACTAAGAAGTGGAGGAATAGTGGCTAGATTTAGAAATCAAAGATTGTCCCAGTGCTTCTGCAGGATTCAGAAGCCACAGAGGATCCGAGCGCAAAACAAAACAAGAAACTAAACATAAGACAGAGAATCCTAGAATATAATGGGCTAATATATATTTCTCAAACACCAACAGTTAGATGGTTGTGGAGCCAACCAAGGACTGCTGGTAATAAAAGAGAAGGAATGTTGGCAATAACCCGGGACTGTTGGTAATAACATGCTGTGTGAAAGAACAAGACGTGGCTGAAGAAGGGCGCCAACCAGACAAGGGCCTGCACTTTTCTGGGACAAAAGTCTTGCTCTAGTTAAGATATCCATGTCCATAAATGACAGTCCTACATTTTTTGGTAAGAAATGCAAATATGTACCACATAAAACTGCTTCACATTCCAGGGTGCCTACAGTAGCTAGTAAATTTAAGTGGGGAAAAAGTATATGAACTAGAATTACAATTTTAAAATAGAAGATGACAAAGAAAAAAACTATGAATATGGAGAGAAAATTAAAACTGTTTTGATCTGTTTCTGACACAGATTTTAATTTCCTTTCTAATTCAAGCCCGCCTTTCATAACAATAATAATGTTTCTATGGCAATTGCTTTTATTTGATACAACCTCTCTCATGTCAACATATTTTAGATGAAGAACACAGCACACTTGGTCTAGTCCCAGTGAGAGATATACAAACATGCTGTATGGAAAAGTAGTGAAGGAATTAATGTGAAACCAAGGAATTTACTTGGTAAAGAAAGATCTATACAGAAAAGAAAGCACAGGTCAAAAATCAGTGCTGCTGAGGAAAAGTTCTTAACATACATGAAATGGCTCAATCTGGTTTAAGACAGAATTGTCTTTCTAGAAGTCTTTATGGACAAAATATAAAAGAGACTGAGGGGAGATCCCACTGTAGTCTATAGATTCCTTGTAAGGAGAAGAAGGCAAAAGACACTGATCTCTTCTCTGTGGTGACCAGCACCAGGATGCAAGGGAATAGCCTGAATTGATGCCAGGAAAGGTTTGAGTTGGGTATTAGAAAAAAGTTCTTCACCCAGAGGGTGGCTGGGCATTGAAACAGGCTCACCACAGAAGTGGTCACAGCATCAAGTGTGACAGAGTTCAAGAAGTGTTTAGACCATACTCTCAGACGCATGGTGTGACTCTTGGGAATGGTCCTGTGCAGAGCTGTGGGATGGGCTTGACGATCTTTGTAGGTCCCTGATAACTAAACATATTCTGTCCTAATATAAAATGGTCATGTTTCCTCATTGTACAGAATGTGGAGCTCAACTGTTTCACTAAAGAAACAGAACAAATCCACAGGAAGAGAAAGCCCTAATTGCAAAAGAAACAGCTTTAAAAAATCAGGTATCACCCATCCAGTAATACGTATCATGCATAAGCGGTAAAAACCAAGGCTAAATCTATAAAGCATTGAAGAGTCATAGTTGGATCTACACAGACCAAGCCTTTTACTGCAGAAGATGCTATGTAACTGACAAAATATCAACTACAGTTAACCCTCAGCACTCCACGGTTCCTTTCTTGTGGGTTCACTTCTTCACAGGATGCATTTTCCACGATAACAGAAGTCTGTTTTGCAGCGCATTCATGGCTGTGCCTGTGCTAAACTGACAGTCACGAATATGCAAATTAGCCCTGCCTGCCGAGCCATGCCACTCAGCCCTGGTGCACTCCCGCAGTGTATCAGCAGCTGCTGGCCCCCTGCCGCCCCCCCCGGCATGCACAGAAGTGTCCAGTGCTGGCCCATGCCACCGTCCCAGGGCCACAAGCAGCGGCTGCCGGGCCCCTGCTGCTTTCCCACGCACAGAAATGGCGAGTACCCACCCCGCTGCACAAGCCAGGAATCCCTACGCCCTGGTCCCTGCCGAAGGGAACCCCATAGATTCCCTGGGCAAAGGACGGGGTCAGAAGAGATTCCTTTGATCCCCTGACCCATCAGAGGGCAGGAGGAGGTACTGGGACTTCCCCCCAGGTCTTCGGGATTGAAGGTGGTAGTGCAGAGGGCAGAGCAAATTTGCATGTTAATGAGCTTCCTATCATCATGGAGCAAGGGTTTCAAAGGCAGGGGGACAGGGGGACCCGAGGCCCCATGATAATTCAGGGATGACTGTATATTCTATTTCCAAAGTAGGCTTCCTCCACAATTCTATCAACCCAGTTTCTCAGGCATGACTACCACAACACAGCTTAGCTTCAGGTTGTAACACGAGTCAGTAGTTCCTCTCCAGAAAAGAGACGCACAGTACAGACTGATACTTCTCCCACTACGTAGCTCCTAAGTAGTGAAGCAGGATTTCATACCCTGTCATGACATACATGACAAGTCAGACAGTACATGTAGGCAGGGAGGCTGATGCAGGATCACACTGAAACAATTGCTCCAAAAGGCAAAATTTAATAATGTAGACATCCTATTATGCATAATTCACTTCATTGTAAGAGCAGCAGTCTAAACTAGGATGGATGAATTATGCCAGAGTAATTTCCCTTTGTTATCAAGGCAGCCTCACTTAAGACTTCCTAACTAACTACCACATGGTTAAAATAAGGCAGATCAAAAGAGGGCAGTTAAACACTACTTATTGCCAGTATCTCTAAGCAAACCACACACAGCCTCAAGTTTTCTCCTATTTCACAGGTTTCACAGGTTACTCTGAGTTGGAACGGACCCACAGATTTCAGAGAAGTAAAGCAGTTTCACATCACATATTAATTCCAAGTGTATCAACCACAGCAAAACCTATAGTCTTCTCCTAAGAAGCTCCAAAGCTAAAGCATGCATGAGAAATCTATCAGCACAGTGAAGTGGATACTTACAGAAACAGTTGAGCTGGGTGTATTTGTACCATAGCCAGAAGAAGGGAGAGAAGCCAAAGACCAGCGGCGACCATCAGTCCTGTTGTGAAACCGAGGTTAGTCAAATGAACACTGTAGTATCCTAATGCGGAAACATCTGTGCAACTACTATTACTGTGTAAAACTGCATTCCAAACACACGATAAACAGGGGGTTTGGTAAACAGCATACTTTCACAACGGAACCGCAATAAACAAGCATTCACCAAGAATAACTTAGGCTTACAGATTATTTTTACTATGCTTTTCTAATTAAAAATCTATGAGATGAAACAACCACAAAGTGAATGAACAGCTCCACAGAACCTGTGTCTGAGTAATACACACTGAAATGTTCAGAATGCTTAGGTCCATCAGATGAAAATTAATAAGGAGCAAATTAAAAGACTTATGAAAAAATGCAAACCACAGTGCTCTCAATCACAGATAACTATCACAGTCTAATACAAGATTAATGCACTCTTAAGTGGCATCACTATAGGCTAACAGCAAACTAGTAGGCTAATGTCAAATAACTGCAAAGAATGATTAGGTGAAAACCAAACTTGTTAAATGTTAAGATACGTAAATCAGGGAAAAAATTCTGTAGCAAAAATCATGCTTATTCAGAATAAAAAATTAAAATACATATAAAAAATTATAACCAAAATCAATGAATGTTCTACATTGCCTGAGGAGAGCTGCACAGAGACAATATGGAACTGTGACATTCAAAGTATCAAACTAAAAAACAACTACGGAAGATATATTTAGATTTTTGAGAAGGTAACATTTACCTGTCATTTCGATGCCCATGACTGGAGTACAATTGTACCAAATATGTTAAAAAAAAAAAGCAAAATAATACACAAATTTTAAAACATTTTTTTTATTAAGATAAAACTAAGTTTTTACGAACAGTATGAGAGGGGAAAGGAAAACAGAAGATCTGTTTTACAGCTACTACAAAGATCATCTCTCAAAAAGTGTAATTTTGAAGAATGAAAGATGAATTGAAGCGTAATTCTGAAGAACTGAAGTCATGCCAAATCAGGAATCTTAAACTTATTGATGTAGCTTCCTTTCCTTCAAGCAAACTGTCTTAAAAACACTTGCTTTTTTCCAATCTAAAGTATTATTTCCCACTACCATTTATCCATCCACAAACTACAATCCAAGATGTTGGAATTTGAGTACATAAAGTGTGAGAAAAGAAACTACAGTATATTAGTAGCACTTAAATACGAAGATCACATGTGCTAGTGGGACTGCTGATTGCATCAAATACTGATCTCTGAAAAAAAAAAAATCCCTCTTCCATAATTTTGTTCTTAATTCATTAATTCTTCTGCCCTCTCTCCTTCACCAAGATAGAAAGATACCTCCTGATGAGTAACTATTCCGGAAGCAGCTTTCTCTTCATTTGGCTTAGCTGAAGTTCACAGCTGAAACAAGAACTTAGATAGTACTTAAATACGGGTGAGACCCATCTATTCTGCAGCTGTGAGAAAGTATTTCCTCGCTGAATAATTCAGTGAACAGGGTTCCTGCATAACACGGTAAGGCCATCAAGGGTGTTGATGGGATATCACAGAAAGTTATCTGGGAGACAATGGTGGGAGAGTAGGAGGCATACATACGGGATGATGAGAAAAAGAGAGAGCAAGCCCCTATAGCATTTAATACACCACTTGTCTCCGCTCTAGAATATGTTTTCACTCACTTTCCAGCAGCTCTAGAAAGCAGAATCTGTCACTACCCATGGGCTTGTAGACGCCCACGTTGTATGTACCAGTAGAAGTAGTGGCTTCCAGGGGCACTGATCACTCCACCACATACGGGCAGAGGAAGGTTCACAAGTTCATGGGTTATTCCGAGTTGGAAGGGACCCACAAGGATCATCTAGTCCAACTCCCAAGCGAATGCCCACTCAGGGATCAAACCCACAAGCATGGAACTATGGGAACCACGCTTCTTCCATCCAAGCCCCCCATTGTCTAGACCATGTCACTGAGTTCCTCATCCAGTCTTTTCTTAAACACCTCCAGGGATGGTGACTCCACCACCTCCCTGGGCAGACCATTCCAATGAGAGATCACTCTCTCTGTGAAAAATCTCTTCCTAACGTCCAGTCTAAACCTACACTGACGTAGCTTGAGGTGACCCTGCTGCTTGTTGTCAAGGTCCTGGGGAGGGCTGCCTCCAGCCCGGTATGGTAGAGGCTGGCAGCATGGATCAGGACGACCTCTTCTGTTGTGGTCACTCCACGGCATCGCCAGCAGCTGATGACAAGCGGTTACGTTGGGAAACAACTTCCTAGGAGGTTTCCAAACAATTTCTGTTACCTGTCTCTCTGTTCCTCGCATTTACCCATATTTTTGATACTCTCACTAACTGAGCAGCAGTGAATGGAAAAGGAGTATTTATACACCTAATTCCACCTTGCCCATTCCTCCAGTCTGCTGTAGCTAACACACTAACGCACACACACACACACAGAGGCTTGTCTTTCCCTTCCTTTGTATGTTCATTAAATATACAAAATATAACAGAAAAGACAAAGTCAAAAGTCTGAAAACTGCTCTCATTAATGACAGGCCAACCAAAATTCATCCTGTCACAGGTTACACATAAACAACATATGACATAAATATCAAATTCCTAAGAAAAGGTTACATTAATGCTGATTTAAACTTCAGTGTCATAAAGCATTTTCACTACGAATATAGAATAAAATCTGTTTCCATAGAATACTGCTCCAAATGTTTCTTGAATCTCACTGAAATGGTGAAACATTTTGAAACGAGAGAAACTTCTTGTGTTACCATTACTTCAAATAAAGAATTTATTTGGTGCTCATTCCAGGGCTCCAAAATAGGTAAAAATACAAATGAAACATTGATAAATTCTTTTTTTTTTTTTAATCCTTAATTTTAAGTTTTGCAAAAACATAGTATTTTAAACTTCCTGTTGACTATGGGTGGGAAAGCAAAACTACTTCCTGATTGTTGCATTTCTAAGCAATGCTCAACCTTTCACATCTGTTTTTTCCATTAAAAGCCACTTCTGCATTTAATTAATCTTTCTAAAAATATGCTCGCAAACAAATGTAACCTATGAAGATACAGTATCTCTGACAAAATAAAAGCTTCCAAGACGATGCAGATTCAAAAGAAATACTTAACTTTCTTAAGGTGTTGATTAAAAAAGTAGTACCACAAACTATTAGAAAGATTGGTAAGATCCACTGCCACAGATGAACTAGATTTAGATAAAAGAAATACACAAGTTTTCATCCCTTTGCTTTTTTTTTTTTTAAGTGCCATTTCCTTGCACTTACTTTCAAAAACTTGTCTCTGCTACTTTAGTGATCTCCCAAAATAAACTAACTAAAACTTTAGAGGAAAGCTTTCACTGCAAATTCAACAGTTACATGCATGACACCACTTGAGCACTCCAATGCCATTTTTTGTACATACACTCTTGGGTAAACATATAAACTCTTCCTATATTCACAGACGTCAGAGTTAATCAATCCAATTATTTGAGGCAGGCAAAGAGGTGTTAAGTGACAGGGAACTACACAAGCACAGACAGGCAGTCGCCCATGATATCCTATCTGCTTTTGGTCATGGTTCATTTAATAATAACTTACTTCATAGATCAAACTCCAAAATCACTTTGGACTTTCAAAGATTCAACCAGCATTAATTACTCCTCACAACACTCTTGTGACAATGCTGATTGTCTGAGTGGTACAGACAGTGAAACAGGTCAGGAACAGGTACTCAGGGTATGGTAATAGTATTACTGCTGCTGGCAAAATCAGACCCTGAACTCAGGACTCTAATAAGCAACGCAGTTCTTACATTGGCAACAAAAATATGAGAAAAAACCTTCATATAGCTTAAAATTTCCCCATATTTCAGCGGGAGATAAGGGTCTGAATTGGATTAATTACAATTAAGCACTTTAATTTTTTTTTTTACATTCAAAAAGATATGATCAGATTGCACCATTTGTTCAGTACAATTTTGTTGCCACTGAGGTTTAGAAGATTTTACTTAAGTAAGCTAATGCTTAACCTGGCAGATGTATTTGCAATCATATTTTAACATCTGGGCCCAACAATATTTCCTCTATGCTAAATGCATGCTGCATCCTACAAACAACCTCTCTTACCTTCGTGCAAAAGAAAAGTGGGCTGAGGCACTGGGAGAGAAATTCCTGGGGCTATCTTGAGGACTGTTTCCTGTTGAAAATGAAATACAAAAAAATATTAGAGGGAGAGGTGGGGAGAACCTACTGAAAACATTCAGACATATTAATCCAAGCATTTCCAGCATGTAAGCAACAAAGTTCAGATTTTCTTCTCTCACAGTCTCTCAGAAAGTAAACTCTGAAACAGAACCTCATTTCAAGTCATGCTTCATTCATATCAGATTTTCAGTTACTGGATGTCATGGTTTCTTATGGTGTTGAAATGGACAGTTTATAGAAAAGGAAAGAAAAAAAAACCCAAAACTTTTTTTTTATTTATTTATTTCATTTCTCTCTCTCTGTTTTGTTTTGTTTTGTCTGGCGCAGGAACAAGGGGTAGCAAAACCCACTCCCCTGGAAAGGGAGGGGGAGGAGGGAGGCGGGGTTCTTTGGGGGT
>WEKX01012655.1:10887-24121 GCA_013390025.1 Pitta sordida
CGGCCCCGTACCTGTGCGGCAGCAGGCCGGAGGGCGAGCGGTCGGGTCATACCTCAGGGCTGGGCTGGGCCCATCTGCCCGCCTCTCTTTCCCTTTGCCACCATGTCACGCCGACCAAACATGTCTGTGCGCCTGTCTGTGGCTGCGGTGACTTCCTGATCCGCCGCCACTCGCACAGGACGGGAAGGGCCTTCCCCCACCCCCGTCACCTCCCCCCTCTGCCCCGCAGCGGACTGGGGACGGGCTCTGCTGTCCTCCGGCCCCGCCCGGCAGCTGGCTGTAGCAGCGCCCTGCCGCCGGCCCCCGCCTCTGGCAGGGCACAGAACTTTTCCAGGTGCCAAACACCGCGGTCCCCTCTCACAACATAGGTGCAGCCAAGCCGTGGATACCTAAGCATCCGCGCGCGTGTGCATCCTCTCTCCCGCCTGGCCCGCTTGAAAAAAAATAAAATTCCGCGCACACCGGAAATAAAACGCTTTTTTGCTTTTTTTGCTTGGCAGGCGATTCCAAAATTGTAGCGCATGTTTTGCACTACGCAGCTGCAGGGGGGCGAAAGGAAGGAGGGAGAGAGGGAAGGCGGGATTTCTGCAGGGAAAACGAGAGAGGTACGACGACACACAAGCTATTTTGGGAAGTAAACCCCGTCACCTTTAGAGGAGGAATGACTGCACAGTTAATAACAGGAGACCGAAAAGCAATAGGACCCACAGTCCGTCGACTGAAGTCCCAGTCTCCGCTTCTCCCCCTTTCCCCGGTATGTGCAATGCTTACGACAAGCAAGCAGGGAAATTATTCGGATCATGGCCTCCCTGTCTCTACCCGGAAACGCCGCTACTCTCCTCGCAGGCGAGACTGCTCCCTCGCGCACCATCTTTCTCCCTGCTCCTGCTTCCCCACTTCCCCGTCCAAGGCTGAGTCTGCCCGAGCGTGTGCCACGGTGTAGAAAACAACCGCACCGCACCACGCTGCGTTGCCTCCGGACACCGTGAACTTCACGCTGCGACCCCCAGCAGCTGCAGTGGGGCCGACCCCGGCCCGTCCCCGTGGGCTGTCGCTCCCCACGGATCTGTTACTCCCGTGTCCGCTTCGCCCTCGGCCCGTGACGCTCTCGCTGGGCGGCAAGACTGAAGGTGCCGCTGACTCACGAGTCAGCCACCGGCCACTCGCGAGTCGCTCCCACCTTGGAGATCCGCATCATGATCATTCCAGAATAATACCGGATCAAAACTTTATTCTCTCCACCCACTGGGGGATATAAATATTTGTGAGGGCCAGGCGCCGGGGAAGGTGAAGAGAGGAAGCGGCACGGCGGCACCTGGGACCTGTGGGGCCGTAAGCCGGGAGAGGAAGGGAGGGACGGAGGGAGAGAAGGAAGGTGGGCAGGGTGCGAGCCGGCGCTACCGCTGACAATAAAGGACCGTGCTGCGCACGGGGAGCGGGCGGAGGGCGGACTGAGTTGTAAACTGTATTTACCTTCCGCCCGGACAGAGGGCCGTGCTAAGTGCCGCTCCTCTCCCACCTCGATGAGTCCGGAACCGGAGCGAAGAACTAGATAACGAACATGACTTCATTAGTGACAGCCATTCCCTCCTCTTCCCAAAATCCTGCCCCTCCTCTGAGCCCCCTTTCCCGGACGCCACTGCTCAGGAAGCGGCATTGGTCCGTGAGCCAGACAGCGCCCGACTGGCTGCGCGGAAGGGGCGGTTCTATAGGCCGAGGCGCCTGTCGCTCAGCCGGACGACNTATTTAAGAAGAAAAGAAAAGTTGAAGAAGACAATCATGGCTGCCAGAGAAGAGCAGTGAGAAGATGTGACAGCAAATGCAGGCACCAAGGCCAGGGCTGAAGGAGAGGGAGGAGGTGTTCTAGGCGTCTCCCTTCAGCCTGTGGTAATGACCATGGTGAAACAGGCTGTCCCTCTGCAGCCCATGAAAAGCTGTCAGGGATGCAGAGATCCACCTGTAGCCTGTGGAGGAGCCTATGCTGGAGCAGGTGGATGCTGGAGGGAGGCTGCAGCCAGCTGGAGCCCACATTGGAGCAGGGTCTCGGGAGAGACGTGTGGCCCGTGGAGAGGAGAGTCCATGCTGGAGCAGAACTCTACCTGGTAGGATCTTGTGCCTCTGCAGGGGACCCATGCTGGAATAGCCTGTACTGAAGGACTGGACCCTGTGGAGTGACTCACAGGCAGCAGTGTTTGGAAGAGCTGCTCCCCCTGGGATGGATTCATGCTGAAGAGGGTCAGGAAAGACTTTCTCCCGTGAGAGGGACCCCATGGAATGCAGGGGAGCGGCCTCCTCCCCAAGCAGCGGCAGAGAAACACCAGCTGCCTGGTTTTCTCCTACTCCTGTTCCCCCCTGCCTGCTGGAGTAAGGGTATCTGTTGTAAGAGACGGAGGGGTGGGGGGGAATGTTGCCTTAAAGATGATACTTCTCACTGTATGTTCTGATGTTATTAGAAATAAATTCTTTATGTCCCCACCTCCGAGTTTGTTTTGTCTGTGACAGTAAAAGATTTCTAGTAGTCCTCATTACTGCTGTAGCAAAACTCTTCCGTTTTCTTTTCCTCTGTCCCCTGTTTGCCTGTTGGCGGGTGGGGTATGAAGTGAGAGGCATCCAGCCAGGGTCAAACCACACAGCTGCTGAGAACATTCCAGCTGGACCAGCCTGTCAGGCAGGCTCGGGCTCCAGGTCAGCACTGGGGTTGCCTGCAGACACTCCAGCTGCGGGGCCGGGCTGGCTACTCAGGTGCCGGCAGATATAACAAAGCTGAGGGATGAGCGTTACTTAGGGATGGGAATGGTAAATAGTGCAGTTACATTTGTTCGGTCATGTTTGCTTCTGTCTGCGTGGCTTCTTATAGTTGGTTTGGAAGTACACTTTCCAGTTCCACACATTGGTGCCATGTATTTTTGTCTGGGTTTTTTTTAATGCTGTACATCATTTACCTGCTTGGCAGGCACTGCAGACTGCTTAGGTTGTTTGCGCAAGCTGCCTGTTCATGTAACAAGCAACTAAGTATGTCCTTGATTAAAGTAGTGGGCCTGCCAGTGTAAGAGGTGTTTTGTTGAATGCCTGTTTTAAGGACACACACAAAAAAATGCAACCAGACTACTGTATGTGTATTTATATTTTTTAAAGATCTTGTCATATGGGATGCATTTGTTATTCCAAAGTGTATCACTGTTACTTCCACTTCATATTACAGAGTAAAAACGTTTATAGGAACTTGAGTATTAAAATCAGTAACTGGTACAGATGCTCAAGTGACTGAATTAGAGATGAAGTTCCTCTGCCGTGGCCAGGTAGAGTTGTTAAGGACCTGAAGTAGTGCTGGGAGCATCAAATACACCTTGTGGTTTTTAAGTGACAGCTATTGTTTACGTGGAATTTAGCTTGGAGGACTTTTTATTGTTAGAATAAGAGCACTAAGCAACAAGTTGCAATCCTAGGAATACAGTGCTAATTATTACTGTTCCTGTAGTTTTCCAACTTACTTGTTCACTTCATCTTACTTGTTGTGTAAAGTACCAAAATGCTGAAAGATAAGTTTAGAAGAATCAGTCCTAACTGGGCAGCAATGAGAATCAATTAAAAAAAAAATTAAAAGCCTATATTTTCGCTTCAGCCTTATCTGCCAAAAATAGTTACTTGGGAACAAAATCATTTTTGTATACTACATAGTTTATGTCATTACATAAATCTTTTGATCCACTTGTGTAATACGTATATAATTTGGCGTTTAGCTTTGTCTGAAGCAAGGTTGCAAACTGGTGTCTGGGATAAAAGAATGTAGTTAACATTTTTGGGTAATTATGCTAATGAAACTGAAAGGGGTAAGGAGATCCTTTTTTCCCCCTCTTTTTTTTTCCCCCTAATACCCTACTGAAACTCTGATTAGGCAGTCATTTGGGTTTGTTTTTCCTCCTCCATTCCCCAAAGTAAATCTGAGTGCTGTTGGCCTTTCCTATCTGCAGAAGAGAAAGCAAACATTAAATAATGGAGAGGAAGCTTCCTTTCAAGATGGCTCAACTACATACTTGTTTGACTCAGCAGCACTCAAATCTCTCTGAAGCAGGTCAAGCCGTTCCTTTGGAGAGAAAGCATTCAGAGAAGAAAAAAGAAATATAGTTAATATTTCTGACAGAATTAAAAATGTTCACTTGACTTTAGGATAAATGCATTTATATTTAGTTAATGATTATTTTTTGGAAGGTTGCAGCTATTGATTTAATTTTGGGACGACATGGTGTTCTGGTTGGAATGGGTTTTTTTTTCTCTGGCAGCAAGGGGGACTCTACTGCTGCCAGTGATTCAAGGTCAGAAAAGCAGATAACGGCACCTCTGTGAACAACATATGAGAGAAAGGAAAAAAAAGTTAGTCACAGAAAGTAGATGGCTGGGTCGGGACGTGTGTAAGAAGCTGAAAGCCATGAAGGCCGCCCCCCGCCCAGGCCGATTAGAGAAGGGGTAGAAATGTTCTTCCAGGCGTCTCGATGCTGCTCATAGAATGGACCATAGTGAAAGCAGACTGTGTACCTGCAAACCTATGGAATAGAAAGAAACAGTGATGCAGAATCCACCTGAGGCCACGACTGAAGATGGAGAATCATGCTGCAAAAGCTGCAGATGTTTTCGGAGCCCAGAAACACTTGGCCACCAGAGCTGAGCTCGGCAGAGATCCTTTGGACAGACGTTTTGTGACAGAATTGCATTGTGGTAGGATCTGAACCATGTACTTTGGGATGAGCTCATAATGAAGTAGCAAAGCAGCACTTAAAACACTGCATCCTGTGCTGTGACTCTCAGACAACAGAGAATGGAAGAGGTGTCGCCCCTGAGTCTAGATCTCACTTGGGGAAGGGTCATGAAAGACGTTTCCTCTTGTGAGAGAGAGAGAGAGAGAACTTTACGGAAGGGCAGAGAGATGGTTCCTACGCCAAATGTGGTCAGAAATACCAACTTGCCTGGCTTGTCCCCTACCCTGTTCCCCCTTCGTCTTCTGGTCGAAAAAGGAAATATGAGATGTGTTGTAAGAGAAGGAGGGGTGGGGGGGAAAAGGTTGCCTTTAAAATGATGCTTCTCACATTAAGCTCTGTTCTTGTTAGTTAATAAATAAATCCTTTATATTTCTCACTTGTAGCTTGCCTTGTTTTGCCTGTGACAAGGGGGTATTTTTCCAGTTTTTCCTCCAGGAGAGGTTGTGGGTGAATCTCTGGCATCTAGCCAGGGTCAAACCACAACACATAGACATGCATGTTGCTGATGTCAGTCTGATGGCTTTTTGTGTTTTGATGAAGTACTGTCTTATTGTAACAAGTATGGAGGGGATGGGAAACATACTTGAAAATTTTCTGTCAAGGGTCACATGTTCAGCTGATATGAAAATCTTAGTTGGTAGTGTCCATAAGGCTTCCCTGTATGAGACGATTTGTGCATAGTGAATACGTAAACATACTGAATGATCACATGCTGAAGGATAAATTTGTTTTCCCCCTATTAATTTATCTACCTTAGCAAAAGAAAAAAATATGAGGGCCCTTACCTTGAGTTAATACTTTAGATACTGCCAACAACAGTAAAATAGCACATAAAATTTTCAAACTAGATAAGGTACCGTGACAAGTGACTTTAACTACCTGGATATGTTGTTGTGGAACTAAAGCTTTTTTATGTGATGAATGATACCAATAATATTAAATCTGTTTAGAAACTGATGTTCACAATGGAAGCCTTGAAGAGACACCTATACCAAAAGCAACAGTTTGTGATGTGCTCGCAACAAACTATTTGTATCACAAGTGGCGAAAAGAGTATTTTTTAGTGTTTTGGCCAATTCCTAGCAGCAGTCCAGCTGCTTTATCTTAGTTGGCCAGTAAAAATAGACTGAAGGTAGAACATTCCTGAAGATGGATTTATGTTCAGATTTCTGAACAAACAAGAAAAATACTTCTTTTCTGTGTCCACGGAAATCATAAAGTGAACTTGCCATCCACATGTCGTGGGCTCTGATGGCATACTTGCATGAGTGCTGAGGTAACTGACAGATATAATTGCTAGGCCACTCTCAGATCTTTGAAAGGTCATGGCAGTCAGAAGAGGTGCCAGAACACTGGGTGAAAGCAAGTATCACCCCAGTCTTCAAAGAGGGCAAGAAGGAGCTACAGGCCAGTCACCCTCACCTCAGTTCCTGGGAAGATGATGAAACATCTCATCCTGAAGGCCATGTCTAGATGTGTGGTAGACAAGAAGGTGATGAATACCTGTTAGTATGGATTCATCAAAGTGAAATCATGCTTAACTAACATGATTGCCCTCTGTAATGAGACAACCCTGGGTGGATGAAGGAAGAGCAGTGGATAGATATCCAGCAGGACTTAGATCAAGGCTTTTAGCACTGTCCTGCTATCCTGGGAGGCAAGCTCAGGAAATGTGGACTACATGAGTGGACACTGAGGTAGATTGTGAACTGACTGAATGGCAGATCCTGGGGGTTGTAATCAGTGGCACAGGGTGTAGTTGGAGGCCTGTCGCTAGTATCCTGGTGCCCAGGGTTCCATACTGGCCCAGTATTGTTTAACTAGTTTGTCAATGACTTTAATGAAGGGACAGAGGCCTCCTCAGTGAGTTCACTAATGACACAAAACAGGAAGGAGTGGCTGATACCTGAGAGTGCTGTGCAGCATCTCAGAGGGACCTTGACAGATTGGAGAGATGGGCAGAGAAATTCATTAAGGGCAAATGTAGGATCCGGCACCCGGGGAAGAGTAACGCCAGGCACCAGTACAGACTGTAGGCTGACCTGCTGGAAATCATCTCTGCCTAGAAGGACCTGGGAGTCCTGGTGGACAACAAACTTCATGAGCTGGCAGGGTGCCCTTGAGGCCAAGAAGGCCAATGGCATCCTGGAGTGCTTTAGGAAGAGCATTGCCAGCAGGTCAAGGGAGGTGATCCTGCCCTTTTGCTCAGCTACAGGGAGGCCACATCCAGTTCTGTGCTCCTCAGAACAAGAGAGACATAGAGTTCCTGAAGGAGGTCCAGTGGAGGCCCACAAAGATGATGAGGGGACTGGAGCACCCCAGTTGCAAGAAAAGGCCGAGAGACCTAGTCCTATTCTGCCTGGAGAAGAGACAACTGAGAGAGAGTCACATCAGTATGTATAAATATGATGAACAGATGTCAGAAGGATGGAGCCAGGCTGTTCTTGGTGCCAGGCTGTTCTTGGTGAGGAACACAGAAAGTTACACCTGAACATGAGGAAGAACTTACTGACTGACCACTGGAACAGATTGCCCAGAGAGGTTTTGAAGTCTCCTTCCGTGACAATAAAAGCACCCTGGACAAAATCCTGATTACCATGCCCCAGGGAATCCTGCTTGACAAAGGATGTTGTACTAGGTGAACTCCAGTGGTCTTCTTATGACCAGTCTGTTAATTTGGAACAATATTTTTCTGGAATTGAGTGAATCCTAGAGGGAAGATTACTTTTCACCCATCTGCTTTTCTGCAGTATATAATGATGTGAGTGTTCTCTACTTCACTGAGCACATTCAGCCTATTATGATTGACAACAAAGTAATTACATACTAAAGCCAGTCCAAGCTTTTCCTTTTCTTAAGAAAGAGTTGATTACTTTTTAAACTAAAACTTATGTTCTGATACAACTTAGGAAGGTGCTTGGTATTCAAAGCACTTTAACCCTCACCCTTTTTTCCCTGGAGACATACATGTTCATCTATCTGCGTTCACATGTTTAAAAGATAGAGCCTTTTTCAAAGTAGCTTCATTTGCTGTAAACTTTAAAGGTGTTTTTGTGAGTGTGATATTGGAAAGATAATATTGAACTGGGATCTTTTCAAGGCAAATAGAAGGGAATAACATCACCTTGGTCAAAAAAATGTTCTGAATACATTCTAGAATAATTCTGTCTATGAGAAAGGTGGGTTGGATTGCAGTGACAATGTGTTACTGTTCCTATTTATTTTGTAGTCAGTAAAGTTCTGGAGTTTGGTTTGATGTCATCTTTTATGGGATAAGAGAAGTACACTGTGGTGTTCATCTCTTCCTCACTTTGTTTTTGTTCAGGCTGGCTGCTGTTCTTCCCAAGCAGATACAGTCGGCCCTCTTCCACTTCGTGCCCCCCATATTGTGGCTTCACATCTTAGCAGTGTGATTTTTCACAACTAAGGAGGCCCCGTTTCGCAACTGCGCATGTGCGACCTGGCACGCATGAATATTCAATTAGGCAGTCATGAATATTCAAATCAACCCCCTCTCCTCCACTTCAAGCAAGACGGCTACAGTGGATCCCCTCACCAGCCTGCCCATGCCACGCCAGCCCTCCCTATCCCCCTCCACTGGGAGCGCAGTGGCTGTGGTAGGTCTGCTCCGAATGGTGCCTGCCCCACTCTGCTCAGAATGCAGCGGCTGTGTGCAATTATGAAAGATTTACACACTCTCAGGTTAGACGTGGTGTCCGAGACTTTCTTGAATGACTCTCCAAGACATGTTCTTCTACCTCGAGTATGGAGAGACCAGGTCTACCCACACGGAAAGACACTAGGACAGTGGTGTGGGCAGCTCCCCCACACCATTGTTCCCCACCAAGTGGAAAAAGGGTTTTTCCCTGCATGGGGTGGCCGTGGGTGCTGGGAAACACCGACACACAGCAAGGCAGTGCTGAAACAGCGACGGAGCGTGTGTAAGGGTGTGGGGCCAATTTGCATATTAATGAGGTGCCAATCAACATGGAAGGCGGGCTTCGCATACAGGGGGGAAGACCTGCGGTCCCAAGGTATAGGAGACCCAACTGTACTTCCAGTTCACGCTTGATTTTATCTTGAACTTTATCTTAATGATTTCTGAGCTTCTCTGCAATTTCTTAACATCATTTTTGGTTCCAACACGGTATTTTTCTGGGATAATGCTGCCTTTTTAATGTGTGCTTCAGAGTACAGGGTTGTGAATCCACAAGCAAAGAACAGGTTACATCAATATACATAACAGGTTTTTTTTATTTCTGAGCAGTAGAATATTTTTGCAGCTTCTCAATCATGCTATCTGTTTTCACACATAACAACTAAATCAATTAGAACATATTGATAAGTTTTAATAAGTCAAGCAAACAAAATTCTATTTTTTATCAAGTAGCACAATTTTTTGAGATTCTCTCCTACCTAAAGGTGGAACATTTGAGACAAGCCTAGGAGCTTCTCATTAGCCTTCTTATCTCAAAAATGAATTTTATCAAAAAATAACCTAGTGAGTATGATGATAAGGGAAACCAAAACAGTAAAATGGATAGGAAAATGGTTATTGTGGGAGGATTGTTCCAGTATTTTGTTAAATATGTTTTCAGAGTGCAAGGGCACTTTTGTTGTGTACTACAACACAATTTTCCAAAGTGAGGAAGAACTATCTACTCAGTTACACAAATAGCAAATAGCTGACCTGGGATAGGTAATTTATAGAGGCTATAAAATATATGGATAAATTTGCTGCTGTCCAGCTTGCAGAATAATGGCAAGATGCAGCCTCAAGGTGGTTCTGCTTATGCTGTTAAAGTCAGTAGGACTCTGGAGATATTTTATTTTCATTTATACTTGCTCCTTACTGAATCAGATGCATGAACATGAAATATGGCTACTTGAGAAAGAAGGTATATGAATTAAGGTACATAGTTTTGATTTCAGCTAGAATATACTGGCATTATCAACATGCAGACTTTTTCTAATTTAGTGTTCACACTCTGGTTAGGGCATAAGAATAATTTGCTTCTGTTTAGCTTTAGACAATTGATCTTGAAGCTAAAATAAATCATTCATCATGAGATAGCATACAAGACAGGCCTAGATCCAGTAATGGCGATGGAAAAAGTAGCTGTCAACTGTCTACCACTGCTGTTTATATAGCCACTGCTTTCAGTGATCTTCTGACACGGCAATTCACAAGACCACAGAGAAATTCCAATAAATCAGATTAATTTTGACTGTTGAGGTAGATTGGAGTATGCTACTGGATGAGGGGCTGGACATGGTCCTCCAATGCACACTTGCAGCCCAGAGAGCCAACTACAAGGTGCATCCAAAGCAGCGAGGCCAGCATGTGGGGGAAGATGGCTCTGCCCACTCTACTTGACCCTTGTGAGACCCCACATGCAGTCCTGCATCTGACTCCGGGGTCCTCAGCACAGGAAGGACATTGACTTATTGGAGCAAGTCTAGAGGAGGGCCACCAAGATGATTAGAGGGATGGAGCTCCTCTCCTATAAGGGAAGGCTGAGAGAATTTGAATTATTCAGCCTGGAGAAGAAAAGACTTCAGGATGACCTAACTACAGTCTTTTGGTATGTGAAGGGGTCTACAAGAAAGATGTGGAGAGACTTTTTGCGAGGCCATGTAGTGACCAGACAAGGGGGAAGGTTTCAAACTGAGATAATAGTTTAGTGTAGATATTAGGAAGAAATTCTTTACTGTGAGAGTGGTGAAGCACTGGAAGTCGTGTGAAGTTGTTGTTTCCCCATCCCTTGAAGTGTCTCATGACCAGGTTGGATGGGGCTCTGAGCAACTTGGTCTAGTGAAATATGGACCTGCCATGGAAAGGGGTAGAATGATGATGTTTAAGGCTACTTTCAACCAAGGCCATTTTTGGTATGAGCAAACCCATCAGATTTTACCAAAGTAATGCTGTGGTTTTGACATTACAGAAAACTTCATTCTTCACAAGAGATATGGCAATGAGTGAAGGCAACATTTAATCTGACAAAACAGGTGATTCCAGAGTCATCCAGCCATAAACAGGAAATCAGACAAGGGATTAATAATGCAGTGGAATTATTTTAAATTCACATAGTCTATCTTAATCAGAATCATTTCTGTATTAAAAAGATCTCTGTTCTCCTTTCAGAGTCCCTAGTGAGTTGTTCAGCCTTTTTACAAGTTTTCTACTGTATTATATATTCTATATATTCTGAGTTGGAAGGGACCCACAAGGATCATTGAGTCCAACTCTTAAACAGCACCACTGCCTGCCTGGTGGGAATCGAACCCCAGCCTCCTGCATGAGAAGGGGGGACACTCAATGCTGTACTAGACTAGGAATAATCAGAATTATATTTTAATGAGACACTGTTAGTAGGGTTAGAAACTTGGATACTGCTTTTGAACAGTGTTAACTAATTTCTCATAAGAAGATGCTCAGAGGAGTTGAATTCTGTGCAGCAGCCTACTATCAGTAGTTTTCAAATACTTCTGTTACCAACTGTGAAGAAACAAAAATTATTTTCCTCCTTTCACTTTCTCCAAAGTGTGTAAAACACATGCAGTTAACCAGCCATTCTTGATTTCTGACAACATACCACTTGCTAAAAATACCTAGTACTTTTCTGAAAAATCAATTGTACAGAATTATGTACTTGCTAAGAGTAATAAAAAAACAATGAAACAACAACCTCTTGGGTCAATTTCTGCAGAAGCTTGGGGAACCTGAGAAAAAGTTGTTATCATTTCTTATCTGTAATAGTTGGAGAGGCATCTTAAAGAGTCTTAAACCACTTAGGAGTACTTGAAAAATATCGATTTAGAATAATGAGGAGAAAGAGGCCATTGAATCTGAACACACTTATATTTGAAAGAAAGTAGAGAACTTTAATACTTCAGAATTAATTTGTTCAGAATGCAAAATGAAAGTATTATGGAAAAAACCCAATAAGATAACTGTGGGTTTGTACTGGAGAGGTGTTTGCCTAACAGGGATTTTAATCTAGTGCATTTATGTTATGGTTTAGGGGTTTTCTGCTGCTCTGGTAGCGAGGGGGTTAACAACTCAGTTCTTGCCTGGGCTCTCTCAGTGCTGCCAGGGCCTTCAAGGTTATAGAGACAGAGGCGTCTCTGTGAATAACATACTTGGGAGAGAAAAAAAAGTTCAGTAGCAAGATGTAGTGTGCCGGTTCAGGANTCTTTATGTTATTTACTTACAGTTTTGCCTTGTTTTTGCCTGTAACCAGGTTTATTCTCCAGTTTCTCTCCTTCAGGAGAATTTGTGGGTGAGTCTCTGGCATCCAGCCAGGCTCAAACCATGACAATTTACTAACTTCGGAACCTATGAAGGGATGCATTTAAATGGATCATCTCTTGTTGGAAGCTTTGAAAGCAGATTGATTCCACTCCAGGGAAGCCAATGAGCGTGGTAACTTTACACTCCTTAGTTCCAAAGAGCCTGATACATATTAATATCTTGGGGGATGAAACAAGTTTGATAGGTTGAAACTAGATTGATATTTTGTCCATGATGTTCATAAATTTGTCACTTGTTTTCTATGTTATTTATTGGCCTTTTGTATTTACCCCCTATCTGGTAGGACAAATGAATTTTTCTGAGGGTGTCATATAAAATCCCCACTCCCCCTATTGCCTCCATCCTTTCCAATGTGTGCTAACCTGGCTTTAAACTAGGTTTGAAGGGGGAAGGGAATGCAGCAGTCACTTGGTAGGACAATGAAACTGGTAAAAATAAAAAAAAGGGCAGGTAAGTCAGAGTGTGTTGAAGGAAGTTGTCAGGTCATGCAGGAGAAAAATTAGAGAGGCAAAAGTCTTGATGGAACTCAAACTAGCCATTTCTGTAAAGTGTGGGATAATACCTGCAACAAAATGGACATGTGAGCAATCCAAACTTTACGGATGAATTGAATTCAATTGCACTGTGAGTTAGGCTGTTTCTAACTGCAGTCTGGACTGAAGGTCCAGAGAGAGCTGAGAAAGGATGTAAACAATCCCAGATATGCTATGCAAAAGAAAGTGCATCTTAAGCTGTTTCTTCACTTAGCAAGAACAAGTGGATTCTTCCAATCACATTACGAGATGTTTACCTGCCTAGGATATGTTAAGCCAACAAGGCGTCCGAAGGTCCATGAACCTCCGTCCTGTGAGCCCAGGTGTAGCAGCTTAAAAGCCCCATGTCCCCCGAACCGGCAGAGTCAGGCGCGGAACTTATCCCGGGACCTGCGGACCCGCCGCTGCAGGGTTCCGTTTCATACCCGCCCCCAGCGCCGCTTCAGCGGTTGCCTGGCACGGCAATTCCAGCTTTGCCGCCATTTGACACCCGTCCGACCGTGCAGCCGACGGTTGGCGGTGTGCCGAATGCGCAACAGGCTGCTAGCCTCGATCCAGCAGGTCTGCACGGTCGACAATCCCGCCATGTTGGTATGAAGCAGTCTCCCCCTCCCCACACCATCGACACGGAA
>WEKX01012659.1:17594-47155 GCA_013390025.1 Pitta sordida
ATTATCTTAAACCAGCAATAAACAAGGAGGAATGCAGAGTTCATTGGGTCAAACAGGTTTTACCAGTGGTTTTTTTCAAGGATAGCATAATGGTGTCCTAAATTAGATACCAAACTAGTCTAACTCAAGTTGATCCTCAAGATTACAGTCAGTTATAAACCCTCTGCTCCCTGATAAGAAAGGGTACTTCTGGAGAGATTTCAGAATGCTTTTCGTATCACTTTCCTGCTCACTAATGTAATTCCTATAGCAGGTGGGACGTTTGTATATGTACCAATTTTTTTTTAGCTAGAAAATGGTACTGCAGGGCTCAGAGATTTTCCTAGACCACCTAGGAAGCTAAAACAAGGAACATAATGCTTCTGTAGAGGTCTAGACTTTACATCATCCAAAATAATTAAAGACCAATGAAGATGGATCAACTTTAGTACAGCGGTGAGTGTCTCCACTTCTCAGCTGAGAAACTGGGGTTTGATTCCCACCAGGGAAGAAGTGGTGCTGCTTAAGAGTTGGATTTGATGATCCTTGTGGATCCCTTCCAACTCAGAACTTTCTGTGATTCTGTGAGTGTTCAAATATGTCAGCAAGGGCTAAAGAATGATTTGGTTTATCAGAAAGAGGGTCTCTGGATGCCAGTGAAAGACAGTGCTGAAATCTTGCTTTGTAAACAAGAGAAATGTTGAGCTGGAAAGTAGGACTAACTACAACTACTATTGAGAAGTGTGACTAACTGACAAAGAAGAAAATGAGTCAGTGGGATGTATAACATTTTTTATAGAATCATGGGATGGTTTGGATTGGTAGGAGCCTAAAAGATCATTTAGTTCCAACCCTTTCACCATGGTCAGGAATGCCTCCCACTTGGTCAGGTCACCCAGGGCCACATCCAACCTCTCCTTGAACATTCCCAGGAATGGATCATCCACAACTTCCCTGGGACATGTGTTCCTGGGCCTCACCTAATAAGTCTTTTTAGGCTTATTTGTTTGAAATTATAGGAGTGATATCTGGAGAAGAGTTAGAAAGGATCAGAGTAATTATTTCCTCCATCTTCTAAATTTCAAAAATCATTGATATTGCTGAACTTTCATATATTCACTTTGAGAGATAACTGGGCGAGTTGGATGTAGAGAAATGCATTTAGCTTTTTTTCTTCCTTTGTCAATTGGTTCGACCAACACAAAGAATAGCAGTTATGGTACTACAGTCGGGTCTCCTATATCACAGACCCGCGGTCTTAATTGGGTTCTGCGAAGCCCTACTTCTGTGTTGAATGGCATCATTAATATGCAAATTTGCGCTGCACCCTCAGATGGCTCCCTGGTGTGGTTTCGGCACTGTTGCTGTGTATCGGTCGCTGCGGCGGCCATGTTTGGGTCTGGGGAAGCGGTGGAACTGTCACAGCAAGGACAGAGTGAGCGGAGCGGCGGGCCCAAGTAAGCTTGTGTGACAGCACAAGCGGAGCAGCCGAGTTACGGCAACGGCTGTGGGGGTTGATTTGCATATTCATGACTACCTAATTGAATATTCTTGCATGCCAGGTCACGCATGCACAGTTGCAAAAAGGGGCCTCCATCATCACTAAAAAATCATGCCGCTAAGATGTGAAGCCACAATATGGAGGGCCCAAAGTGCTAGAGGGCCAACTGTATCTTCCTTTATCTTACAGTATTCACAGTATAGATAAGGCTGGAAAGGACCTCAAAGATCATCTAGTCCAACCTATAGTCCAACTAACCTAGCATCTACATCTAGATCGTATCACTCAGCGCCTCATCCAGCTTACCCTTAAACACCTTCAGGTGTGGTCTAACCAGTGCCGAATACAGTGGAAGGATAACCTCTCTTGACCTACTAGCCACTCCATTCTTGATGCAGGCCAGGATGCTGTTGGCCCTTTTGGCTACCTGGGCACACTGCTGGCTCATGTTGAGTTTGCTGTCCACTAATACCCCCAAATCTATTTCCACCTCACCACTCTCCAAGCATTCCGTTCCCAGCCTATAGTTCTGCTTGGGGTTATTATGACCAAAATGCAGAACCCCACATTTAGACTTCTTAAATTTCGTTCTATTGGAATCTGCCCATCTCTCCAGTCTGTCCAGGTCTCTCTGCAGGGCCTTCCTACCCTCTAACTGATCAACACGGGCTCTGAGCTTGGTGTCATTCGCAAATTTGCTCACAATGGACTCAATCCCATCATCAATATCATCAATGAAAACATTGAACACGACCGGACCCAACACCGACCCTTGGGGGACACCACTATTAACCAGTCGCCAACTAGATGAGACACCATTTACCACCACTCTCTGGGCNATGTCCAAAGAGACTGTCTGGGATGCAAATAAGAGCCACAGAGATCACTCCCATCCATCTTCTCTTTATCTTCTCTAAAGGCATGTGTACTCAATATCAAAGGCTCTTTGTAGCAATTACGTGCAGGAGAAGGAAATGAGAGGTGCTGTTTTCCAAAGACATTTCAAAATCTGGAAATACTTACTATCAAATTCTTGCACTGCTTTAGCCCTCCTCTTCATTCTCCCCTTCCTCATTTTCCTGAGGGCCAACATAGCCAAACATCCAAACTATCAGTCCTTTGACACAACATGTCTGCAAATCATGTGGGCATGCACCTTTGTGTGGTGACAAGAGAGGCTTTGGCTGTGGCCATAGGCAGAAATAGACATTTCTGTGAAACTCCCTTCCCTATTGCATTCCCCAAGACACTGTGGCTCCAGCCAGTAGGAAACTTCTCTTCTGAATTCCATGCTTCCAGGCCAGCACCTCCAGGTAATCAGCTGGTCATTGTTCTGGCTCACCAGCTGCATGTGTCTGTTGGTAGTTGGTAAGGTTAGAGGTTTACTGTGCCCTCCTTTCTTCTATTTGTACTAGAGAAGTGACATAGGCATCAAGAAGGTCGCAAAAATATTTAGTTTGGGAGCTGTGTTGACTTCTTTTCATCTCAGCTCTTGTTTATTAATTAATTCTTCATTTAATTCTTCTGCTGCTACTCTTGTCTCTCAGACCCATTGAAACAGATCTTCCCAAACCTATGATTTTCCAGCTTCAGTCACCAGATCCCTAGGGAAAACAAGCCACAAGGAGAAACTAACCATATGAATAAACAAGAAGGATTTGCAATGTGAAAGGTTGCTGCTGACTTAGAAGTAACAAAATTTCAGATCTCCTGAGTCAACCCCTGCTATTTGCAGCAATGGAGATTAATATTTGTGACATCACTGCCCAAGGCTTTTATGTCCTAGTTAGGCTACATACAAGTGTGTCTCTGTCTCCTAGTTTCTGAGGTGAAAACATAATTTTAGATTGAAAAAACATGTTCAACTACCTCTAAAAAAAGACAGGTGAAAACAAAGTGTTTTCCATTTTGGGATAACGACCTTTGCAGGGTCTTCTCTCCCATTGCACGTTTGTGTTTTACAAAGCTGATCCTGTGCCACAGAAGGAAAGAAAAGTCTATCATTCACTTCTCTACATTTTGCATTAAGGTCTGTGTGGGTCAAATGTAAATGGTTTGTGGCATTAGAGACACCTGCAGCCTCCATCCAGCTGATGTCTTCCGAGGAAGATCAAACTGAACAGCTGTAAAACACAAACCCAGGAAGGGGCACAAATAGATCTAGAAGTGAAGGGATTTCATGGGGTTGTTTTTACCTTGTAGCTTCACCTAATGCACAAATATGAGGCACAAAGTTCTGTATTGTTCCTGAATGGTGCATCACGGTGATTCTTGGGGGTGCACCTGTCTGCCTGCTCTCCAGTGACTCAGCATGGGAATAAAAACCTGATCTGACATCAGAGTTGAGGCTGGAGCATTTCCCCTGGTTAAGGTACAAGGAACCACTTGTCTATTGCTTTCTCTCATCTTTTTATGACACGTATATGTTGGTTGTCTTGTGTATTTTTTGGAAGTGTGGGCTGGGAACCTGATCCTCTGACATGAATAAACCCTCAGTAAATTGACTCAAACCCATCGTATTGACTCAGTCATTGTAATTGTTTTTTTGAAGTTTTGAATGTGGTCCCTTATCTCATTAGCTGTGTATGGCTTTATGATGTTCCCTCTGTCCTTACCAAATCCAAATACAATATAAAACTCTTGTTCACTGTTTGCACACACGCTCTGAGCCAGTATGGCTGGTCTCTTATTACCTATTAAATGAAGAACTTTCTTGGCAACATCAGCCTGACAGAAGCTGTATTTGTGTGCTTGACAGTCGACCTCATGGAAATTGCTGTTATTTTGGGTGCACTCAGTGCATCAGCACCATTTACAGCAAGCGGGATTTTCAAGAAGCTATAAATCTCACAAATGTCCCCTCAGGGGATGCAAGATCTCTCTCTCTTGCACACAAACTTCTTGTTGCTCATATTTTTACTAATAGTGTTGCAATCAGACAGAAATCCAATGAATCCTGAATATACAAAAAATATTGTACTGTTCTGGCAAATTATATCATGGAGGAATGAAGAAATAACTTCCTTAATTTTACTAACACACAGAATGAGACTTTCAAATACTGATGTGTCCGCATTTGAAAAATTTTAAACAAATTAAAAAAAAAAGAATCTTACAGGACATTTCTTTTGAAATAGAAATATAAGTAAACATTTCACAGTTGTCTGCTATGTTTACTTGCATACCTCATGGTCATGTTTTGTGATCCACATGCAGAATCATCTTTTATGTAGGAAATACAAAAATATACATACATATATTTAAAGCTTATAATATGTATCTGTTTCGCCACTTTGTAGACTGTTTTTTAAGCACTGTATTTTTCTAAGTAGTCTGTAAGTGTTTATCTTAGACATTTAGTCTGAAGAAACTTGCCCTTAATGGTTTAAAGTGGAATCTGTGTTTATGTCTAAACTAATAACAGGGTTAAGACATGGGTGTAAGAACTGTGCAGACTGTGCAATGTTATCATGTTCCTTGACATGCAAACAGGGCAGGTTCATCCGTGATCACATCTTCAGGAACAGTGCATACAACCACGATTCCCACTTAGGAGCAGGGATGAGTCTAGCCTGTGGTAGGGTGGGAGAAGTGACCAGTTTGGAACACAAAACTACAGAATGGGTAAGATTACAAGGGAGTCATCTGGTTCAACCTCCCTCCTTGCACATGGGACAGGATTATGTCCAGACAGTTTTTGAATATCTCTGGTAATGGAGATTTCACAACCTCTCTGGGCAACCTGTAATCCATCCTGTAGCTACGCAGTGCTTTGCCAAGGTGTTAAGACCCAATTAGTGAGAGGTGCCTCTGCTCAAATTAAGGTGCAAAAGAAACCATATACAAAGTCAATAATACGGATTTTGTTTAACAATAAATGTGAAGTAGAGAGATAGAAAGACACGAAAAGAGAGGGAGATCAGGCAGAAGATAATCACTGTCTGTGGATCCAGCGGTGTCCCTTTGGTCCTTCTTCCCCTTCTTTATGGCAATGGGAATTCTGGAGTTGTTCTTGTGAGGGTACCACTTTTATACAGTCCAAGTTCTTGGTACATATTTATTAATGGGGGGTGGTCACAGATGCTATTCCCATAACTTGGGGTGATACATGTATGAGTGGTTCATTGCTTTCCCACAGTTTGCCACAGTGGAAATTTTTGTCCACTTGTGTTAACCAGAATGTGCTAACCAGACCTCACCTCCACCAGGCCTGGAATTAGCACCTTCCTGACAAAAATTCCTCCCTTCTGGGCTTATCTCAATTTCCCACTGTGGTGGCTTATCCTTATGGCAAGTTTCTTCTGTGGCAGTGTTTGAGACAGGCAACTGTGCTCTTTAAGTCCTTACACAAGGGACAACTAATGAGTCTAGTTTTATATACTAGTATAGATGTAGCTAGTGGATCCTCAGGAATTGTCGGGAGAAAACAGATGTCTAATGGCAGCAGCGTCTCTGAACTTCTACTCGTGAAAACCCTGAGAGAGCATCAAAAGGGCAAGCTGGAGAGAGCAACCAAAGCACAGAACACAGAGATGAGCTGCTAAGTGGCTCCTGCATAGTGGGAGACCAAGTAAATTTGGAATCACTTCATGAAGCTTATGCAGCTACGTTAGTGACTAGAGGGGAGAGCATACACACGTATCTTGTTAGGCGTCTAAGAAAAAAGGTTAGCAACTGCATGATTTGTTGTTTGACTTTTGTCAATCAGTAAGTTTCCTTCTGTGTAAAAAATTGCATGTTCCTAATAATATCCTTTCTTTTTTCAATGAATTTTTGTTAAAGCAAGCAGCCTGATTACAGAAAAAAAATTACTGTGAAAAATCTTTGCTTCCATATTTACAGGGCTGTGCAGGTATAAGACACAAAACCGTTGCCCAGTGTAGAGTGCATGAAATGGTAGCATTTTATACAGCTTTGGGAGATTAAACCTCAGAAGTCAGCATACCCTTTCTAAGCAGGCTGAAATTGCTGTGGGCAATCTCATTTCTCTCTCATTGATGGTTAATAAAAAAGAGTGACACTCATTTGGGTAATGTGGTTACCTACAACATGAACACCTATATCTGAGCAAATGTCCCTGCCTCCCTATCCAGGGGAAGAGCTGGTCAGTAACATCAGTAAAGTTTAGGACGTAATTTGCCTTATCCTAGGCCTCCTGCATTTGGTCCATGTTGACTCTTTTGGGTTTTGATTCAGTGCTAGAGATCTGGGTAATAGCTCATGTGTAACAAAACTAGGACCTCAGTTGCATCAGCGGGGTCTGTATTCCCCAGCAGCAGGAGAACAGGAATTCTGAACATAGTGTGCAGAGAGATGGAATGTGCATCTACCTGTCCTCAGAAATAAACCGGACATTGTCAGCCTGTTCTAGAACAGTCTGTAACTCTCCCAGATGTGGGGAGGAGCTTCTGTGTGTGTCAGCTCCATTGTACAGTGACACCGCCCCCCACTCCAGATCTGCTGTAAGAGCAAAGATGTGTTAGATATTATTAGAAAGTCCTGCAATGGGCTAAGGCGGGTTTATTTCCCTTCACAGCAAGAGTTTATTGGCTTCAGAGAGAGCTGTGGGTGTAATTCTGAAAAGGTCATCAGCATAACAGGAAGAGTGAATTACTTTTATAGCTAAATAAAGGCTGACAATGACCAGGAATGGTGTTACCCAGCCATGAAGTAGTGTGGTGATCCTAGATATATTAGTTTGGTGGAGATTGATTCTGAACCCATTCTTGCCATAGCTGTGACTTTGCAGTGCAAGCAAGGAAGGTAAAATGTGCAGGGAGGAGGAAGTGCGCTATAGAGAGAACTATAATGCTACAGAGGCAGGTAGAATTATCTCTTTGGCTAACCTAGAGGGAACACAGATGTAAATTGGCAAATGCAAACTTAAAAAGTTATAAGAGAATTAGTAACGAGTGGCTACTTCAGCTGCCATTCTTCCTGACACACCAGACCATTATGTCACAGATGTGACTCCGGCCTCTGGCCTGAACTCTGACTGGACTCTGTTGCTGAAATTGAATGGCAGTACAACAACATTGTACCTTTACAGTAGATTCAACTGGATCCAGCTATTCCTTTTTTACTATTATTATTAATATTCAATCAACTTGTATTAATAACTAGGAAAGGTTAAAGAAAAATAAATACATGCATGTTAGCATAATGCTAACAGGAGTAGCATCTACTTTTTATGTGGTACAATTCACATTAGCAATTCTGTGGACCTCTTAGATTCTTAACTGTCATAACCACTGACCAACCATTTATTGACAGTCATTAAGCATTTATGATCTCTGCCTGAATTGTCTCTAAATGTTCCAGTAATATAAATTGTTCTTTCAAAATTCAATAATGCAGCTGAGCTTTACCTGCAGTGCTCTCTTTACCCAGCATTTAATATGTTTAAAATCCCCTCTGAGTAAAAATTTCTGTAGAAAGTCATTAGAAGGAGAGTGTTCTTTACCACAGTAATCCCCCATGCTAGTATCTCTGTTAATTGAGCTACTTTTCTAGGCAATGCAGTAATTATAGCTCATTCAAGAGCATCAAAGAGCTTCGTTGTTATTTTAACCTGACATTTTCTCCCTCAGTGTGTGGTCTCACCAGCATAACGGGGGGCTTCTCCCTTGAATCACAGGGCACAGGCAGGATCTCTGTTGTTTTGTAAGTGCTGAGAAACCATTGCATACCCAGAGACATATTTTGCATGGGATCATTTCGCACAATCCCTTCCCTCTGTGAAGGCACATTCCAGACAGACCACACTGAGCTCTGTGGTTGTGAGCCACCTGCCTTTGCCAGCACCTCTGTGTGCCAAAATAATCAAATACAGTGAACCCCCGTTACTCGCGCACTGTTGGGTCTGGTCCGCCTCCCATGAGTTCTGAAATCCGCAAAGATAGCGAACCCACTACGTAGTCACGTATGCCATGCCCGTAGCCACGGCCCCTCACCTAATAAGGTCTGGAGGAGGGTTCTGAGAGTGGGGCTTGTTTCAGATATCTGGCTGTGCTCCGCCGAGGACTGGACCGGCATGGAGCAGAGGGGGAGCGGTGGCGCAAGCAACCGTGCCAGGGACGGGGACCAAGGCCGGGGAGGGGGAGTTGAGCTCTGGCGTGGGACGCCGCGGCAAGCGACCGGGACTGAGACCGGGATCGGGGCGGGGGTGCGCCACGAGCCCTGTGAGCAGGGTGCAGGGGAGCGGGGACGGGACTGGGGCTGGCTGTGCGGGCGGGGAGGGAGCAAAGCCGGCACCACGAGCGGCGAAGCTGGGGGGCGATCAGACTGAGGTCGTGGTAGGATCTGCGCATGCGCCAAGTTTGCATAAATCACGGAAAAATCACCCGCAAATACTGAAGCTCGCAAATAGCGGGTCGTGAATATGCGGGGGCTCACTGTAGAAGAAAAAAAAGTTCTTAATGTGCTTATCTTTTGATTTTTCAAGATCTGAGACATATAACTGTACTTACAGGCTGGGACCTATTATGTTGTGAGCCTGACTGTGTAGTTTGGGTTTGCTTTCTATAGAAAACAAATCTAACCTGGATGGCTTTGCTCCTGCTGAAGGAAGTGTTTGGATTCCTGTTTTGAGGCTGGTGACTGGGCAGGGAATCAGATTTAGCAAGTACAAGGCTTCCTGAGCTTAGAGCTGTTCTGCTTTATAGCTAAAAGATATCACAGATGAACATTAATGAAACATGAAAATCAGCTTTGTCAGAGTACAGTAACAGGATATGAAAACAAAACTTCATTTTCATTTCTCTGGAATGTTAAACAGGTGAGTGGGCTTTTGCAGTGTTTAGTTTTCCAGGTATAATAATTTACTTAATTACTAAAGCTCCTTCTCTTCCTAAGTTATATAATTCTGGATATGACTTCTGAAGAAACAGATGGCTATCTGTTTACTGCTTAATCACGTCATCTCTTACCGGTATTTAATACTTGTTAAAACGCTTGCTTGAGCAATGTCCATGCTTGGAGGGACGTTTATCAAATGTATATTGGATGAGCATTTTGAGGGAGGGAATATGTAAATTCAAGTAGTATCAAAATAATTTTCAAGGTGAATTAGGCAGGGGTCACAAAATGTCATTGCTATTTGCAAGCATCACGTCAAAAATCTCCAGTAAACTGATGCTTCTCCCATTACCACAACTCTAAACTTCAGCTGCTTATTGAAGCCTGGTTAAGAACAGTGATGGATAAAGGTTATTTTTTTCTAAAGAACTATGATGTACATGCTGAGCTGGGTCCAAAATGCTAAGATCCAAAATGCATGTGACATAGTGGGCAGTGTTGGAGAACCATAAATCCAGGTGCATGTATGGAGGGATTTTTGGATGTGGATGTTGGCTTGAACCATTGTGAATGTCTGGAAAAGCACTATGGAGCCTGAAAATCCCCTCAACAAATAAGTGAAGGACCGAGCTCCCTGTTATAGCTGAGCTTTCTAATACCAGGAGGCTGCGCAAGGGCTTCTGTTGCTCCCTACATACCCTGCTAGGACCCATCCTGTGCTTTTCACTGATGTTTGCTTTGGTATCAATGCCTGCCTACTCTTTGACTCTGGAGCAATGCTGCAGTTGCTCAGGGATAACAAGGTAGAGACACAGCTGGGCCCTGGATCCTACAGAGCCCCAGTGAATTGTTTTGTGATCAGGTGGGTAAGCTATTGCTTGCAAAGGAAGCTGATGAAGGTAGCAGTGCTGTCATCCTGGCAGATGGGCCACATCTCATACTGCTGCTATTGCTATTCAGCCTCAAAGTAACTATGTATTGCTTTAAATTACTTTGAAGCGGCTCTCAAGATGTTGTCATCAAGGCTGTCATCTTAAGGGACAAGGTCAGACACAAGAGAAGGAAGCTGAAGTGCATCAGACAGGGGTGGTGACTGAGTTAATTTCATTGAGCTTGTACGTTCATTCTAACCTCCAGAGAAGTTCTCCATTTCAATTTGTGTCTTCTGAGGAAAAAGCTATATTTCGATCTTTTTAAGTGAAGGAAAAGTAGGAAAGACTCCATCAGTGCTTTGGCAAAAAACCCCACACTTAGGATTTGTTGTTGTTGTTACCTGCCAGGTCATAAATCAAATTTCAGCTTGTCACTCATTTCATCACAAAGCAGATGATTTTTACCCACTCCACTATTACACGTGTGAAGGGCAGTGTAGAGATCTGAAATCTAGTCCTGAAATTTTGGAGGTGTGAGTAGGCATGATTAAATTTGCTAGTCTGGCTACAGCCCTTTTAAGCGCATCTTGGACTGGATGCTGTTCAGATGTCCTTCTGGATTTTACTGTGTAGTTCTTTACCTCCAAATAATAATGTACTTATAAGTGAGATCTCTCTAGAAAGTTGTAATTGTGCATAGCAATATAAAGCAGACTTGAGATGCTATGGAAAGAAACATAAATAGTACTCTGAATCTCTGATGGTCTTGTAATTGTAACATTTTAGCTCAGAAACGAGATAAAAATGAAATTGTTTTGCTTCATTATACTTGGTCATTTGGCCTTTGTAATTAGAAAAGCCTGAAGTAGTGTGTTTTGTGTCTTTCTAGTGTGAAGGATTATAAAGCCTCTGTGAACATCTATAAAAGTAACACTGTAGTGAGTGAGCTTCTGCTGCTAAGTTTCTCTGTGTTTTCAGTCTGACAGCTGAAAATATAAGGGGCTCTGAAGCTGCCATTATGTTCCATCATACCAATGATCCGTGGATTAGGAACTGGCACAAGTACACTAAGGAGCTCTACAGGAGCCGTAATAGCCTATCTTGTCAGCAGCCAGGCGCTGCAGATCAAAGTGGGAGAGCACTGAACCACATACGCTCCCTTCCTGTCCTGTGCTTTTTACCTCTTTTTAAGCTGGGAGGTTTGTTCATAAAAACTTTTTGTCGTAACAGCTTCTGTGAACCAGCTAGGGAAAAAACTTGCGAAGTGTGGTGTTGGTTTGTCCATTGCAATTGAGTTTGTCTGTGATCACTAAATCATTCCCTTGCAGTCATACAGCAAACTCCCCCTTCCTTGGTCAGATCCCTGGGCTGTTCACTAATGGGGTTGCCAGTGATAGTCCCCGCTTGCCAGGTCCGTTAGTCAGCCTGCCCAAGCACAGCTATGCTCCTTACAGGGTTTACTGGAGACACCCTTGCAGGGTCAACTGCTTGATATATGTGTATACATGTATGCATATATGCATAGATGCTCCAACATGTCCAGGGAAGGGCAACGAGGCTGGTGAGGGGACTAGAACATAAGCCCTATGAAGAGTGACCAAGGGAGCTGAAGTTGTTCAGCCTGGAGAAGAGGAGGCTCAGGGAAGGCCTCATTGCTCTACAGCTACCTAAAAGGAGGTTGTAGCCAGGTGAGGGTCAGTCCCTTCTCCCAGGCAACCTGTGACAGAATGAGGGGACGGCCTCAAGCTGCACCAGTGGAAATTTAGGCTGGAAGTTAGGAAAAAATTCTTCAGAGAAAGAGAATGGATGTGGCACTTAGTGCCATGGTTTAGTTGATGAGATGGTGTTAGGTAATAGGTTGGACTTGATGATCTCAAAGGTGTTTTCCAACCTAGTTAATTCTGTCATTCTGTGATATGACGAAGTACAAGATGATCTCCAGTGCTTGATGCAAGCTGGTTTTGTACAGAGGCAGTTCAAGTGTTACTGTGTGGAACTGCTGCAGTGAAAGCCCTGGCAAGTGATGGTTCTCCTTCACTGCATTCCCAGTATTTTCTCTGGAAACATGACACTGCAAGGGAGCAAGCTCTGTACACTTGTACAGGGGTACATGTCTCCCTCCACCATTCTTTGGGACTGCTGGGGACTGAGGTGACTAATGGATTTACAAGGTCTAATCCAAATCCTGCAGGGCTGCAGCTGAAACCGAGTAATTCCTACAGGACCCAGACTGTCTCTGAACAGAGCCAGATGGATGTCTTCGCAACTTGCATCTGTATCACCAGTTCCTTCTGCTAACCCAATTATTCAAACCCACTATTATCCTGGATAACTGAGAGTTGGTCCTTAAGTTAATAACCTCTATGTCATGACATTTTCAAGACATTTTTAGACTTAACATAAGCAATTAGGTGAAATAGTAATTGCTCATTTAAAGTTTTTAATGGGATCCACTTTATATTTTTGTAACAGAATAGCATTTACCTTTGGCCAATACTGACCTGAAGCAGATCCAGCTCAACGACTCATATGGGAAAACATCAGTTGCTGAGCATCTGAGCCAAATATTCCCTAGTGCAGTGGGTTTACAGGCCTTAATCCTGCAAATAAATTCAGAAAAGCAGATTTTTATGACCTGGCTGGTACTTGTTGAAGTTTGTGAGGTTTCTGTGAGAAGTAGCAGGGACTAGAGTCATGGCTTTCAGGGCTGGAGAACAAGCCCTATGAGGAGCAATGGCAGGAGATGGGATTGTTCAGCCTGAAGAAGAGGAGGCTCAGAAGTTACCACATTGCTGTTTATAGCTACCTGAAGGGAGGTTGCAGTCAGGTGCATGTAAATGTCTTCTCTCAGACTGACAGCACCGGAACAAGAGGACATGGCCTCAAGCTATGCCAGGGGAGTTTTAGACTGGATGTTAGGAAAAGTTTTTTCACAGAGAGAGTGATCCCTGAGTGGAGTGGAATGGTCTGCCCAGGGAGGTGGTGGAGTCACCATCCCTGGAGGTGTTTAAGAAAAGACTGGGTTATAAACTCAGTGACATGGTCTAGATAATGGGAGGCTCAGATGGACAGAGTGTGGTGCCCACGGCTCTGGGGTTGGGAGTGCAATCCCTGTGTGGGATTCCCTTCGGAGTTGGACTAGATGATTCTTGTGGGTCCCTTCCAACTCAGAATAACTTGTGAACCTGTGAACATTATATATGTATGTCAGGTAAATTCAGAACTTTGTATGATCCACATCTCAGAGTTTTCAGGCACAGAGTCAGGACTATGCACTGCTGTATAAAAATTTAATCTTTGCCATTTTTATCTTAGTGAAAGCTTGAACACGTCCTAGTTCACAAGCTAATTTTGGTTTCTAGTCAGACCTACTTGCTCCATCTGCTCTTATGGATCAGGTAACTCAGCCATGATTTTCCTTCCCTTCCTTTGCCTTCCCTTCCCCTCCCCTCCCCTCCCCATTTTTAATCTTATTTTCTTTTTCTCAAGTTCAGTGAGAAAACAATTTCATTCCAGATTCACAGCAGTTACATTTGTAATCTCTCTTTTTTATTATTTAATTTATGAGACACTATTAAATTAATGCTACCTCCATTAATCTAGCATCACTTAAGCTCTCTCTATTCTTTAGAGAAGACGAGAAAAAAATTAAATCATCTATCATTACTGTATTTTTCCTCATATGTGCAGGTGTGAACTTCAAGATCTGAAAGGACTTTCTGAAACCTACTACAGAGGGAGAGAGATTGATCTTTCTGCAGTGGGAAACCCAGCTCACCTACCTTAGTGCTCTGTGCCCCTCCTTCAAGTTAAGATGTTTGTGCATTATTTCCAGTCAAAATTTTCTGACCAGTTTTAGAACCTCATTTACAATTTTCTGATAGATTGAATTTTCTGTTTCTTTCTTGGTTAGTTCCAGTATGCCTTAGAAACCAATGCACGTTTACTTCCCTTCACTTCTTTCAATCAAAATCATGTTGAAATTACATAAGAGAGGTAACTATGGTTATAAAAAGTCCCTCACTCTGGAAGAGGGAATCTTACCATTTTCAGTAGAATAGCATTGAAAAAGACCTTGCTTTTTATATCAAATCGTTTGATGCTACACTTTATGGGCTCCAAATCATAATCGTGCTTCATGTGTTTGTGTCCATCTCTCCTTCTGTAAGACTGTGTAAGAGCTACCCCCATGTAATTGTTACCAATTTTGTAGCCTAAAATTTACCTGCATCATTATTTTCATCTCTCTCATTCAGGGGGATTGATGGTTTCTTGTATCAAATAATGCTGGTTCCATCATGTTGGCATGTATGAAAGTCCAGATCTGCAGTGTCAATGCAAGGAAATAGTTCTGAAATTTGGTATTTTTCTATATTAGTTACGCAGCCCTGCCTCTGTCAAGTCCAAAGATTCACCATTTGTAATGTCTTCATCCTGACACAACCCATATGTCTCCACAATAGGTGACAAAGCGAGGTGAAGTCTTGAGTTACAGAGGGAGTTCCCCATGGACCGGGCAGCCTTGGCACACAGAGGCCTGGCTGCAGGAATATCCTCCTTCCCTTCTGAAAGTTTTGTAGTTGCTTAAGGGATTTGATTCTCAGGCCTCATTAAATTAAATGGGATGAGGGCATTCAGACATCTGAAGTTGCTCTGAAAATCTCAGCTGTAAAAGACAGCTTATTAGGCCATTTCCCCCGTATCTTACAAGCAGAAAAAGAAGATCCATTGTGAGTGAAAGAGAGAGACCAGTACATCATAATAAATAAGAGAAATAGCTACTATTTTGTAATTCAATTGTAACTTCCTATTAAATTTAATAATGCATACACTTTAACTTCATTTTGCTCTTATTAAGAGAAAAGAAATTGGCCCAGACAAGCAAGCAAATAATTAAATAGAAATATTAAAAAATGCATGAACAGTATAGAGCTTAAGTGTGTATCACTTTTATAGTGGCAGACAAGATTTAGAAGCTGGGACCCTAAAAATGGAACATTCTTCAAGTTTTTGAAAGCTGTCTAGGAATTCTAGCATCAGAAATGACTTTTCATAGTGCCAGTATCTCTAGAGGCCGAGTTTGCTTATTTTTCATGGTCCCCAGCCTGGACTATGTTAAACACAGAAATACTGAGGGAAAATCCACAGTAAGTCATAGAAAATGCCACAGCATGGCACTGGAAATATCTGAGCTGCCTTTGAATCAGCTACCTGGGATATTAACATCCTGCTTCTCAAGGGGCTAAGGGAAGACAAGCTGTTTTCCAACTGAAGTAACAACTTTCAAATACAACAAAAATCACTAGAGTGCCCTGCAGTGATTGCCCCATGGACCAGCCCTACCCAAGCAGATCAGGACAAACATTTAGGCTCTGAAAACAGAGACATATCAAAAACCACTAAGTGAAATTCCACATTTCTCTAAGGACCTCCATGCAACAAGAAATTTGCCTGGAGAGCTTGACGTGAAGCCAGTTGAGCTAATTTGAGCCAATTTTATCTTTATAAATACATACAAACCTGGCCTCTTTGAGGCCTCCTCACATTCACTGCCCAAGGATTTTCCAAACGTCACAGATCTCTTTTTCCACGGAAATATTTCTTCTTCAGCCAGAAAGTTTTCCATCTCCATGCTGGTTGGAGAGAGCAGAAAAGAAAAGGATGGGCATGTTCAAATACACAGAGAGAAATACCTGCTTAATCTGACTGACCTCTCACTTACATTCCTGTTTAAAATTTTCTTATTAATTCAGCAAAATCCATTCTTGGTAGATAAACATTATCTGGATGTTCCAGATCAAATCACTGCAAAAAAAATTAAGTCTTGACATTGAAATGGCCAGAATTATCCTGTTAAGGAGAACTGAACATTAATTCTTTAATAGAACTAAATCATCTCTTATATGCAGAGCCCTAGAAATGCTGATGCAAGGGCAGGCAGACAGGCAAGCTACAGGAGAGAGAATCTTTGCTTTTTCAGTGATATCTCTGCAGTAACTGTTTTCCTTGATGGCTGAAATAAACTTTACAGTATAAATATTCCTCTTTATTTTCTTTCCTCTGCTGGGGAACATTACATTTTATACCCATTCTGCCTGCTGATTTCAAGTCCATGTGGGAAAGGACAAAAAACCATGATTCTTTCTGCTTTAAAATAACTTCCTTTCTGCAGCCAGTGGCCCTGCATGGTACACAGGCACTTGGGCTGAGATATGCAGGCTTTGCCTCTGAGTCTTGTTTTCCTAAGGAGGATGTGGCAAGGTGGTGGTTGGCCTCTTTTTCCGGACAACTAGTGATAAGACAAAGGGACATAACCTCAAATTGCACCAAGGGAGGTCCAGTTTGGATATTAGGAACATTTTCTTCACTGAAGAAGTGATTAAGCACTGGAACAGGGTGCTCAAGGAAGTGGTGGAGTCACCGTGCCTGGAAGTGTTCAAAGAATGAGTAGACGTGGCACCTCACAATGTGATTTGTTGGGCGTGGTAGTATTGGTCGAAGGTTAGACTCATTGATCCTGGAGGTCTTTTCTAAGCTTAATGGTTCTGTGATTGTTTGTAGACATGTCTATGCTCACTTATATCTGGAGGCATCCCTCTGCAATGTAGAAAGTCTAAGAGATTTTATTTTACATGCCAGAGAACAGGAGCACCAGAAATTAGTAACTACTACTGGCATTTAGTATTACTAAATTGGGTAAGATGGAGTGATTAGAAAGCAGATTAATTAAAAGAAACATGCAAAAGGGCCAAACTTACTTGATGCTTTTAGAGACCCTCCACAGCAGACAGGGAGGAGTGAAAGTTTTGATCAAACCAAATGCTACACGAAAGAGAAAAATGGTGCGAGGTCACAACATTGGAAGTGTGATATGTGGCTGTGTGAAAGGGTTGCCTAGCAAGTGGAATGAGTGGCATAGCACTGGTGTAGAGGTCTTTTAACAAGGAAGTAGCTGAGGAGCTGCAGCACTGCAGCGTTGCAGACTGATGCCAGAGCCAAGTTGTACTGTACATTGTACTGTACAAATGGGTTTCAAAAGAAAATATGTGTTGTATTTGCTAATGACAGCAAAGAGCAACAGGCTGACCACTGACAAAGAGGGTAGTCTAGTTCTGAAATGTCAAGGCAGAAGTGACAGGATAGGCCAGAAAAATGATCTGTGAGATTGTTGCAATTATAGGTGAAGTTAAAAGCCTTCTCACCCTTTTGTTCTGCTAGGAAGGATGTTATTTCCCTTAGTGACATTGTGCTTTAATACTGTAGGATGTCCAATTTTTATTGGCTATTTCCTACTGAGCAAAGAAGTTGTGGGAATAAAATATAATCCTTGATTTAGTGCCAATCTCTACAGATCGCTTGGAATTTCCAAACAGGTGAACAGTATTCACAGTAATATAGAGCCTGAACCTGAAATAAATTATGACTTCATTTCTGTCTCAGTCTTGCAGTGGGGACAAACCACATGAGAATGACACAACCAAAGGTGAAAGAACAAAATCATAGAGCGATGGCTCCAGCATTTCACAGCCTGGAAACCAAATCACAGGGAAATCCTTTTTAGCCATCACAGCAGGGACAATATTTCCCTGTACTTTATCAGCCCAGTGAGAATATCAGGACATCATCTACCTCTTTGCATTGGCAACACTCCTTGCCACCACCTAGGGCTGTGGTTGGCTCAGAGTGTCAGGATGTCTGAAGTGCTCTGCAGAAAAGCCAATATTTAAATGGACATAAAGTCAGACTCAAAGCTCCCTGGAACAGATGAAACTCTTACTACATATTTTAAGTGGTTTTGGATTAAGGCAAAAGGAGCTAATTTATCCTAGAGCCTTTGGAAACCCCCATTCAGAGATTTCTGGAGGTTCATTGATAAAAAGAACCTGTAGAACTGGAATGTTACTCCTTAAGAAATCCTTCTTTGTCACTGACAAGAAAAGTTGACTTTTCAGCTGTTGCTGACCCATGTTGTTATTTTCATACTCAACCTAACTTCTGGTCTTTATTATTTATGGCCAATGTAACTAATGTGTTCTTTTCCAAATGTCTGTAACTTCAAACTGTAACCAACAGAGATTTACATGAACAATTGGACGAGGAGCTTAGTGACATGGTCTAGCTGGGGGGTGTAGGGCTGGATGTCCCTGGGTCCCTTCCGATTCTGTGGCTCGGAGTGGCCTGCTAGACTGTGAGGGATCTAGGTTGGTGTTACACTCTGGGGTGTGCTCTCGGTCTCTGTACGGGTGTTAGGTGGTGAGTTGGACTAGATGATCCTTGTGGGTCCCTTCCAATTCATAATATTCTGTGATTCTGTGATTCTGTGATTCTGTAATTGATTAGGGTACTTTGCTTTCAAAGTGAAGCAGGTGGCAATCTGATAGTGATTCACCTATAGTGAACACAAGTCAGGTAGGTGCATATAAACATAAGGAACTACAACTGTATGTTTGAAATGTTTCCCATTTTATAGTCACACCACTGCAGACCCAAAGACATGGCAATTAGTAACTTATGCCTGGTCTCTTGGTTGAGTATACTTCCTTATATACTGGGAGGCTACTGGCAGAATAAAGTGTCTGATCTTGTCTTTTAAGCCCATGTGCTGGTATTTAGCATTTACTGAAAAAAAATGGTGGTTTTACTATTACGGATTATGGTTTTTCCTATAGTTTGTATCATTATGAATCCAACCTTTCCCCTGAATGTGGCAATATACATTTTTAAATAGGGCAATATTTGAAAATATTAGTTTATTAACATTATAGTAAATATTATGAAGAGACACAGATATCCTAATGGGAGAATTAAAGTTATAATCACATACCATTATTGGCTACATATTCTGGAGTTAGAATGAAGGACAGAAAAATTGCATTTTCACCTCCAGAACCAATACATCAGCGTGTAAGTTAACGTCCCTTGAGAAATGTATTAATGTTAAAAAAAAAAAGACTGGAAACAAAAGTTGTGAGGGGGAGCTTTTGGAGGCATTTGTTTTACTTTTAATAAGACCAACTTACAATAGAATGCTTCTAATATAACAGTATCAATAATGACCTCACATGACTTTAAAACAAAGAGATTTCCTTTCCATTATGCACAGAGAAGCTAGTAATGACGTCTGTTGTCTCTGCAGTTCTGGTAGCAGCAAGATCTGGAGTCAGTATGTCTGGTAGCTATGCCATTTCATAGGGACATCAATCAACAGCTTGCTGAAGTCAAAACTGTCTGTCCTTTAGCAATTTCTGTGCTCTTCACAAATTTATTCCTTACCATATTTTATCTAGTCTAGACTACCTTTTCTGAATGCACTGGTTAAATCCAAGTCTGATTTGCAGCCCAGGAGTTCTTATTTGTTTTCCTGATTTTCATTCTGTATTTTTTATCTCTTAGGTATAATTTTCTTTGGCTTTTCCTTCACTCACCCTGCTGTTTGTTTTCACTGGTAACAAGAGGACAGATGCACTTTTATAAGGTGCAGCTTTATAGTTAAATCCTGTCTGGATTTACACTGGATTATGCCAGCACTATCCAGGAACAGGACTGAGTCTGACTTACACAAGAATTTAGCACTTTTTCCCACTGAGTGCCTGCCCCACTGGAACAAGGGAGTAAACAAGTGCTTTTGACAGCGAGCTCTGATCCTCCTCCTCCTGTCTCAGTCCACACTTATGCAACAACTACAGACTCTGATTTCCCAAATGAAATGATGGGAGCAGCCTCTTTCATCCCTACATACTCATGGGTCTTTCATAGTCCTGTTCCTACTTCTCTGCAATGAATGCTGCAGGTGGCCATGTTAGTTTTTTCTTTTCAGCTGTTTTAGTAATTTCCTTGATTTAAAACCTGGTTTAATCTTGGGCTAACAGAAAGGACAGATTTGGAGGTCTTCAGTAGTGCTGTAACTTCCCTCCTTTCTAAAAGAGGGGATGAAAAGAGACAGCAGTGCAGAAACCAGTGTCCTTAAATACAGTAATGCAAAGAAATATTATGATTTCTGATTTAGATGTTGCCTTGAAATAACATTGTTTGTGAAATAACAACTTGGTTTAGTCATTAATGACAGACTGTGACTGCAGCATTTATAGTTGTGATTTTCAGATAAACACCCTATCTTCCTGCTCACATGTGTCTGGATCCACAGCCCTTTTCATGCCGTAATACCGGGTAAGTTTTGTTAATGCTTATTGTTGCTTCCAAGTAAGACTCCAGTGAAAACTACCTGGCATTTTGGTATTTAGAAAAAGCAATCAAAGAATAGAATCCATAAAAAATAACAGCACTAATTGTATTCTAAATGAGGGATTTGATAGGGAAAACTTGATGATTGTAGGAATTCTAAACTCTTCTCCCAGCAATTATTAAATCATTCACTGCTTTGCTTTATACAAGATTTACTCAGACATGGAATTACTCTGTGTATGAGTAGTTGGGTATTGTCTCACCCTTTCTATTGCAATGGAGTTACTGAGACAAAGCACTGGAAAGACATCTTGATAGGGATCACAAATACTGAGTATTAGCATCTCTGCAGTTTGAAGAAGGTGAAAAGCATTTCAAGTGAGAGGAGTAAGGGATGATATAAAAATTGCAAGTGTCAGTGTTATATTCTTTGTCTTTGATAAAGCAGGGAAAACATTCAGAAGCATTTTGCATTCAATTGTATTAAAGAGATTACACCACTTTCGGGTTTTGACAGTTTATGTTCCAATGTAATGTAGTTTAGATTAAAACAGAAATGTTTGACAGGTTCATTCCAGTACTCAGCTGTACAGTGAAAGGTCACTTAGGCCTTTGCATATGGTGGGCTTTGGAAGAAATAATCTATAAAGAAAGTAATTGAAGCTGGAAGTATCTGCATTAAACTGGTAAATTAAATAGAGTCTGAATACTGTCGTCCAAACCCAAGTCATTTGCAGGAGTAGGGGAATGTATTTCAGGATGGCCTGAAAGGCAGCCTTCTTGTATTTCACTTCTGTTACATAGTTGCATGTCACCATGGGAACCAGACTAAGTATCCTGATGGACATGCTGCCTTCCATTCTGACCAGTGGGTGCTCAAATCCTGCATCTTTTGAGAAAAAGAATGGAAATTGATTACAGCGCATTGTGTCAGGAATATAGGACCTGCTCAGATTATTTTTCACTGACTAAATATGCAGCACTTAGTAATTAAAGCAAAGTGTCAATTTAAATTTTCCATTTTATGGGTCTTTCGGGGGAATTTAGGCTGGAAATGATCACACAAGCAAGCGCACACAATAAAACCCCATAGTGAAAGTTGCAAGAATCTATCTCTGCTCTAACAATCATCGAAGTGGAAATCAAGGCACCACTTAGAGAAGCCAATGGAATCCTTTACTATGATGTGATGTAAAATCCCAGCTGCTCATGTAAAGAGCTTTTTAATGCAGATGTTACAGTTCTGATTTTTTAACAAGTGTTTCTGGAGTTCATCATTTGAAGGACAACAGATTTCAGCTTTAGCAACCTATTAGCAGGAGCCAACTTAGAAAAAAAAAGCATGTCTTTTCAAAACATATTTATTTTGGAACATAAAAAAAAGTAGGGGAAATTAATGACAGAGATTTTATGCAATTGCATAAAATGTATTTCAATAGGTAGTAAATTAAAGGTGAAATATTACAATCTTTTATCTATAATTTAAATGACCCTACTGTCATAATGCCAATTTAGTTCTAAAACGGAAATCTCAAAGCCAATATTAAGTAAAAGAAGATGAATCATTAGTCATTACCTCACGGATTTATTTATACGTAACTACATTCAGTTTTCCAAAACTATGACAAACCCCCTCCTGGGGTGCATCAAACACAGCACGACCAGACAGGAAACAGAGATGATTATCTTGCTGTGTTCAGTGTTGGTACAGCCTCATCTGGACCCCTGTGTGCCCTGCTGGGACCCACCAGTTAGGAAGGATGTGAAGGTCCCTGAATGTGTCCCTAGTAGGGTAAAAAAAGGTGGTGACAGGGCTGGGAGGTATGTCCTGTGAGGAGTGCCTCAAGGCTCTGGACTTGTGTAGTTTGAGAAGAGGAGGTTGAGGGGCAACTTCATCACTCTCTAAAGGGAGGTGGGAGGTGCTGAGCATTTCTCCCTGGTATTGAGTGATTGGGAATGGTTCAAAGCTGCATTAGGGGAAGGTGAGTCTTGACATTAGAAACAATTTCTTTACTTAGAGCGTGGTCAGACAGTCAAACAAACTTCTAGAGAAGTGGTCAAAGCTCCAAGACTCTGAGTGTTTAAGAGGCATTTGGACAATGCCCTTACCAATATGCTTTAACTTTTGGTCAGCCTTGAAGTGGTCAGGCAGTTTAACTAGATGGTCTTTGTAGGCCTCTTCTAACGGAACCGTTCCATTCCATTCCATTCCATTCCTTTCCATTCTGTCACAAGTAATTGCTATTACACGAGAGGACCTCACAGCTGGATGGCCAAAGTGAGCACTTCTTACATTTTTAAGTTTTCTTCTGCTTTCAGCTGTTTTCATCTGAATGCCTTTCCAATTGGAAAGTGCTAACTTAAAGTTTGCAAGCTCTAAGCCCACAGAAAGGACTTCTCTTAAAGTGGAGCAGTATTTGAATTTAAATTGCTCACAGTTCCTGGAGTTAATAGCCTCATTCATCCTGGACCCATTTTTGGCTGTGGTATCAGAGGCATTACAATGTGATGCATAACACTGAGTCTGCCATACTAATGGGCACCAATATACTGCCCAAGTAATATTTCTCTTTTGCAGCAGTGTTAATAAAGCAACTGTGGAAACTATAAACTGCAAGGGGGGAAGTTACAGCTATGCAATGTTCCAGGGAGCAATTTGAGATGACCATAACAGTTCTACAACTCATCAGTCATTTCTACAAGCAGGGGGGAAAAAATCAGAGTCATAATGATATGTACTGAAAATTTAAAAAACCCCTCCAAGTCTTGGGAGTGAGTGGCAACCTTTGAGTTACTGGCAATTTGTCTACCTGGCAAGTTTGTCAACCTGGCGAGGCAGAAGGCTGAGAAAAACAGATTTTTAGGGAAAGGTTGTAACATATTTTGAGTGTTCATTGCTTTATTGAGAGAATGTTCCTTCCTTTCTAGGATGGAGAGGGACAAAGCGGAGGCTCAGTTTGTGCACTAGATGCTGCTGAGCTGTGGCTGGTGCTGGCTTATCCTTGTGAGTGATACAGATAACCAGAAGCTCCTGACTTTCTCTGCAGTAGTGTTGCTAGGCAGTTGCTAAGGATTAGTTTTGCTCCAAGCTAGATGATCTACCTGTTTACTGCTCTAAACTGTGGGATTTGAGGATGTATTATTATCCCCAGCCTACATAGTTAGCCCAGGCTAGTCCTCATGGATATGCAGAAGGATACCTGGTTGCTGTGCCCTAACACCTCAGAAGGCAGCTTGGATGAGAGCCAGGCTGTAGCAGGAGACTCTCAGGGCCAAAAGCAGGCATTATCCTTGTGGATTTAGCTACTCAGGATTAAGGCTGGGATTTCTTCCTCTGAGAGTAGCTATCACAGGTCAGCATAGGTGTGAAAATACTGGTGCCATGCACGCAGGACAGATTTTTCTGCCAGAGTTTTCCCAGGTTACAGCTGATTTTGTTGCTCTAATGATTTATCTAGTTGTTCAAGTCATATCCAAAGTAGTTTTCCCTGAAATAAACAGAAGTCTTTTATGCCACAGATACTAACTCATATTCCTTTAGTGATTAACAGTATTTTCTGGAAAGGATTTAGAGCAGGGACAGGTTGGTCAGATCTATGTTCTACCAGTGATGGCAGTACTCATTTTTCTACTCCTAAGGCATCACCCTGAACTTGCGTCTATCTTAGAGGGAGACAGATGGAGTGTGCATATCTCTAAGTCCTGAAGTTGCAGTAGCAGTTTTGATAAAATTTAATTTGGTAAATTGGATTCAAGACATCTGGGATTAATTTTCAGTTCAGCTTTTACTGGATATCTAAGAAACGAGCCTATCAGGCGGCAGTTTTGTGCACTCTCAGGTAATTCACTTAATCCACTTTATGGTTTGATTCCTCATCAGCAAAATAAGGCTAATACCTTATTAGTACCTTAGCAGAGGACCCCAAAAGCATACTGATTATGAACTGTTCAGATGTTTGAAGAGCTGTGTGTGAGACAGAGAGAAGGATATCAGTATTTTTTCTAATTTAGTACGGTGATATTTTCTAAGGGAGTGTTCAGTTATCAAATTTAATTCCAAAAGAAATATTTCACATGGCCAAATCATTATTTATTACATCGGTTCTTTATGGTCTCTTTTTAGGAAGTCTTATTTTACAGAGCATTCTCTTTTCCATCTCTAAATGTAGTTGATGTCCTGCTGGTTGCTTCATCACTTCTCAACACTCCCAAATTTTCAGAATGTCTTTCATTTCCCTAGTGAATTATCTTGATCTCTGATGATAGCTGAGAAGATGCAACAAAGCAGAGATACTTCCTCTGTACTTCCACCCAGGAGTTTGCATTTTGTTCCTTTTTCTGTGATGGCTATGAAGGTTGATTCAATTAAAAGTACAGAGAGAGTAGGATCAAGCAGCTGTGTGAAAGGAAGTGAAATGAGGATTCACAGAATTAGTTCAGTCACTTTTGACAGATTTATGTAAGCTCTTTGCATCTGGGCATTGTCTACTTCAGTTTCAAAATGTTTCTTTTACAGAACCCTTTGCAGTTACTTTACTGAGCTTTTTTTAGGTTTGTGAAAAGATCTGGCTGGCAGACCTCCAGGTTACATCCTCCTCTCCCAAAACCAGGTATGAGATCATCCCAGAAGGGATGTGGAGATGTTGCTTTGACAGTGTTTTGCCTGAAGGAAAGGTTAGCATCACAGAAACTATTTTGACTGGTCTTTAGGCTTCAAGTGATGGAGGTAGTCAGTGGCTGTGAAACAGATCAGTACTATTATGTTCCTGGTATTGGACATCTCTGACAAGATGTTGTTTGCTGTCATTGACTCTGCCTTAATAGCATCCACATATCTCTACCAAAGTAATTTTTTAATGAAGAAATTACACTTTTGGGAAATAGGCCGATGGTCTATACTTTGACCGCTAGGAATAACATTTTTTAGTTTCAGTGAGGACAGCAGTAGCCCTCATTTACAGGATTATTAGCCGGTAACAGCTTTTTAGCACTTGGTGTTCTCAGTGGTGCCAAGCAATAGGACAGGAGGTAACAGGCAGAAACTGATACAAAGGAAGTTCCACCTGAATATAAGGAAGAGCTGCTTTGCTCTGTGGATGAGCCAGTACTGGCTATGGAGTCTCCCTCAAAAGATATTCAAGAGCTGTCTGGACACAATTCTATGCCATTTGCTCTGGGACGACCAGGCTGGAGCAGGGAGGTTGGACGAGGTGAGCCAGTCTGGTCCCTTCCAACCTGCCCCATTCTGTGAATCTGTGAAATGTCAAAGGCATATATCTTTGGGACATAGAATAAAACTAATGTAAAACTCTCGTCCTGTTGGATCCTGGATCACCAGATGTGACAGAAGTTTCTTTCCTCATGCCTCACAGGTGACAGTTGTTGCTTCTGCTGACTCCCTTTCTTCTTGAATGTTCCCCATAGACTTTACAAAGCTTTTTCTTGATTGGAAGATTTTTTCTTCTTGGTTGCTTCTCCCCACCTCAGTCACATCTCTCTCAAAGGGTACAATGCATGTTTCTATACTACATTCCATGCTCATCCTACAGATGCATTCTTTCCTAAGTTATTTTAGTGGAATAAACTACTTACATTGGGATTGGTTTGGAAAGTGTAGGCTTATGACAGAAATTGGTCTGAAAAAGAGTTCTTAGTTTACTCAGTTGTGAAATTATGGATAAATGAGGTGAAAGCTATAAAAAAAACCACACATATGGAAAGCCTGAAGAAAGGGAGTGATTTGGTGGGTGTGAGAGGGGGGGAAATTAGAGAGTAATCAAGAGCCACTGAAAAATAGGGAATTTGAACTGACTGTTGATTGCACCAGACTGCTAATCACAAGCAGATACTATCTGACAAAATGTGAGATACAGTTGGCCCTCTTGCACTTCACACCCCCCATATCGCGGCTTCCCATCTTAGCAGCAGGATTTTTTAGCAATGAAGGAGGCCCCTTTTCACAACAAAGGTGCTTCTTGTCTCTTCATTCACTTTTCGAAGAGCCTAGGAAATTCAGTAATTTTTGAGGCAGCCTAACAAACCAGGGTCAGTTTGCTAGTATGGACCAGCACAGTTGTACCTCAAATTCTTACCCATCAAATGTGCTTTATCCTTGTGAGAGAGAAAAATTTTGTTAAAGCTCTTTTCCAGCAAGGTGTTTTGAACATCACAGAATCACAGAATATTCTGAGTTGGAAGGGACCCACAAGGATCATCGAGTCCAACTCTTGACACTGTCTCCCTGGCGGGAATTGAACCCGGGTCTCTCACACGCCAGGTGGGGGCACTTACCACTGTACTAAAGTGGATTTCAACATGTTAAGAATGATTCTGCAAAGTGCTTACATGTCTCAGCCTATCTCTAATTAGCAGAGATCTTAAATTCTTGTACAATCCTAAGTGTATCCTTGAAGTCCAGTCAGGCACAAACCTAAATTGCTGGGTATGCTTGCTGGAAAGCAGGTAAGTTAAGTGAGTGTTTCAATAGCAGGCCATGGAACTTGCCAACAGAGACATCATATGTCTGGTAGAACCAGCAGCTGAACCTGCAGAAGCAGAATTTCTTCTTTATTCTATAACCACAAAATTACCTTTCCTAAATACTCAAACTTCATGCCCTTTCATTTTTCTAATGTATGGATGTGAGGTTTCTCCATCTTCCTGACACTGGAGCATTGCTCTCTGCAAATGTATCTCATATGTACCTATCTGTGTTTTATGCTAAAGACTATTTTGAAATATAGAAGTTTGAAATATCTTTGAGAATCTGTTTCTTTTAACTGAACTTTATTGAACTTGACTGCCATGTGTTTCTTTATGAGAATGGCTGAGTGTCTTTTTCCTAGGCCTTTGGAGGGTTTTTTTCAGGTGTTGGGAAGTCACTTGCATTGGCTTTTTCTACCTCAGAATGCTCGAATTTCTGCAGGAGAGAACACAAAATGTTAATACATGTAGTGAAAATTGCTCAGTATCCTCTGGTGTTCTGATGGATGGCAGTATCCTTGTTCCGTGTCTCTTGGTACAGCAAAACACTTCATCTAAAGAGGTTTTAAAAATCTATTTTAGCTACTTGAATACACGAGTTTTGTGGTAATGAACCATCTTCATACCAATGTCAAATTAGAGTAATTGCCACTATGCAGATTTGTTAATGAAAACAAGGCTGTATTATTTGATAAAACAAAAAAGATTTGGGTTTTCCTGCACTCTTGCTAGTTTTTGTCTTTATTGAGCATTTGCAGGAAGCTGAGAGATTTATTATTTCATCTTCTTTTCTTCTTCACATTGCCCAATATGGAGGGCACAGTCTGCATTTTATAATGGCACCAGTATCCAGAAATACACATCATGGGACAGGAATAGTACTCAGACAGCTGAGTCTCCATTGGCTCATTTTTTTTCTAATTTTTGACATTTATTTTGTTCCAAACCCATACACTAGCTGGTTGCCCATGACAAGTACCAGAGATATCCTCCACCCTTGATCTCTCAAACCTGGCACGTCATTTGGTCTCATAGAAAAGTAATTGTCACCTTTATGTGCAACAGCAGAGCTTGACTGTGATAAGAGATGGGATAATGGCCAGCACCACACTGGTGCTTCTACAGATGGTAGATGTCTTGTTCCAGAATTTTATTCATTCAACATACGTTAAAACGACTATCAGATATATGGTTTAGTGGAAGTTTTTCCATTTTGGATGATTAATAGCTGGGGTGGTGGCTTGTTTGATTTTAGGTTTTTTCCCTCTTTTGTTGTTTCTGTAATTTGGGATGTAATCCACCACCCTGAATAAACACGGTATTTTCACTTGCGTGCTTTTGTGATTAAAAGAATTAACTTCTCAACCATTGCTGTTCTCTTCAGCTATACATTGTAGTTCTGGTTACTTTTGATCCTTTTACGTTTACATTGTTGTGATTTGTAAAGATGACTCGTGGAGTTGAGTTTTTAGGGATACTTCCAGATAAAATGTCTCTATAATGACCTGCAATTGCAAAAACTGAGTACAGGCCCAGCTCGTCTCAGCCATCCTGTGTTCCCAGTGTACCTACATACACAGTCCTACTAGCACAGAGTTATTTTCACAAGCTCCTCTGAACATACTTGCTTAACCTCTGCCAATATAGCCTCAACCTTCATCTCTGACTGGCAATGTCATTCTTGCATCCTGTTTTATATAAATAGCTGTGTAGCATTGCTGTCATTGCCCTTCATGATGTGTTGGACAAGGGAATTCCTTATAGATTTTTAAAGAGCCCTTTGACCTGGACAGCAAAATGAGTACAACCCAATCCTTGGAGACTTGACCTCACTGCTGTTTACAACCACCTGAAGGGAGGTTGCAGTTGAGTGCGTGTAAATATCTTCTCTCAGGCTGACAGCACCAGAACGATAGGACATGGCATTAAGTTACACCAGGGGAGGTTTAAAATGGATGTTAAGAAGAGCTTTTCCACAGAGAGAGTGATCCCTCAGTGGAATGGTCTGCCCAGGGAGGTGGTGGAGTCCCCATTTCTGGAGGTTTTTAAGCCACCGCCGCCCATGCCCCCCCAGCAGCCACCGTGGCCCCCGCCGCCATCACCCGCACCCCGGCCACCACCCATGCTGCCCCCGCTGCAGCCTGAGCCACCACCGCCGCCCAGGATGCACCATGCCCCGGCCCTGTCCGCCACCGCCGCAAGTGCGGCAGCAAGTCACGCATGCGCAGTTGTGAAACGGGTCTCCTTGCTAAAAAATTACACCGCTAAGATCTGAAGCCGCAATATGGGGGGCGCGAAGTGCAAGAGGGCCGACTGTAATTTTATTATAATGCTTAATGAAATGAGACAATCTGCTCAGAAAATAAAGGGCACCACTCTACTGCTCCCGAGATCCATGTAGCATGTGTGAGTTTGAAATTTAGATAGATCCTAATCACCTGGCATGACCAGAAAATGTTTATAACTCCAGTTTTCAGGTAAGAAGTGTGCTAGAAACTTCCTACTAACTTCAAAAAAGTGACCCCACTTTTTGATCCATATACAGTGAATNTAATGCCTCCCCTCCACCATAAGTGCACGCGGTGTTGCAGTGTTGCAAAGTTAAGGTTTTTCCAGGCTCCAAGAATGCCGACCAGAGCTCAGGGACCCTAACATTATTTGTTAGTATAGTGTCCCTCTACCTTGTAAAATATATTAGGCTGGGACTTCTTCAGTCTCAATGCCTGCTTCCCTCCCTCCCTCTCTCT
>WEKX01012659.1:54732-114490 GCA_013390025.1 Pitta sordida
TGGCATTTAGACTGACTTGATACATGTGCAAAGCTTGGCCTGTCTCCAGAGCCAAAGTAGAGAGCCACCTCCACCACCATAGCCCGTTTGCGTCTTTTTCCTGTTTCAGGAGAAAGTTGGAGGCCACAAAAATATGCAGTCTGCCATGCAATCCGTATGTTAGAGCTTATGAAACCCAAACCATTCAGCCCTGTTGTGCCTGTAAGCAGCTGGGAGCTCAAGTCCTTGTTTCTTCTTCAGACTTCATTAGGATCATGGCCCAAAAAATGGACCTCTACCATAGGTCACCTCCTGTCTCGACATTACAACATCCCCCCCACTATCTGTTGACTTTTTTTTCTCCTCAGCAAACATTTGGATGTGCCACTTTTTTCCTTCCCAATCTCAATCTTGTTGTCCCTCCAGTTTTCATGCTCAAAGTGTATTTTTCTTACCCATAGCAAAATCAGCCTTGACTGAGCTAGCAAGATAAACTTCTTGGAAGAAATGCTTATGAAGATTGTGCTTTAGATGGATGCTGTCAGAATGGAGAGATCCCCCATTGTTAATACAACAGTTTTTGAGGTTGGAAGACTGCAGAAAGTAGACAGGAAAATGTGTTACATTCTTAGTATTTCTCCTATGCAGCTCCTACTTCTGTTTCTGGAAAACAGCCCACCTTGGTGGACCACATTTCTTTGATATCTCTTTTCCAGACTATGGTGTATTCAGGTGGGCCATGTAGTATACCTGAAAAATGGTAAGGCGGAAAGTTTTTGGCCTCTCAAATTGTAGACAAAATGCCTTGTAAAAAGATATATTGGATAAAGAGGTTACAACCCTTTCCCCCACCTCAGCTGAATTCTCATGTCCCACCTTGATCTGGGAATTAACCACTCTCATAGGGCCAGTGGAAAAGATGCAGGATGAACTCCTCCTGTCCTGTTTCTTTCAAAATGACCCACATTAGAAAAGACATTCCAGTTATCCCAAGCAATACACCACCTTTCAGTTTTCCTTCCCATAACAAAAGTAGGTGTCATCAATTGGATCAATACTACTGTGATTGAGAATACTGTGGGCAGGGTCAAATGTGTGGTTTGATTCTCAGGTCTGATTCCATTACAGAGAGATGTGGGAAGAAAACTGGGAAGTCAAAGTGGGAGAACATGCCAAATGAATGCACCTGTGGAAGGTTTGTACACTGCATTACAAAGATGTGTCAACAAGAATAAGGCAAGAATAAAGCACTTTGGTTAAACAGCCTTTTCGTTCTTAAATTACTAGACAGCTGATGTACTTTATGTACTAGGGAAGGTGTGTAAAAATCAACTCTCAGTTTTATTATGTTTTTGAACTTTTTGAACACTACTAGGGACATTTCACAGAATGCTACTGAATATGCCAAAATTGAGTAGTACATTCCATTTGTTGTTCACCCCTCAAATGGAAAGTCACATGTTCTCACGCTTAAATTCCTTAATTTTTAAGACAAAAAAGGATCCTTCTGACCAATAATATAATCATCTCCAAGGCTCACAATATCATTCTGAATCCATGAAAGTATTTGGTGAGTTTTGCTTTTTCAGATCAGCTCTTCCAGAAAGAAATCAGATTTTTTTTTTTTACAAAATTCTGTGAAGGAATGTCCAGTGTAGTACTCCCAGGATAAAAGAAGCAAGAAGAAAATAAATATATCTATCCTTTAAAACTAAGATGCAGTTAATCTGAAAACCTTAGATAATTTATTTTGCTTCAAAATTGATACTTTATCATCAGTAAGTTTTCACACAATCCTTGATTCACTATCAGAAACTGAAACATAGTCCACAAGTCCTGACTCTCAACCCCATATTAGATCCAAGGGAACCAGAACTGTCCCTGAGGATAAGTTAAATTAAAATTAATTTCTAATGCACTCCAAAGGCCACAGTTCTGTGGCTCCCTTCATCACTGGATTATTACGATGATCTGTTCCAATTTGGAACTGAGACAAAATGACAATTAGGTTTCCTAACAAGTCTTGAAATAACCCAATCAGCTTTGAGGTACTACAAGAAAATTCTCTTTTCATGTAAGTATTATTATTGGCTGGGACCACCACGTTCTAGTCCCATTTCTCTGCAGGTATCCCTTTGCACCAAATTCTGGTTTCTTACTTAACAAGTTAGTGAGCAGACAGACACCAACCCAGAATCTTAAGCATATCCTTGTAACATACTCCTCAACACCCACCAGACCAGCTGAATTCACAGCTTGAGTGAGGTCCTGTGACCACTGTGGAATATATGAAGAGAATTAGGTACCCAAGGGTAAGGTCTGCCCGTGCAAGTAGATAAGCTCTAAAAACATAACTCTGGAAAAATAAAAATCAAAATAAGGAAAGAGATCTGAGGCAGATCGCATTTGAAATTTCAGATCAGAAGATTTTGGAATATGTAAAATTATGGATTGTGGAAGCCAGAACACAACTCTTGGACAAAGAAATCAGAGCTGTAGCTTATCAATTGTTGACTCATGAAGTGAAACAACAAAGGCAGAAACACACAGAACAACACAGAGGAAAAAGTTAATTCTGCTAACAGAGGTGTTTATCTATGGGCCCTGTTGCAAAAGAATGTAACACCTCAGTTTTGATTATTTACCTGAAAGCAAATGGAAGTCTCAAATTGGTCATAAATATTTTAGTCAAAACAGTGTTATTGATAGGTTGATGCAGGAAGAGTGAGTCTGCTGAGACACTGGTTCATTAAGTCAGGCAGTAGAAGCAAGGCAGCAGAGCTGCTGATGGGGAGCAGCAAACCTACAATTATAGAAATAAAAATGTAGTGAAGTAGCTGTAATGATTGACATGAAGACACTGAAGTCAATCACCCATCAAAGGAAGACAGGTGTAAAAGTAAAGGTAGTAACCAAGGACTTCTGGCTCTGTTCAATATTTTGAATCACTATTATTTGATTACAGCCATTTGGCCACATGTCTACTTGTAGGATGTGATCCTGAATGTAATGTTTCAGCTAGTGCATCTCTATGTCCTTTCACCAGAATCACTTGTTGGAGCTATTCTGTTCTCTATACTTCTCTTCTTACTGAATTGAACACAAATAAATTGTTCAAATTGCCATTGTCTGCCATCATGCTGGGGAGAGCTGTGTGTAGAACTCCATTTCTATGGAGTTTATGTGGTGGTGACACAGAAATGTGCCATAAGACAGCTTAGGTAGGGCCATCCTAATTATATACACAAAAATCTGTGAAGTTTTTAAAGAGGTGAAAACTCCAAAAACTCCTAGTGTCAATCAATAAAGAAGATTTTAGTAGCCTCAGTGCAATGTGGAGAAGAGCTGCAGTTAAAATTGCTAGTTCAGGCTACTCCTGTATATGTAGCTGACATATTTCTTCACCAAATAGTCACTGAATCAGTAGAAGATAATGAAGATAATGCCTCTATACTTTATTTTGTAAATGGTGAGGTCATTATTGAGGCTCTAGAGTTTTGTGGGTTTATTTTTTAAATGACTTGCAATGATTTAATTTGGAGTAATGAAAAGAGATCAGTTCCTGCAGATTTTTCCTTGAGAAAAGTGAAGGTCTAGTTACCAAAGCCATGGGGGCTGGAGGCCTCAATGAACTGAATGTGGTGTAAATGTCACATTTCTTTTGCCAAGAATGTAAATAACTGGGGATAGGGGGGAGGCAGGGCAAAGAGAGAAAGAGAGAGAGAGAAAGAAAAATTCCTACCTATTTAAACTATGAATGTTAAAAATACATTAAGAATAAGGCAAAAAAAGGAATCAAGCAAAGAAAAGCAGTGTCTTTATAGGAAGTGAAGACATGATGTGTTAATTGCAAAACCAACTTATATAAACATTATGAAAGAAAGAGAAAGCAATCACAGAGGGGTTTCTAGAAATATGAATAAAAAGAGACCAAGAACAGAAACACAGGGGAAGTGAGGCAAAGATTATTTGGGTACAAGCCAAAAAATACAAAATAAATGCATACATAATAAAGTTATCAGATCCAGAATAGAAACAAAACTCAAAGAAAATAAGGCTGTCTCACTAAGAGAACATCACACTATTTGTCCCAGAATCCTGAAAAACTGACATATTGATTGTCATATGAGTGTTTTCAGTAAATCTATCAAACTGAGTGACAGTATGTGCATGGTGAATAGACAACATACCTCATACCTGTACTCAAATGGTGAGAAGGTGATCTGTGCAGACACCAGCTGGCAGTATGGCCTCAAGACCAGACAGAACTGTAAGAGTTTCTTTCTTTTAAAAGACAGAGATAAACAGAAAATGTAACATAACTATGAAAGAGCAAATGCACTTGTAGGATGCATCAGATGTTTTTGACACTGGAGAAGAGGAAGTATTGCTGTATTGCTGAGATACTAAGATCTAAAATAATGCAAACCTGGGGGGTTTTATTTGAGGTCCATAGGGTATGTACTTGTATGATTAAACAAAAGGCAGGTTAGGCACTTGGAAAGGATTCCAAACTTCATTCAAAAATTTCTGGAAGGATAAAGACTGAGAGCGCTACAGGCCATATTTATACACAAATCTGTTCATCCATATTTAGAGCAAAGAAGTTCAAAATAGAGTCAGGTGCAGAGGTGAGACACCCTAATGACAAACAGAGAAATTGTTATGAGGAGAGACACACTGAGTCAGCTTGTTTAACTTCAGCAAAGTGGAGGCTGCAGAAATATGCTGTCTGCAAAACATCAGTGTGTGATCACTGGGGAGGCAAACACAATTGTCAGCCGACAGGACAGTGCTGGCAGAACAAATGTGAATATATTGCCCGTTATTATTTGAGGGTGAAAAAAAGAAGAGTTATGACTAGTTGAGGAGTAAGATTATGTGACACTCTTGTATCAGAAATACCACGGGAGAGACAAACAACAGCGATGGAGATGCAGTCTGACCTGCTTTTGCACAGGATTATGTGATGTCCCATGGGAGCAGGGATGTAATGACCCAAGGGATTGATTTCCCTCAAATGTTTTATTAACTTGCTTCATTGGTCTTTTAATCCCACAAACTGTCAAATTGAAAAATCACAGTATCATCAAAATTAAGGCAGATGTTTGCTACTATAAATGATAAAAAATCTTCCCTCTGTGTTTAACCTTCAGTTTTATCCAAAGCTTCAAACTTTTACCTTTTCACAAGACACTGCACCTCACTGAGATTCAAGAGAGAACCAAGTTTAACTGGTGGGTGCTAGTAGTTATGATAACATATTACTGCAGGCTCACATGGCATTGTTCTGCTGAAAGGATTTCACATGGTTTTGAAAGTTTCTGACCTGATAAATCTATTCATACTGAGTTGTGTTTCACTTTATGGTTAGACCTACAGAGGGAATGAGGTCATGTGAGAATGTGTCAGAATTCTGTTCTCAACAAAACAGTGTATGATGTGGGCACCCTCCATCCATTTGAATCCAATCTATAAACCCCAAAATGCAAACACATGGGGAACAAAATATGCAGAACTACACTATGGTTTGGAAAGACAGAAGTTTAAGACAGGCCATCTATAATAAGACTCCAGAATGACCATGTCACTCCACAATGCCTTAGACATCAATAGATGTCACAGACTGTGTAGGTGAGACCTCCCAAGACAGTTAGACCTGTTACACATTCAAGCCACCAGAAATCCTAGAAAGGTGTATTTATTCAGCCAGACCCAGCAGACCTGCCTCCCAACCCAGAAAAGGAGTTATGTTTGGTGCACACTAGGTGATGGGCAGTCTCCAGCTCCTTCCCTGCATTTCTTTGTATTGATGACAACACAGAGGATCTATTGTCATGCGTGTAGCAGAATCATAAAACCAAAACTAATGCCTGCACCAAGTTTTTATTAATACAGTGAGAATGCTAGAAAAATAACTAACAGAAAATATGATTTAGTCAAATACATGCTTTTAAGAACCTTTTTTTGCATCCTTCAGTTGAAAAATTAATTCATTAGAGCTGTCAAATTTTGAAACAGTGAAAATCACCAAGAACTCTACAGGCTTTCAGAAGACAAACAAGCTGCTCTTCTTTGCCATATTGTGGCCTGATCTGTTAATGAATCAAAAAGTGTTACTGTGTGACTCCTTGTAAAAAATGAAATATTTTGCAATCCGTCACCCTCCTTCTTTGTGTGAGGCATTTGTTTTTAGGACTCCGGTTTGCAGTACAGTTATATGGTGATAGATCACTTTGTTCATAAGGTATGGTCTCTACTTATTACTATAAACTCTGGGATTTTTTTCTGGGATAAAAATAGAGATCTATCTTGCTTTGCAAGGTCCTCTAGTCTCATACAGAGGCATGGAACTATCAGTCCATACAATGCAACTTTCTCGTCTCTTGGGGTCAACAGTAGAATTCATAACTGGGTTTTAATTTGAAGCCATTCATTATTTCAGCCCTTTTTCAATTGCCTTATTTCATATTTTGTTGCTTTGCCCTTTCCTAATGCAGCCTAATACCATCCTTGTGGTTACCCACCACAGAGCACTGAACAGATGTTTTCTTTGAGCTGTGTTCAGCCATATCTAGGCCCTTTCCCTCAGTGATTACAGTTAATTCTAGGAATCCTCAGTGAATATTAATAGCGGAAATTGTTCAATAAAATATCCCTAACATTACACTGAATGCTCTTTCATAATGCAGTGCTCAATTACACAGATGTATTACATCATCCTGAAGTCGCATGTACTTTTCTTTATGCTTAATTAGATTGAAAATGATGAGTCAGGGAATAGACTGTAGGTTCCCATAAATCCCTAAAGCACATTATGCCCCACACTCAGAAATGTCTTTCTCCCCAATGTTCCCCTCTAATATGGGGTATTTTCTACATGTTTATCATCTAGCGTGATGGAAAGGAGCTAGTTTCCTTAAAGTTCATGAAGGTTTTGCCTACTGCATTCAGCTTGGTTTCTCCAGTTTGATCCTGCAGTATAAACACAAAACAGTCATAGTTACAGTCAGACCAAAACACTGCCTGTAATTATGTCATTGACTGTCATCATCACAGGTTTAGCCTGCGATTTCATCCCAGGGCCAGACAGGGAAGGGGAATGGGAAGTAAAGGAGAATGGCTGTGATTAAGTACAAATCACCAGAGCAATTAGAGTACGTGACCAAACTGTAAAAAGCAAAGGGAGACATCCCTTAGCGAAATGAATTCACAAAGGTATTTTTCTAGTTATAAAACCCTGCTTTTGATGCTTGCACCCTTCTTTGCTACTCCTCTGTTTAAGGAAGGTTGACTGGTTCGTCTTTGTACCCAGCAGCTGTAGTACTGTGCCAATGGTGGAGGGCAGAGGGACAATTCTCCGAAGCACATGATGCTCCCTGAAGCCAACAGGATTGTATCTCTGTTTGCCCTCGGACTCAGGCAAGCAACTCACATCTCTCTCTCTCTTGGCTAGTTGAATGAAATCTCTGATGCATTTCCGCATTTCCAGTGGCTTCAGTTATCAAATCAGGCACTCAAGAAGGCATGGTTCTCTTGCAGTCAGTCAGAAATTTGCTCTATAAAGCTGGAATCATAAGGTAAAAAGTGAAGATAAATAAGTGCACTGGTCAAATGCTGCAAAACTCTGCCCAGCAAAGTGCATGCAGCTGCATTCAACTTGTATGCATTGCGCTATAGGTGTGCCTTCCTCATAAATATTAATATTCATCCTTCAGCACCTTTGGTCTAAGCATCCCAAAACAGTTAACAAGTTATAAATTGCCAAAGCTTTGCAACACCCAGAAGGGGAGGGTAAGTGCTGCATTCTTTCAACACTAAGGCATAAAATAGCAAAATGAGGTTAACTGACTTGTCTGGGGTCAGGCAGAGAGACAGACTGTGTGTTGGGAAGTGGTACCCAGGAGTTAACCATTCTGCTGATCATGATTATACACGAGAAGAGGAAACTGGGGAGTTGCCTGAACAGAGTTTGCTACAGTTGGTGCTGAGTCTCACAGCCCCTTATCTCTGTGCTTAGTGCCCTCAGGAGCTGGAGCAAAAACACACTCTCAGACGATATGCTCAGATGCTGGGAGCATCTCAGAGAGCTTCTACAGGTGCTGTGAAGAGGATTTTGCTGGGCTAGTGAATGTAGAGAATGATTTTAAACAGTGTGTGAGTTCAGCATAAGGGAATAGGCAGTGTTGGACTCCTTTTTCTGCATTTCCAGAAACTTCTTTAGGAGAATTTCTCTGTTCAAACACTCCTTCCAGGTAGGATTTTTGTTGTTGTTGTTTGTTTATTTGTTTCTTGAGATATTCTGCATTGGTAACAAACCCAGTAATATTGTAATGTTTCAATTTGCTGAAATTGCAAACTTTTCATTGGTCTGAAACCTAGATAAATCATGGGGTTTCCATTTCACAAATGAGTACACAGAGGCTAATGAAGTGCATCTATAGTAGAACTATGAACTAAAAATCCTTTGCTGACAGTGGACTGCTTTCCTTTGGTGGCTACAAGCAAGTTTTATATATGTACGTGATAAAAATTAAAATTAATCTGCTGAGAAGTTACCCGGTAGACTGACACTAATAACTCCGTCTAAAAGAGATCGCAATAAAGATCATGACCATAATTATCAGCTTAGCCAAAGCTATTACAAAGCTCTCTACAACTACCTGAAAGGGAGGTGTAGCCAGCTGGGTGTTGGTCTCTTCTCTCTGGCTACAAGTGATAGAACAAGAGGACACAGTCTTAAACTGCGTCAGGGGACATTTAGACTCAACATTAGAAGGAACTTTTTCACAGAGAGGGTAATCTCTCACTGGAATGGGCTGCCCAAGGAGGTGGTGGAGTCACCATCCCTAGAGGTGTTTAAGAAAAGGTTGGATGATGTACTTGGTGACATGACCTAGATATTAGGGTAGTGTGTTATAGGTAGGATGGTGTGTTGGTAGCAGGATGGCAACAGGTTAGGTAACAGGTTTGGCTAGGTTAGGTAATAGGTGATAGGTTGGACTTGATGACCTCTATGGTCTTTTCCAACCTTACTGATTCTGTGATTCTGTGATTAGCAAAGCCAAAACTATAGCCATGTGTGAAATCTCTAATGGTACCATGGTTCAGAAGTTCCTGCTGTAAACTAACATGTTTTATTTCACAGCTGTAGAGAGCTATGGATGTATGCATGGCCGCTTTTACCATGCCCAGCTGATAGTCAAGTCTTTTACAAAATGATGCAGTGATTGCTTTAGTTTAAGCAATTGCTTAAAACTCTAGTCTGAATTTTGGCTACACTAAAATAGCCTTCATCTACCAGGTTTTTTCTCAGTGTAGGTGGATTTTTTTCCTGTCCCATATATGCATGAGACAGTGACTGCTTCCCTGCTGCTGTCAAATGGCCACTGGGAATGGATCTTTTGCTCTGTGTGCCATCCCAAAATACATTCTGCCCAAGTCAGCTATAAATCAGTAGATGATCTCTGAGGAAAAGTGGCTCCATGTAGCTCAGCCTACACTCATACAGTGTAGGGCACAGTGCCACAATCCAGCTGTTGAGATACGAATAAACTACCAGGAATAATTTAGAGAGAAATTTAAATACTGCTGACTAAAGGGAAATAAAATCACTGAAGTACTGAACGAAGCTGGCAGGCTTGAAGCCAAAATTACATTTGCTATTGTTCTGCTCTGACATGGGGTGTAATTGGGTTACAGCAACAACATTGAAATAATATTTTTTAATGGTGAAGAATACAAAAACATTTCAGAGAGTGGTCAGTAGCATGTGAACAACACTAATTGTTCATAAAGAATCAGATAGAATCATAGAGTATGCTGAGTTGGAAGGGGCCCATCAGGATCATCAAGTCCAACTCAATGCCCTGCCCTGCCCAGGACACCCCAAGAGTCACACCATGTGCCTGAGAGTGTTGTCCTAACACTTCTCAAATTCAGACAGGATCACTTCCCTGGGGAGCCTGTTCCAGTTGTGAAAATATTTTTCGTGATGTCCAACCTAAATCTTCTCGACTCATCTTCATTCCATTCCCTCAGGTCCTATCACTGGTCATGAGAATTAAGAGGTTGGTACCGGCCCCTCTGCTTCCCCTTGTGAGGAAGTTGTAACTGCAGTGAGATCTCCCCTAAGTCTCCTGCAGGCTGAATAGACCAAGTGACCTCAGGTGTTCCTCATACAGGTTCCCCTCCAGGCCATTCACCATCTGCATTGCCCTTCTTTGGACACTCTCTAATAGCTTAGTGCCTTTTTTGTATTGTAGTGCCCAAACATGAATGCAGGACTTGAGGTGAGGCCGCATGAGTGCAGAGCAGAGTGGGACAATCACCTCTCTCGACTGGATGGTGATGCTTTGCCTGATGCCCTCCAGGACATAGTTGGCATTGCTGACTCATATTCAATTCCGTTGACCAGGACCTGCATCTCCCTTTCCATAGCACTTTTTATCACCATCTGTACACAAAACCAGGGCTGCCCCTGACTGTGACTGGTCTTCTGGAGGGTAATCAGATCCACCAGTGATGGTTATCCCAAACTTTCTGAGGGAAATATGGACTGAAAGCACTTTCCCCTGCACTGAGGGGCACATGAGTTGGGATGTGGCTGTGGTAGGTCCTCACAGCTGCTCTGGGTCACTCTTCATGCCTCCCCCGTCTCCCTGTCCCAGCATGGGCCATTTCCTGGGCTGTAGCCTTTCATTAGGAATCTGTGCAGCACAGACAGCTGGTGCAGCTCCCTGGGGAAAGCATGAGAGCAACAGATGGCTAAGACAGAAAATAGTGCTGAGATTGGAAACGAATTTCAGCATTTCAAAGCCCTTGGCCTTTGCAGTGCTAGGAATGGATTTTGAGGACAGTTGCAATTCAATTTTGGGTTGTGTAGTTTGGGGACTCTTGGTTTTGTCAATGTAACGTATCACCAGGCACTGTCTGAAGGAATCAAGGCAGGTGCACCTGTATCACCTTTTGGATCCAATCTACCCCTGCAAGTGATAACTTTCAAGGAGTTCACTTTGACATGTACTTAGCTCATATCTTAGCACTAACACACACTACTTGAAAGAAACACAGGACACCAAAATGCCTTTTAATCACCCATTTCAGCCATAAAATTTTATTAACAAAGAATGAGTTTCTGTCATTGGGCTACACCATGACCTTGGTTCTCCAGCCTGTCAGACTGAGCAGCTCAACCTGGGCTGCCTGGTGGCACTGCTTTTACCCTTGCAAGTACTTGCAAAAGGTGTTGAATTCCTACCTTCCCCTGTGTGGCTTTTATTTATTAATGCCTTAGACTGTCACTCACTATATATTCTTGGATTTAGCTTGCAATGAGATATACAGACATTCAGCCTGTTCAGCTAGCCACCAAAAGTCAATAAAATGCTGTAACCTGAGGAGGGAGAGAAGTTGCGTATTATAGGGTCTGAATCAGTTAACCCAACACCACAGCCAGTGTACTTTTCCCAGCAGGATTGGGGTGGTAACTATCCCAAGAGGGCTGGCAAGGGCAGACTTCATCCTTTTAAGTGTTTAATATCTCAGACCCGGAAGGCTGTATTTTAAAATATAAGGATAAATATTTGAAACAGAATAGGAAGGATTCATTGAGATGTTAATCCATTTAGGTGATAGCAATGTTTTGTTAAGGTGAGAAAAGAGTTGCTAGAAAGATATCTTGTTATTTTTCCCAATAAAATGTGTTGGTATGTGTTGGTTTGGGGTTTTTGTTCTTTTGGTTTTGTTTGTTTTTTTTCTAGGACAAACTCTATATTTCTTTGTAGTGCAAAGTACAGTGTGTCCTCAGGGTAGAAAGGAGCAAACAACGATATGAAAAAAAACCAGCAATGGGCACTTACAAGATGAATTTCAAGGTCTTTTGGCATTGGCAAGCCTTAGAGGCAAAAAGCCCACTAAATTGCCTTTTTTGTATATCCCAGGAGAATGTTTTCAGCTTTGGTGTGTTGAATCTGTGTATTTACTCATATATTAAAATTTCTGCTTGGTCTGGAGTGTAAAGATAACATAAAATAAATCCTAAATACCACGCATGGGTCTACAGCCTGAGATGCTCTCTAGAGCTGTCATCACTTCTGAGTTGTTGTTGGATATAATGGCTTCCGGACAATGCCAAGGGTGAAGGGATTCAGGGGAACTGACCAGCAGATGTAGGCGAGGAGGTTGCTAGAGAAATGCACGACAAGTAATGAGGAATTGCCAAGGAAGAGAAAAATAGTGCAGAGGGACAAGATTAAAAATGCAGGTTATCACCTTGAGAAGTTTATCCTGCCTTGCTGTGTCAAAAGCTCTGCTAGAGACTGGAGTTCATGGGGACATGGGAACTGACATGAGCGTGTCCCAGAAATGGAGAAGAGGAGGGGGAGCATGTCACAGCTCTCAGCCAGACAGAAACTAATCTCATTGCTTCATCAAGGTCACAGCAGCCACTGTGTACTAGACGAAGTTGTTTTCCTACTGTATTCATAGTGTCAAAATCTCAGTGGGGTGGAGAGAGGTAAACCTCAGAACACAATGACACCCAAGAGTGACTGTCTCTGGTGTGGTGCTGCATAACCAAAAGTAACTTATCTTTCCTGATGGTGATATTACCTGTGAGATTTTTGCCAGTGTCCCCTTTTACATACAGCCTGGGAGATCACAGCACTGCAGAAATGAACTTTTCCCCAAGGAGAGCTTTCTGCCTGGTCTGATATGCCATATTCCATGTCCCAGAGATAATTTTTACCCCGTTCCTCAGGGGGATATATGCTCCTGGAGGTGGTACATGTATGTCGACAGCAAGTGTGGTCATCAAATTAGGCTTTGCTGGCAGACACCACATGGGATGCATGACATTTGAGAAGGGAGCAGGGAGGGAGAGAGGTATCACAGTATCAGTAAGGTTGGAAGAGACCTTAGAGATCATCAAGTCCAACCTATCCAACACCCATCTTGTAAACCCTGGCACTAAGTGCCTCATCCAGCCTGCTCTTAAACACCTCCTGGGATAGTGACTACATCACCTCCCTGGGCAGCCCATTCCAATGGCGGATCACCCTTTCAGTAAAGAACTTCTTCCTAATATCAAGTCTAAACTTCCCCTGATGGAGCTTGAGTCTGTGTCCTCTTGTTCTGTTGCCAGTTAGTCTTACTGTGGGTACACCTCTTCCTTACCCTATGAGCCAGGGGCTGTATTATTGCAGGCTTTAATTTGTGATTAACGAGCTATTGTCAGCATCATTAGAAAATCCACCATAGTTGTTTGTCACCAGATAACATTCATCTCCTACTCAATTTCTGCTTTTGGCTGTCAGGCTGAAATCAGACACGGAGGTGGAAGTACTGAAAAGCAATAGATGGTTTCAATTTAGGTTGTATAAAGAGACCAGTTGTTCTGCAAAATCACACCTGTGTATGTTTGGTATTGATAGCATAAAAGCAAGGTAATTCATATTCTAGGATTGTAAAATGGCTTCAGAATAAATAATAAGTCCAGCAATGGAAATTACCAAGCCATTATTTCTTAATAACACTGAACAGGCATTTATCTTTTTTAATGAATTTTGAGTACTAAGCTCGCACTTCAGAACTGTCTCAACAAGCCTCTCTTAATTAAAGTTTTCTTAGCACAGAAGGTCCTTGAAATTTCCAGAAAATATTGGCCCTGTAGCCTTTGTAAAAGTGTACTTCCTAAAATCTCCTTCAGCTGAACTCTGGATTTGTATGTACGCTGTGGTTACCTGTGTAACTCAGGGAAAAACAGCATTGGGTACGGTCTGACATCACCCAAGAGAACTGTGAGGATGCAGAATTAATTATTGAGTTATTGTTAACAGAGTTCTAATAGAAACCTCAGTCGTTTTGGATACTGGCTCTCTGGAGTGTTTCACAGTGATGGGAATCATAAGAGTTCTGCCAGGCTGCACTGAGAGGCTGTACATGAAGTTGCCTCTCAGCTCTCTGTCTGCAATACTAAATTACTGAGGTGTCGTGCTTGGATGTCAGACTGATACCAGAAAGCAAAAAAAGCATGATTTTATGAAATGCGATTAGAGTCGAATCAACTTCTTTGAATTATCTTCTCTTGATTTGTATGGATAATATCTCATACTCCCAAGACAAGAAAGTGTAACTGCAAAGCTTCTGGCATGTATTTGTGTGGGATGACAGTTTATCTACAATTTTATTTCCTACTTGTGATTTCTCTCTTGTCATCAGCAGACAAACATCAGACAGGTGAGCTAACCTTCTGTCTCATATTTGTCAGTCTGTGGAAATCAGCAAGACATGCAGCATACAGAGGTGCAGTAGGTCTTCATCAAGAGTAGGGTTTAGAGTTTTTGAACATGGGCACGTTGAATCAATTGTTTCATTTTGGTACCAGGCTCTACAAAAGCCAGTGGTTCATTCTGAATGTAAACATGACACATCAGTCTTCGGTCGTGTTCTTCCTTTCTTCTGTAATTATGTGCAAGACTGTAGAGCTCTTACTCAATTTAGGCGAGACTTCTCACCACTAATACATATTGGCATTAAAGCTGAGAGGATTACAGAGAGACACCGTAACACTGAGTATGCATAAATATGCCTGCCACTTTCTGACTTTAAACAGTTTTCAGGTCCCCTTAGCAACTGGGTTTTGCATGTGCAACAAAGTGTTTTTCATGAGTGCTAATCATCAGACATTGATGTCCGTGCTGGAGAGTTAACATCGATACCCTCTTCATGCTGCAGCTGTTATTCAGAGATTTGCTCACATTATGTAATTAGATCAAATGATCCTCTTACATATTTCTCTTTAATATTTCCTTGAGGGTGAATCGAAGGCTTTACTTAAGAAATACTTTTGTTACTTATTTTTCCCTCTGTGTGCTTTAGCTTTGAAATCAGCACTGATACTGATGGAAAACTTTACTGTTAGTTTGGGGTGGTATACCATCCCACAAACCTGTGAAATGATCCCCAAGCTTATTGTTTATTGAATCATAGCATTTTAAATTAATATAAAGCCTCATCCAGTTATAAGTGGCTTTCTTCAGCAGCCAGTCGCCTCATTCATTTTTATGTCATAAAGACCCCCATTCTGTTACCAGACAATTTGATCCAGAGCTTGATTTTGCCAAAAATATCCAGAAACCTCTTATTTTTCTAACGCTTTTCTCTCTCTCTTTTAAGGTAAAACATCTTTTCTAATCTTTAGCTGTCAATTGCCTCCTAGAACAACAGCTGCAGATTTTGTTTAGATACTTAGTTAATGAAGGCAGGGAGGAAAGATTACAATGCTATTTCATATTCTCCTACTAAGGGGCAATGAAGCATCTGAGGTTTTTAACCTTGACTTTGAAAGGCTTTGTAATTATGCCTTGTTAAGACAGTGGGTTTTAAAGTCTACTTGTCACTGGTTGAGTGGGAGAAGGAATCTTGTCATTCATGATGGCTGATAACTTGCTTGCCAGATCAAAATTAGGAATAACCTTTCACCACCAGTTCTAGCACATCCTTTCTGCCTTCTCAGTGGGTACCAATGAGATAACAGTCAGTTTGCACATGACAAACCAAAAATAACCCCAACAGTCTGTTAAAATTTAACTCCCCCAAAAGATTACATGCTCACAAGCTCTGCAGCCTAGTGTAGTTCAGCTGATCAATGAGAGCTGAATCATATGCTTTACTTTTTACAAAGGTTTCAAAAATCTCAAATCAGAAAATAATTTGTATTGTGAACAGGGAATGATATAACAGGATGTAATATCCAGCACAGATTGCACGGTCTTTGCAGGATTAAGGCCCCAGGCTTCAGGACTGACATGGTAAAATTCAAAACTAATTCTTTCTCCTAATGAAACCTTAGTTGAGTCCTGTCTGCTTCCCTTCCCTGAGCTTTTCATTGCTCTAGTAGGTTCCTCCTATTCTGTACATATCTGTCTAATGGAAAGCACATAAAACTACAGAATTAGCTAGAGGGCACTTCTATTTGCCACCTGTATTCCAAACTATTACAATGAAAAGAGGTTTTTTACAGTTGTAAAATATCTCTTTAAATTACTCTAAGGCTTCTCCCATTCACCAGAGACATACGTGCCCAAAATTGGTGAGATAAAAATTATTGAGGTGACTGGAGAGTGGTGAANGTGGGTTCCTTCCAACTCAGAATATTCTGTGATTCTGTGACAGCAACTAGGGGGGGGCAGGGGGGGAAGAAAAGAAAAAAAAGAAAACATCAAGGAAAAATAATGAGCTACTTTGAATATCTTGAGTTCAGTGCACAATGCTAGTATGTCTGGGGCCATCATCCCCAAGGAGGGAAATTACCAGACACCAGAAGTGCTTAGGTCACTGAAGAATGGAGATTTTCACATGGAAGTGTTTGGCTATAGGCTTTGCTGCCTGAATGTCACCATTCCTCTGGGTTTACTGTCTTTCATCATTGCCCTGTTTCTTTTCTTCCCCTCTTGGGCTCATGCTTTGAGCTCTGATCATTCACTCTTAAAGTTACTGAGAATTTTGCAAGTGATGTCTATAAGCAAAAGATCAATCTCTTACTTTCCCTTCATACTCTTTCTTAAGTTTCCAAATGTTTCTTTCTAGGCTTCATTCCTCAAACTACATGTGTTTATTCTGTCTATTTTTAAAAAAAAAATTGGCTAAATAATAGAAATGCTTAAAAAATCATTTAATAATTACATTTTCCAGATTTCTTCAAGCATTTTTGGAAGTCCTCTTTAGGATAGGGGTGATGATCAAGGTAGTTTAGCTCAGGTCTCCTAGAAGTAGCAAACCAATATCTGTATGATGTTTAGCTGCCAGAAAATAATTTCAGATACACATTCACATGCTCACTCCCACATACAAACCTGCCTGAAATAAATTTGGTATTCATGTTAAAAATAATTAAATAATTTCTGGTTGCTCACATCTAAGCTCTGTGAACAATTCATGCAGTTAAAATTGCTAAATTAAACCTTCCTGACTCCATAATGCTGGTATATCAAACAGATGTGTTCCGGAGTACTACCCACTGCCTTGATATCTACTGAATAGCTACACATAAAGAGAGAAGAACACTCATGTAACACTGTCTATAAATATAGCAACCAGCATACACTCTGTAGATGTGAGGGCTCCAAAGTTAAGTTTAGATTGAGGTTTTGAGCTCAGATCAGAACTAAAACTGCCGTAAAAGATGTTATAATGATTGAATATACTTTCCAGATTAAACATCTTCACAACCCTATTTAATTTCCTGTAATATTTTTAGCTCACATGAAAAGATGTTCTCTCTATTCATCAAAAGTTATTTTAAACCTGACAGAGGGAAAATGAAGCTACTGATGTCTACTTCCTTTATTTAGTACTTTTCACTTGACATCCTGTGCTCTCACATCAGCCTCTTACAGCTGTTCTGGGAAACGGGGAGAAGAGCTGGTCAGTAAAATTCTAGGAAGTACAGGAACATGGTTCATCTTGGATCTGAGGGCATATTGAGTAAGTTTGCTGATGATCCTAAATTGGGAGAGCCTGTTGACTCTTTTTGAGGGCAGAGAAGCCCTGCAGAGGGACCTTGACAAATTTGAGGGCTGAGCAATCACCAACCAAGTTTAACAAGGGCAGGTGCTGAATTCTGCACCTGGGACAGGGCAACCCTGGCTGTGTGTACAGACTGAGAAATGAGATACTGGAAAGTACTGCTGAGGAAAGGGATATCAGAGTCCTGGTCAATGGCAAGTTCAATACAAGTCAAGAGTGCCCTGGCAGCCAGAAGGACCAGCTGTGTCCTGGGGGGCATCACCAGCTGGGTGAGGGAGGTGATTACCCCACTCTGCTCCACACTGGTGCAGCCTCACCTTGAATATTGTGGAGTTTTGGTCACTACAGTATAGGAAAGACATTAAGCTATTGAGTGTCCTGACGAGGACAATGAAGATGGTGAAAGGCCTGGAAGAGGAGTCATATGAGAAGTAGTTGAGGTCACTTGATTTATTCAGCCTTTATTTAGCCTGGAGGAAACTGAGGGGAGACCTCATTGCAGTTACAACTTTCCAAGGGGAAGCAGAGGGACAGGCCCTGATCTTTTCTTTCTAATGACCTCTGACAGGACCTGAGAGACTTGCAGGCAGCTGTGTCAGGGAAGGTTTAGGTTGGCCAGTAGGAAACCATTTGGCTTCTTCACCCTAAAGGGTTCACAGATTATTCTGAGTTGGAAGGGACCTGGGTGGATGGGCACTGGAACAGGCTCCCCAGGGAAATAGTCGCAGCATCAAGCCTGACAGAGTTCAAGATGTGTTTGGACAATTCTCTCATGCATTGCATGATGTGATTATTGGGGTTGTCCTGTGCAGGGCCAGGAGCTGGACTTGGTGATCCTGATGGGTCCTTTCCAACTCAGGATATTCTATGACCTTTCTGGGTTCATTACAATGGTCTGTCCACTGCATGTGCGAGAGTTACAACCCCTTCTGCACCTCCATGCTGGAGGGGTCAGGGTACACACTATGAAGATGGGATCCTCTGTTTCATTGGAAAAGGCTACAAGGACCAACAGTTTCAGTCATATGCAGTCACAGAAAATTGTGTTTTCTTCAGCTGATATCAGAGATGATCTACTGCATTCACCAATACTACGACAAAGTCACCTCTATGATGAGCCTGAAACATTTAAATTAAAAAGTTCTACACTGAAGACCAAGTGTCTCAAGATTGAGACACTAATAATTTCCTGCTATAGCAAAATAATTCCCAGATAAGCCTAAGAAATATGCAGTGCCTTATGTTCCAGGGAAAAGAAAGTAAAATATCCAGGCCTCAGGCAATGCTCAATGCCAGAGCCAAGTGAAGACATATCCCTTCCTGATGCCAAATCTGGTGCTTGGCTTAACTTAGACTGTGGAAGTAAGATGTGCAAAGTGTGTCATCCTGTGCATCAAAGACTTCCTGGATTTTATGACACTTCTGTTCAATCTTCATTATTTTGCTTAAATGGTGGCCTTTATATATATATGGCTTTTAATAAACAAAAAATACAAATATGGAACAAGTTTCAATGGGATGTAGAAATACCTGCGCCTGTTTTAACCAGGCTACAAAGATAATGAAAGCGAATTAACTGTGAAAGCATGAGGACTTTGTGTCCTCACATTAATTAATTGCTTTTTAGTATAAAAAATTAACCCCTTCTACTTCAGCTACATTGTCTTAATGCCCTTGATTCATTAATTCTAGCACTTTCAAAAACATCCTACAATTATATTAGAAGTACTAATCAGTAACACAGAATCACAGAATATTCTAAGTTTGAAGGGACCCACAAGGATCATCAAGTCCAACTCCTAAGTGAATGACCCATACAGGGATTGAACCCAAAACCTTGATGTTATTAGCACCATATTTTAACCATCAGTTATAGTATGTCTTGCTCCTTGACCAGATCTCATTCTCCATCTTCAAAGTAAGGTTCAAAGAGTATAGGTACTTGTAATTTTTTTTTCACTAACCAAGACTGAAATCCCGTCACAGAATAACTAGAGAAATGTAGCAAGTAAATTTGTGATGCTTAGTGAAGACTGGGCAACAGATTCACATGGCCTGAACATCCCCTAAACCCAGTATTGTCCAGCTGATGAGATCCAGACTATAAGGCCAAGGGCAGAGTAGAATTACAGTTATCTGAATCTGCCCAGGTTGATATTTTACATTTTCTAAGTTTCCACTGGGCACCAAAGAATGAGAAGCAGAGAAGAATATATTCTTGAGACTATCAGTGCTAACCTGAACAACAGTAGACAGTTAACCCATGATAGCATTTTCTTATCTTTTCATTTGGTGTTGGTTCTCATGAATGCTGGCAGATGGAGTGCACAAGCTTGGGTTTTGCTATCTTTCCAGATCACTGAGGTGCTCTGTATCTTGTCTTATGCAACAGTGCTCAAGTGGACATTCAAATTCTTCATCCAAGACACTTCTGCATCAGCTTCATAGTTTTATCCACACTGTAGAGGTCACGAGGCACCTGAATCCACCAAACAGCATGTAGAATTTGAGAGATTACCTGCTCTGCCTTCACTTTGGAGTTTCCTCACCAAACAAGTAAGCTGGTTCATGTCATGGAGGAACCTTAATGCCATCTAGTAAGTGAGAGCACAGGCAGAAGTATCCCAACCATGTCAATGCACCTGACTCTAAAATCATTAACTTATAAGAACTGGTAGCTCCCAAAAGCATAGGTATCTATTTAATAGATACCTATGAAATAAATGTGGTCTGGATCCTAGAAAATGTAACTATACTTGCTCCTAGCTGAATGGAGTTAAGGAAACTTGTGCATGCAAAAAAATACCTGACCTGATGCACTGCTGCCTTATAAATTAGGAACATTAGCTGAAGGAATTATTAGTGTGACTCCAATCTAACTAGCTTGCTGTACCATAAAAGCAAGTGAAACTGTGCCCAGTTTTGTGCTCCTCAGTTTAAGAAACATGTTGAGCTGCTTGAGAGGGTCCAGAGAAGGGCAACAAGAATGATGGGTGAAAGGAGTGGAGAACAAGCCTTATGAGGAGCAGCTGCGGGAGTTGGGATTGTCCAGCCTGGAGAAGAGGAGGCTCACAGGTGACCTCATTGCTGTTTACAACTACCTGAAGGGAGGTTGCAGTTGGGTGGATGTAAATCTCTCTTCTCGTTCTGCCAGCACCAGAACAAGAGGACATGGCCTTGGGCTACAGCAGGGGAGGTTTAGACTGGANATCTCTGTATGGGCGTTTGCTTGGGAGTTGGACTAGATGATCCTTGTGGGTCCCTTCCAACTTGGAACAACCTGTGAACCTGTGAAATGGAGCCAATAGCCCCAGGATTCAATCTGGTTTTAGCTGTTATTTTTTTCTGCTTCTTTTATTATCTAGCTCATGTAGTTTGGATCTGTGAGATATCAAGTAACTGATAGGGATTGCTGCTAAATAAGCCTATGAAGTCATTGGGTCTGATAGCTGCAATATAAACCCTGATTTTGAGCTGATAATGGAAATATTAATGCTGTAATAAAGTATACATAGAGAGACATGTGCAATTTATTCCCTGCTCTGTAAACTAGGGCACTAATAAGAGCCGTGCTAGAAATAAAAAAATAAATAGATAAACCGTAAAACATAACTAATTAAATAATTAGATAGATAGATAGACAGATAAAGACTGATGTGAGCTCAAGCACTGCAGCAAAGTTGAAAAATGCAACAGAATATACAAGATGACCATTGCATTATTAATTTCTCCTGTGCAAGTCCAGGGGAAAAGCTGCTCCTGCTTTTGTGCACAGTGGACCTTGTCTTGCATAAGAGCAATGGCAAAATATTATTTGTGTTTGAAAGATTTCACATGCTTTTTATACTTTTGTCCTGTGACAATCAGTCATGNTTTTTTTACTTTTTTCCTGTGACAATCAGTCATGAGCATCTTGATCAGGACTACTTGGAAAATATCCCTGGAACAATTAGAACCTATGAGCTAAATAATTAGTGTTGAGAACAACTTCAAGCATTGTTAGACCAAATACAAATGTACAACCAATGCTGTAGATAGGTAAGGCTAATATCATTATATAAGCAAAGCATTGTGATACTGGAGGGACATCTGATTCAGGATGTTTTCACCCATGAAAGAGTTAGAGACTAGTGCTCACTTACTAATGTTTTCTGTAGTCAAGTGGCAAGTGTGCCACCCCATCCCTGGAGATTTCCTGGTGGAATATGGAAGAAGAAAAACCTGACTTTTCATACACTTTATATGCCTGTGTCAACCATCACAGTTGTCTGGGAGGTCAGTAAAAGCCTAGACCTGACATTTTCCCCTCTGCAGCAGTCTTAATTTTACAGGAAAAAGATCTGAGGCAGATCTTCCCCATCATCACAGTATTTGGACTGGCAGAGACACCACAAGCTGTGAGGAGAACATCAGTACTGTATTGTTGCTTTCTGCTTCAGACTGTCTGGTTTGTTCACCTGCATGAGATGAGATTCAACACTTGTTTTAGATAATCAGTTCAGGCACCCAAGTATTGTATCCAGTTCTGGGCCCCTCAGTTCAAGAAATATGTTGAGGTGCTGGAACGAATTCAGAGAAGGGCAACTAGGATGGTAAAGGGGCTGGAAGATAAGCCCTATGAGGAGAGGCTGAAGGAGCTGGGTCTGTTTAGCCTAGAAAAGAGAAGACTCAGGGGTGACCTTATTGCTGTCTATAACTACCTGAAAGGAGGTTGTAGTCAAGCGGGGTTGGTCTTTTCTCCTTGGTCTCTGGTGACAGGACGAGAGGTCATAGTCTTAAGCTTCAGCAGCGAAAGTTTAGACTTGATATTAGGAAAAGGTTTTTTACTGAAAGAGTGATCCGTATTTGGAATGGGTTGCCCGCAGACATGATTGAGTCACCAACCCTGGAGGTGTTTAAGGGAAGGCTGGATGAGATGTTGAGCGATATGATCTAGATGTAGATGCTAGGTTAGTTGGACTATAGACTAGACGGAATGATCTTCAGGGTCCTTTCCAGCCTTATCTATGCTGTGATACTGTGACTGTTCAGGTCTCTGAATGAGCTTTATTGGCTGGCTGCTCAGATCTGTCATGCTATACCTGGAAATGGATTTAACTCTCCACTCTACAGATTCATTATTACATTCAGATTCCAGCCACTCTCTGCATTGATGTCACTACAGAAGAAGGTGGCAAAGCTTGAATTAGGAATTCCTCTTCCCATGGTTGTCAAGTAAGAATAGGAAAGTTGTGTCAAGGTTGTGTCCCACTGCACTCAGCACTCCTCTGTTTTGGCAAACTTCCTTCACTAAAGCCAGAGATTCCATTTAGGAGAGACCAAAGATTCCTGAATTTTGAGGGCAAAAACACACGAGTCCCAATCGAGTTGCTTAGCACAGACCTAACTGCTTTGCTAGATTGTATTCTGCACACAGAACTTCTCTCTCTCTCTCAATTGAGTTTTATTTTTCTAAATGCACTTTACATATGCTGAATTCTGTGCCATTGCAATTTACTTATTCAACTCAACAGAGCTCTTTCTTCAAAGAAAAAAAATCCCTTCCATATTACCCTTTTTTCCTGAAAGTTTGCTAGAATTGTCTTTGTTTGAANTGATAGGGATTGCTGCTAAATAAGCCTATGAAGTCCTTGAGTCTGATGGCTGCAATATAAACCGTGATTTTGAGCTGATAATGGAAATATTAATGCTGTAATAAAGGATCCATAGAGAGACGTGCAATTTATTCCCTGCTCTGTAAACTAGGGCACTAATAAGAGCCGTGCTAGAAATAAAAAAATAAATAGATAAACCGTAAAACATAACTAATTAAATAATTAGATAGATAGATAGACAGATAAAGACTGATGTGAGCTCAAGCACTGCAGCAAAGTTGAAAAATGCAACAGAATATACAAGATGACCATTGCATTATTAATTTCTCCTGTGCAAGCCCAGGGGAAAAGCTGCTCCTGCTTTTGTGCACAGTGGACCTTGTCTTGCATAAGAGCAATGGCAAAATATTATTTGTGTTTGAAAGATTTCACATGCTTTTTATACTTTTGTCCTGTGACAATCAGTCATGAGCATCTTGATCAGGACTACTTGGAAAATATCCCTGGAACAATTAGAACCTATGAGCTAAATAATTAGTGTTGAGAACAACTTCAAGCATTGTTAGACCAAATACAAATGTACAACCAATGCTGTAGATAGGTAAGGCTAATATCATTATATAAGCAAAGCANGATCCGTATTTGGAATGGGTTGCCCGCAGACATGATTGAGTCACCAACCCTGGAGGTGTTTAAGGGAAGGCTGGATGAGATGTTGAGCGATATGATCTAGATGTAGATGCTAGGTTAGTTGGACTATAGACTAGACGGAATGATCTTCAGGGTCCTTTCCAGCCTTATCTATGCTGTGATACTGTGACTGTTCAGGTCTCTGAATGAGCTTTATTGGCTGGCTGCTCAGATCTGTCATGCTATACCTGGAAATGGATTTAACTCTCCACTCTACAGATTCATTATTACATTCAGATTCCAGCCACTCTCTGCATTGATGTCACTACAGAAGAAGGTGGCAAAGCTTGAATTAGGAATTCCTCTTCCCATGGTTGTCAAGTAAGAATAGGAAAGTTGTGTCAAGGTTGTGTCCCACTGCACTCAGCACTCCTCTGTTTTGGCAAACTTCCTTCACTAAAGCCAGAGATTCCATTTAGGAGAGACCAAAGATTCCTGAATTTTGAGGGCAAAAACACACGAGTCCCAATCGAGTTGCTTAGCACAGACCTAACTGCTTTGCTAGATTGTATTCTGCACACAGAACTTCTCTCTCTCTCTCAATTGAGTTTTATTTTTCTAAATGCACTTTACATATGCTGAATTCTGTGCCATTGCAATTTACTTATTCAACTCAACAGAGCTCTTTCTTCAAAGAAAAAAAATCCCTTCCATATTACCCTTTTTTCCTGAAAGTTTGCTAGAATTGTCTTTGTTTGAATCTGTCATGCTAAGCAGGGATAATGTAATCTGAGAGATTAATGAGTTAGTTGAGCAAAAGCGCCATCATACATTGTGTTGAGAAGCATTGTTGCAGATACTGGTGAAACACTTCAAGAATAAAATTGGACAGATCTGGAAAAGGCTGATAACCTCCTCCAAAGACTTCAACTTCAGACATCAAATGAAGTATCACATGCTTACAGGTGATTGTTCTGAATTTTGAATGCTGATTAATTGCTATTGGCAATGCAAACCAGCAGAAATGCTTTAAAACAACATCAAAATTACATAGGTACAAATACCATGTGCTATTGTTACTGTGTAAATCAGTGACCTCCAAAGAGCATATCCAAAGCTCACCTTCAAGGAGAGTGTGATTCTTTTGCCATGCTAACATAATTCATCATTTAACAATGAATGTGAACTGGAGATGAAAAAGGAGCACATATAACTTATCTGTACCACACACTTCTGCTCTTCCTGTGTTGGCCTCAGTGACTCCATTAGCACCAGTCTGCAGCTGGAGACCCTTCATTGCTCTTTCCTGGGGAGATGCAGATCTTACAGAAATTCCGCATGACACAGCCTCTCTAAGCACCTTTGCTGAATAATTTTAAAGTTCTAGATAAACTCTCATTAGTGTAAAGCCAAGGTCTTGAAAAAGCCCACTATTATATGTGCCTTTAAACGACTGATCATTCTTCTCACATTCCTATCCAGACCGCGTATTTTGTAATGGGTTAAAACCACCAAGGCAGCAGCTGACATTATAGGGTTGAAATCCACTTTCTTGTCCCTCTACTGTCTTCCTAACAAAATATTTAAAAAAACCCCCAAGGTTCATATAGAACTATAAGAGAAGAAAAACCTCAAATATATTTTAAAAGGCAGGTAATAAAATTCATAAGATCTGTAGCAGTGGTTTGAATTCTGTGAGGCTGAGTTACAGGGAGTGGTTTAATTTCTGCACTGAGAGAAAGGGCATGGCAGTGAGCATTCAGCCGTCTGGGGAAGGTGTGGTTAGGAGACCATTCTGTCCAGGTTGATGTCCAAAAGGCATTTTCATCCATGTGACACTGTGCTCAGCTCCAGGACTCTGACAATGCTTGCAGTTGATACAATGGAGCCTTCTCCTCGAAAAAGATAAAGAAGTGGGGCTTGGCTTCTACACACCTAGTGCACTATGAGACTCCATGGAGAATCTTCAGTATTGGTACAGGGCTGGAAATATAGAACCTATGGGAGGAACATGTGTACTCCTGTGGAGAAGCAGTGTGAGAGTAAAGTTGCATGAGGATGTCCATCATTATTGGATAAAAGTCCATCCCTTGGGATCAGACTGAGCTAAGACTCCTATATTGGTACACTTAGAAATGACTATGTTTACAGGATATTTGAGATTATCTAGAGCCTCTGGAAAATTCTCAGTTCTGTTCTAGAGAGATATTTAAGAGTATTCTTCATTCTGTAGCCTTCCCATGGCCTCCAGCTAATGCCATTTTCTGGGATACTGGAAATGGGACAGAGCTGTGAATCCTTGTGGCTTGACTGATCATCAATGCCAAAATACAGCCTGCTTATCTATGGAGTACAAGGGAAAAAGGAAGAGTCTGGTGTAAGGAGAGGTTTATTGGAACAGCATCAAGTCAAACTGGATTAAAAATCTGGTTTATTTTAATTAATCTGAGTAATTCGGTCTGTGTCACTTTGTGTATTCCAAGAAGCAGCATTCCTCCACACCACCACTGTTCATTTTATCCACAGCTCTTGTAGCATGAGTTTAGCCCTTGCATCTTTTAGCACAAATTGGTTCTCCTTTTCTTCTCCTCTGGGTAAAGTGAAAGCAGCTCATCCTCTTTGCTTTCTGCACAGTAAGAAATCCTTCCCTGACTGACTGATGTGAACTTGTTTTGCAGCACCTCTAGATCTGTGAATGGGTCACAGTCTACAGATCAGATTGTTAAGAAAAGGTGATATGCACTGTTGTCACATAGGCTAAGAGGCAGTAATTATTCTGCACTCTTCAATTAGAAAGATTAGAAAAATTTCAAGAAACCCTCCTGGTTTTAAATCCAACAACTGGATAACTCAAAGCAAAGATCTGAGACCTTTGTCTGCTTTTCTCCAGTGCAGGCAGTGATTAAATATTATGTGTATATCTCTCTTCTATTCTTACTGTAATACGTCATGCTTTTAGCTGAAAACGTCCTGAGTCAAGTGCCCTGTGTCCCTTCACAAATGTGACCACCTCACACGCAAAATGCTAAAGCTCTCTGTTGAGTTAATGCCAGAAAATCTGCAGATCCTACTTAACCTGAGAGAACTGAGCCATGTATCTCGCTGCACAGGATCTGCATTATCAGAACACTCTTTATTGCCCATAATGGAAAACCCACTCAATTGTTACTTGGACTATGAGCGTTCTGGTAGTGTTGTTGTGGGATGCAGGTCATATGCAGCTGTGCAACTCTTCCTTGCACAGCTGCAAATCTTTGACCATGGTAAAAAACCCATTGGGAATGGCATCATACAATTTTCTTCTGAATGTTTCACTCTATGTGAAACTGAGATCACCGAATAAAGTGCTCATTTTCACACATAGAGGTGAGTGTGAGATTGAGTTTGAGACTGCACAGGCAAAGAAGCTACAGTCCCAGTTGGAAATGATACTTGGCAATCCCACCTGTCTGGAAGTGCTACATTAGGTTGGAAATATTGGCATTTTTAGAAGTTGGTGGTTTTTTGCAATGTGGGGTCAAAAATAGAAAAAATCCAACTATCAAAACTTCCAAATGCATTGAAGTCTTGGATAAAGAGTAACGATTCTCATTCCAGTTCACTGCGAGAAACTGTCTGGCCACCAAATTAATACTAACGATTCCCTACCTAGGAATCCTGTATTAGAGACTTGCAGAGGTTCTTTCTAGGCAATGCTTCCTTCATATCAGAAATCCACTTTAGTACAGTGGTAAGTGTCCCCACCTGGCATGTGGGAGACCTGGGTTCAATTCCCACCAGGGAGACAGTGTTAAGAGTTGGACTCGATGATCCTTGTGGGTCCCTTCCAACACAGAATATTCTGTGATTCTGTGAAGATCACTTTCAGCTATATCACTTTTGGGGGATCTAAGATATTTGAGGTCAGTGCCTGCAAGAAAAAGGAATTTGGTCAGGTGGAACAAAGAGTGGGTAGTCTGTTTAATTTGGTTTTTCTGCTTGTTTGTTTTTTTCTGCTCCGTACAGTCTTTTGATCTTCATTGATTTCAAATGGAAAGGTAGAAAATGTCACAACAGTGTGCTTAGTCAAGGCAAAAGGCACAACAGTGGGTTCAGAAGTTATTCCCATTTGCATTCTTTGGTGCTCGGAGGAAGTAACTCATTCCTCTCCTCCTTTCTTAAGAAATTGGAAGAGTTTGTGGAGACATCACTGGATGTCATGTTTGGAAGTAAACTCCTCGATCTTTTGTCTCTCCAGACACATCATTGTTGGTGACATTTAAAAAGATGACTTCCTGGAAATTCTTCTCCAGATGTTTAATCATTCACATGGATGATTACTACTCTTACTTTAGGCTTTTGATATAATCTAAATTCAATTCTTTCCAGGGTTTGCTGAAGCCTGGGCACTTGAATGCTCACAGTACATGCTGACTTGCAAATATCCTATACTTTTATTTTGCAAAATTTAGAATCAAACAATGTATGAATCTTGAAGTTTACCTTCAAATGTCTTCATACAAGTTTTTTAATTTCCTTTGGAGAATGTCCTTTTAGAAGCATTTCTGACGCTCATTTGATTTGTGAGTTTTGCATCTGGGGCTGCTGGATGATGGGGTTTGGCTCTGTGCTCTCCCTGCTTTGCTTTGCCGCATGGCTCTCCATGTTTCACTGTCTATGTGTCTCAACTCAATTAGCAGAATGCTGCCAGCCAGAGATAAGCCCATAGATAGGCATATTGGTTGTGGCTGATAAAAGCCCCAAACAATAGTTCTGTCCAACGTCCCTCAATATAAAAGTAGAATCTAAAACCCCTTATCAAGTAACTCAGATTATTTAGTTGCAACAGTCAGAAGCTTTTCTGTCCACAGGAGGTTAGGAGACATGTAACTCCTCTTTAGTTAATGCTGTCATTGCCTCTCCTTCACTTCTGCCTTCTGTCCCTCTGTCAGTGGCCCGTATGATAAGATGTCTAGGTCTCTCCTAGTAACTTACATAGGCTAGGCCTTTTGGACCACCCTTGACACTTGTCTCAGGAGGGATATAGGAGCTTGGTGGATGACTTGTCTTCCAATCTGAGAAAAAACAGAAAGGGAAATGTGGTGCTCTGGGCTGGTTTGCAGTTTTGCGCCAGCAAACCTGGGAAATATGTCTGGCCATTCTCCTTAAATGTGTCCTCAAGCAGAAAGCCCAGGCTAATGATGTCTATGCTATCTGACATTGCCGACCCAAAATATTTTGAACCAGCATCACAGACTCCCTAAGACAGCTGGCAATGGTGGTCAACAGGGCACTGAAGAAAAAGGTTTTTAGGAGTGGACCTGAAGAAAAAACAAGACAAAGAGGTTTTAACCTGGCTCTTGGCATATACATGGAGGGCAGAAAAGATGTAATACATGTAATACCATGTAATACAAAAACTGTTCTTTTGCATCCCAAGTGCCCTGCTATGAAGCACAGCCTTCCTCTCTGAGATCTGATTTTAAAAGCTTTTCAGACTTGGGGAAGCAGCAGTGAAGCCTGTTCGGAGGTATTCCTGCCAATGAGAACATGGGGTCATCAAAAACCTGGCATGAGTAAAGGTTTGAGCTTTTCTGGCTCAGCTTCCTACCATGCCAGGGACAATGTCTGTCACTTCTGTCACCAGTGGAGTAGTGTCATTCTGGGCTACCGCCTCATCACCTGCCAAGTCAGCTTGTGTACCAGTGAACCCGGAAGCTTTGGGGGATCTTCTACTTTTTATAGTTTCCTTCAGCATCTTGCGGAGGATCTTCCTCTGCCTTTGCAGCAGAGCAAAAGTGTAATTCAGTGTGACATTTCTACCCTGTCCTTGCTGTATGGTAGCATTGTAACAGGGAATCCTGCATGGATCTGTGTACACTCAGTGGAATCCATGGGTGTGGAGAAAGAGGAACGTTTAAACATCTCTACCTGCATGACTTGATGGTTTTTCCCTTCTTTTCCAGGACTTGCCCTAAGTTTCTCAGAGTTCTTCCCTGCAGACCCTGCACTTTTGTAACCTCATGAAATGTTTGGATTTTTTCCTTATCTTAGTACTGATCTCTGGCCTATCACTTGGAAGAGCAGAAATTCACGAATCTAAATATTAAACAGTGAATATTCCCAAGTCTGTGGAAATCAGGCATGCATTCCCTTCTCTCTGAAGAGCTGTTCTCAAATATTTGGTAATGTCATTTTTTTTAGTGTTAAAAATGCCAACTTAAGCCTCTCATTAGCAACCATAAAACGACAGTGCAAGATACTGCAGATGTTCTGTGAAAAATGAAATTTGGATGAAGAGAAAAAGATGGTAAGTAGGAATACAGAGCAACGCAAAAAAACTGTGTGAAAAGACGCATTTTTAGTCCTTATGGGTAAAAGCCCATAGTTGAAGAAAATAAGGCTGTTCCAATATGAAATTTAGGAAAGTGTGTGGGAATTGTGGTTTAGAACCATATTGCTTTGGGTACCCTAAACCAAAAATTTTGCAAACACTGCCAGATTTTCCTTTTATATCACAATCTTAGAGAATTCCATTAGCATTTACCAGGTGGCAGAACATAATGAAACCAGAGCACAAGCTTTAAGATATGAAAGTACAAAATGAAGTAAAGCAGAAAAATCTAAGATTCATAAGAACATTTGGAGACAGAATAAATCCCAATGGCTTGCAAGGAACAGTATTGAAGAAGTGAGAGCAAACAGAAGTCTGCCCACTGTCACACTGGAGGGGATTTCTTACTAGCAATTGCTCAAGAGGCTTTCCTGCCCAGACCCTGAATTATAATTTTCTAACCAGAATCCTTGAATACTTGTGATACCTAAATTTACAGCAAGGCATTTCAGAGAAACCTAGTCATGTAAGAAGTGGGCTGCTGTGCCTGGTAGGATAATACTTTCAGTAATAAAAATACATACATGTTATTAAAAGGAGCTGTTTGTAATTATATCCAAAAAAGGCCTGATCATAAGGGGTGACATTCAGTTAATTTACCCAGTAAAGATCTCCATAGGAGCTAGTCACCAGAGTCTGTCCCTAGAGTTACAGAAAGGAAGTGGCCTCTGTTGGTGCTTCTGACCAGCCTGAGGTCTCTACTTTGAAGCAACATGAGTTGTACACTTGAAGCACACGTTCCTCTCTAGCAACTAAGCCTCAGTGAGATTTAACATTTTGCCATGCAGCACAACAATTCACCAGAATGATGCCAGATGCAAATGTTTGACCTGACTATGATGTATCTAGTCCTTAAAAGAGCCTCAAAAGGACTGCTATGGTTCGGAATAAATGGCAGGCAAATTACTATGTGATTTGCTCCTACAATTTTGAAGAAAGGACTGGTGAGCAGGAAAAGTGATGAGCACATATATATTTATAAACCATAAAAGTGCTCAGCTAGATCTGCATTCTATTTGCTTTAAATAAAAGCAGATACAGAAAACCTCAAAGAACGCAAAATATTAAAATAAGTAAAAATTTACCAAACAGAACATTCTGTGATTTTCATCCAAGAAACATTAGCTTCATGATAGTGCACAGTCATAAATTACTTCTTCTTTTCTAGAAAATTATATATTGTTTCTGGAATACCGTTTTTAATACACCAAAATAGCACAATTAGAATTTAATACACTAGTATTAAATATGTGATTTCTAAAACTAAGAATATATATTTACTAGAATAACAAGACAAAACAGCACTGCCATTTGTGGTCTGGAACTTACACATACGACAAACTAATGAGATTTTAGGCATAATGCTCCAAACAGGGACAATGTAATGTGCTGTTAAAAATTATGTAAAATAATAAGAAGGATGGCTCTAAAAAGCTGAAGAACAACATTGAGATACTTACTTGGCATATGTGATTTACAGTCTTGAAGTCTGGACTGCCACCTGCTGAAACACAGTTCAATAGGCTTAATAGGACTCAATTTTCATTTCACACCATTATTTTTACCCTATTTCTTTCTTCTAACCCTTAGTACTCTGTGTCCCATGAATAATACCATTATAACTGCAAGTAAATTGCAGATTTCCTCCCTTTCTGTCGCTTAATTCTTCAGGTCATTGTAAGTCTCCCTTCTGCTCATCCTCTACGATTTCATTAGTTTCTTACTCTGTGATTTGCCTGTTCATATGATTTTACAGCCAGAAAATCACTCAGCCCACACTGCTACCTTTACAAGATAAAATTAGACAGTATAGACTCACGTATTGTCTTATTACCATGGGACAGTATACACCCAGCAGCTGTCTTTGTTTGTAAGGCCACCATATGGGCATAGGTGGTACATATGCCCATGATATGTGCAGAAGCAGCAAGGGGAAGATGTACCTTGTTATCATCTTTGCTAAGCAAGGGGGATTGATAAAAAAAAACATCTATGTAACATCTTCCATAGAAAGAGGACAGAAGAAAACTTGCAGGTTTCACCACCACCAAGATCGAGACCAGAAGAGGCTGGTTTCATCGCATCAGTGTGGATTAAAATTCATGGAGTGCTCTGAACCACGGTTGTACATAATTGCAGATGCTAAGGGAAGATTGCTGAGATGTGAGCTGATTAACTTGTGGGTGTTTGCAGTTGTTATTTAGCCTTTGGAAACAGTGTGTCAGGAAGATAGCTGACCCTTCTAAGATGCGTTGTTGTTATGTGTACCAAGACAGGCTTTTCATCTCTTCACGCCCCCGGAGTTCTGCAGGAGCCTGTCTCTGGGATCTGTGGGGGTTTTGAGACTGCAATTCCCACTCAGCAATTGCACCTCTGAGGTTCACTTCCTGCAGCAGGAAGTTAAGACCACATTTCCTCCTTGGATTTGCCCTCAACATTATTATTCTGATCTCCAGTCTGTCTCACTCAATTTTTCCTGGGTTTTTGTCCTTCATATCTGTTGTTTGCGTGGGTGGGCTCTCACTTGAAGTGCTGGATCTTGCAGCGTGGGCTGTGCCACCGTAGAGATCAAACAAGCATCACTCCTTTTCCTCTGTATCAACATCTGGGATTTTTAGTGAGCAAGGAAAAGCCCTTTCACCACCATGAGACTCTTTTTCTTGCATATCAAATATATGGGTGCAATCACCTGAATATCACCAGAACTGAGTCTATTTCATGGGGAAAACAAACAAGAGCAAGCTGTATCCCCTTGTTCTGTGGAGCACCGGTACCCTCTAGTGGTTTTTACGCAAAAGATGATGACTTCACTATTATCTTCTCTCTACCTTTTGGACAAAAATCTTCTTTAATTGACAGCTGAGTTCTGATAGATGATATCGTAAATTCATGCCTTTATGTAGCTAATGATGTAATGTGATGATGTAATTTCCTTGGACTGTTCTCAGTGTGTTTCACCCTGCATTAAATCATTTAAATGATATTTGTGAGCTGATGAGTGGCAGAATTTTCATGTGGTATAAAGAAATGGCTGTGATGGAAAGTACCAAAAGGCAGCCCCTCACCCTTTAATTGGTGCATAGATAGTGGTGCCACTGTAATTAATAGCTGTAATGTGGCAGAGCATAGGTGGTTTATAGCTAATCAAAAGAATCATGTTGTCTTGGTTGAGGTTTCATTAGTTGGCTCACGGAGGTGCAGAAGAGCTGGATCTTGAGAAGCCAGTGATGCACTGGCTCCATAACTACAAGATGGATACAACAAGGTATAGTGTGACAAACCAAGCTTGAGGGTATGGCAGGATATCACAGATTGCTAAGTGCACTGCCAAATGTCTTGGGCGGTAGGATTTTGGTTAAAGGTAGATGGAAAAAGACACATTCTGGACACAAAGGCAGTTTCCTGCACTAGAGCATGGCTGGTTAGTGGGAAAAGGAGAAATTTGTCAAAGGAATTATTTCGCATTAGCAAACACTCTTATTTCTGTTCTAACCTTGCTCAAAATGGCTTATCTGAAATTTTCCTGTCATAAGAAATTTCAGTCTGAACAGTTAATTATGAAAGCCACAGCAAAGTAATCTTTCAGCAGGGGTTGCTGTGAAGTGTTTCACTGTTATCTTTGTGTTGCGTGGAGGGCACTAGGGGATACTGTTTGGAGGAAATTCCCCCGCCCCCAAAAGGCAGTAGGAATTATCTGGATCTCGCCTCTGTCCATTTACTCCAGATGTAAAAAAGTTGCACATTCTCAGTGCACTGTTCTCTAGCCCTAGGTTTCCTCATACATAAAGGAAATGAAAACCCAAGGCGGGTTAGAGGATATATGTCTCTGAGCTGAGCCCTCGCTCGCTGCCTCTATGCTGCAGGCTGTGGCTCTGCTCATTTCACTCAGCAAAACAAAGTGGAGCTTTACATAGCAAGGAATAAAATCACACTACAGGTATCAGATTGAAATTCAATACAGATTGTACACACTATACAGAGGTTGATTGTTCACAAGATTTTTTTCCTGAATGTTTTCAGTACCTTGTGCCTATCATTTCTTTCATGTACCCTAGCTATGGAAGCAGGGGATCCAGAGCTTTTATGGAGACATTTTTCCAATTTATTTACCAAACTCAAAATATTTACATGGCCACCTGCCCCTCTGTTCCTCTGAATGAGGTTTTGGAAGCACAGTAAAATGCCCATCATCTGGGTACATAAAGTGCCAGAATATGAGCTTCCCCCACTCTGCTTCACATTAATCACTTATTAGACTCCCTTAATTTTTTTTTCCTCTTTGTATATAAAAGATTTTGAATAGTTTTACCCTAGGAACAGTTTTACAAAGCAAATCAATGAGATTGAATTGGATTTACCAGCAGTGGGAGTTAAATTTTCAGTCAAATCTCTCTGTTCTGGAACCTCACAGACACAGTGTTTTATCACACACTGCATTTACTGGAGAGCAGAAATTTACCCTCTTTTGGTTCACTTTCAAACCCTTTCGTCTTTTCATCTGCATAGAAATGAGTGCAAAAGAGAAGAAAGAAAGAAATGCAGTCCAGTTTTCAAGGGAGGGTTTGTCCTGGTGCTGCACTGTAGTGAAGCATTTACTGTTTCCCACATCTCAGGAGGTGCCAAGTACATTCATTCCACTCTAACTGCATTCTGGGAAGAACACTGCACACTGGCTTGAAATAGACCTCCTGGGCAATAAAATCCTCTGCCATATCGTTCAATTCCTTTCAAAAAGGCAGTATCACCCATTTCATTCTTGAAGAATGCAAACAAGTTAATTAGGTCTGTCCCAGGAAGATTCTGATTTAGAATCTTGCCATGGCTGCCAGCTTCCCCTGTTCCATCCTGGTTGAGAAACCTTGATTTTCATCAAAGCCCATCTCTCTGCTTGCCAGTAGGAAACAGCCATCCCCTATTTGTATTAAATGCAAATCCAGAGAGGGATAACAGTGCTGTGCGTTCTCTTCTTTTATTTCATTTCAGGTTTCTAATTGTCTTGGGGTGTTTGATCTTAGCTGTCCTGACAACTTTCAAGGAGTATGAAACTGTTTCGGGAGACTGGCTCCTCTTGCTGGTAAGTAGACTGTGCCTCCCACACCAGCCTTGTAATGCCCTTGAATGGAAACCAGCCCCATCACGTGGGATGGAAACTTACTCCCAGCTCTGCAATGTAATAAGGTTTCTGCCATTGATCCTGGAGCGGTAACTGTACGCTTGCGTATCAGAGAATTCCCAGTCCATTGTTAACACTGACTGAGTAAAAAGAAAGTGAGGTTCCTGTGTAAAAAGAAAATGAGAGGAAAAATACTTGGTGAGGCTTTCAAATAATGGCTTTTCAGCATTTGCTTAACAGTCCTTTGAGTCCACATTTGAAAACTAGTTTTCTGGGGGATCTTTCAAAAATTTTGATTCATTCTGTAGTATTCTGCTAATCCAGTATTTCTTTCAAGGGATGTTGTCAGAACTGGACTCATACTTGTGCCCAGTAGCAGCGTAACTGAAATCGTTGCAGGCAGTGCCTCTGAGAGAAAAATGTATTTGTAGCAAATACATTCCTTTCTCAGTGTGTTCCAGAATGCTGGTTCTAAAAGGCAAGTTCATGCTCAAGACATTATTTCTGTAGACCTCCCGTTTGGCAGAAGAAAAATAGAAAAAAAAAAACCCTCACGAAGTATAAACATGGCATATTCAACGTTCTATGAAAATTACCCTAACAGTGAACTTCCTCTGCTCGCACAGCTGTCATGAAATAGAGAGCACAGCATCTTGCTTAACCTGCCCTTGTATAAAGTATCCCTAGGGAAACTGCAGAGCAAAATTAGTTTCAGGGTCTCAATTTCCATTTTTCCTTGTACCCCCAGAGACATGTAAATCCAAGCAAGAGCTAAATGCCAAAAGGAATGAAAGGTGAATTCCCCTTGCATGTTCCTTCTCAAAAATTGCCTGTACGAAAACACCCTCATCCCTTAGAGAATGTGAAACTTGCTTTTGGTCTCTGTTACCTGCTCATAGCCCATCTTTCACATTTGGAAAAGGCTTGAGGTTATCTTTCCTTCTCCTGTGCTTGTTTTTATGTGGCTCTCAGCGGTTTCCAGAAGCACCTAGGAGCTCTGAGTCTGAGCGTGAGGAAGAGTGTGCCTTTCCTCCTTGCCAGCTATTCACAGAGAGGAAAAGTAACCATGTGCCCCAGGCTGCCCTTGGTCCATATCTGCCAAGCACCTCAGAGAATCTCTCTCCTCCCCATTCCCTCCCCGTGCTTAGAAAGATTCTTCAGGAAGGTGGAAAATCTCATTCTTTTCTCCACCAGACATTTAAGGAAACAATATATGCCTCAAATTTGTCTTATATATGTCTTTATCACCGACTTTAATTTATGACCATATGAATATACTGTGTCCTGCCCCTGTCTCTATAGATATGGCTGCATGAAGAAGCTGCTGGTGGGTAACCCTGGGTGTGGGTAGAGTGCACTGGGGACTTTGCAGTCACCACTCACATATGTCTTCCCATTTTATGTGGAACAAGAGGTCTTTTTATGAAGTAATTTCCCTTACATTAAGGCAAAGTAAGCACTTCACATTTACCCGACAGCAGGGACAAATACTTCCTGCAGACTACTTAGCAGGATGGAAAGGTATGTCTCACTTTGGCTTGCCTCTTTCGTCAACCTGAATTCTCCTCCACTTTTTTTTCTCTCTCACACACATGTCCCTAACACTTGTACATCATCTGTTCCATTCAGCTGTATCCTTGTGTCCAGAACGACTGCAAAACTTGTTATGAGACTAATAATGTAGTTTGTGTCTTGATACAGGAAACTTTTGCCATTTTCATCTTTGGAGCAGAGTTTGCTTTAAGAATCTGGGCTGCTGGCTGTTGCTGTCGCTACAAAGGATGGAGGGGAAGACTCAAATTTGCCAGGAAGCCTTTGTGCATGCTAGGTAGGCACATGCTTTCTAGTACTGTTTTCCCCATTGTGTCCTTTTCCTTCTAAGCTAGTTTGGGAGATGTCAAAGAACTGGTGAATGGCAGTGCAAAGAGCACTGAAATGAGGTCTACCCTTTATGCTAGGATGGAATAGCAGGAATCCTACTTGGAGTAGTTATTTGAAGTAGGCAGCAATAACAATTAATTTGAGGGACTCTTGGGTATTTAATCACTGAGAAAAAAAATTAATTCTTCAAGCACATTGTCCTCATCCTGAATCCCACTGTATTCTTTTTAAGCTCATCCCCAAAAAGACCCTCTCTGCCTTCAGTTTCAAACGACTTCAGATCCCAGCCCTATACCATCTTCCCCAGCCCTCTTTCATATTTGTGTTGTGTTTTACCATTGTATTGTTGGTCTACATTTGCAAACAAGTATCTTTGTGATTTCACCCTTGTTGTCTTTCAGACTTGGAAGGCACTGCTTGTAACTATCCATAAAAGTACTCGTTATTCATGTTTGAATCCCCTCCTGCAACTTGTCAGTATATTCACAAACCTCTCATCAAGCACATCCCCATTTGTTCACTGATTTTAGGGTTCCCTCATTTGTTTCAATGCTTTTCAGGCAAAACACTAGCTTTTTTGTTCTTTATTTTTGGAGCACTTTGCACTCTGGGGAGCCAAGATGTTGCATGAATATATGCCTCTCTTCCCACTCCTTCTTTCTGCTCTTCTTGTTGGTCTAAATGGTAGGCAAAATTGTAAAAAATTTTGTTTGTGTTTCTGTGCTATCCTCAATGCAGTAGTGCTCCTTTGGGTGCTACTGTTGTATAGATACATCTTACACTTCTAATAGGTTTGAGAAGACAGCAGAGTGCGGTGTGAGCAAGTGGGAATGATAGCGTCTCATGCCTTCTTTGTAAAAGTGGCATCTCACTTCTGAGAATGACTCTTCATTGGTATCTGGGTGAAGACCAGAAAATATCTTGGACTTAATAGTATCATCTCTCATTTTGTCTATGGTACAAGTTTGTTGTGAGAATGATTGGAAATTAGTAAATCTGAAATCCACTCTTTTTTGGCTGGAAATGGAATATAAAGACAATTTAAAGACTTAATTACACAGAGAATGTTTGTCACTGTTTGGTACCACTTTTTTTTTTGAATGTGTATAGGATAAATGCAGGAGGGAAATGAGGAAAAGAAAGAAAACAAGAAGTTTGTCAGCAAACTGGTCCTGTGAGCACTTACAAAAAATAGTAGTGCTGGCTTGGAGATTTTACTTGGGAAAACTCAGCCAAAAGAATAAAGTACTAGGTGTACCATCAAAACCAAATTTCTCATCTGCTGACCTGTTCACTATGGTGTTCCTGTGGTACATATGAATGTAACCATGTTTTTCTGTGAGCATTAGGACACTGTTTCTGTGCATCCCTAAGCGAGCTCAGATAGTGCCTGAAGTCCAGTGCATCAATCTCTAAACAGATCCTGAGGTTTTCTGGTAGGTTTTGTTTGGGATGCTCACTGTGTGGCAGGTGCAGATATCTGTGTAATTGGCAAGAGAAGGCATTTTCAGGCAAATTCAAAATTTGCCATGGGAAGTTTGCAGCACACCCAGATAGGATTAAGAAGGAGGTGACGGGGTTATTTCTGTTGTCAGGCTTTGTTCTTTTCACCTTGCAGATATCTTTGTGCTGATTGCTTCAGTGCCAGTGGTTGCTGTTGGGAACCAGGGGAATGTTTTGGCCACATCTCTCAGAAGCCTCCGCTTCCTTCAGATCCTACGGATGCTCCGAATGGACAGGAGGGGCGGCACGTGGAAACTTTTAGGATCAGCTATTTGTGCACATAGCAAAGTAAGTGAGGAGCATGCAGGGTTCAGCGGGGGTTTGGGGGCAAAAATTGAAGGGAAAGAGAGGACGTGCATGGGTAGAGCAATGCCTTGAGATTATGTTAATTACGTAGTTTAAAAATAGTTTTGTTCTCTCAATTTTATTCTCTCTTCCGTTCTCTGAACCATTTCTGCCCCTTGTTTTACCCTTCTCTTCTAAACAGTGGTTCTGGGAAGGGAGAGTATGTTTGTTCCCACACATTACAACAGGAATTTTGTCTTTACACTGAATGGCAGCAGGGGCATCCCTTGAATGGTGAAGGATGCTGAAATCTTTAACAGAAACGCCTGTAAAGCTGCAACATGTTTGTAGTGGGTTCTCAGACTTGCCTGATCAACAGATGGAGCAGGATTCCAAACGGATGGAAAGAGGCTGATTAGCAGAAATGTGATTTCAGAGTGAGCAATTGGTAAAATTTCTCTTTGGAAGCTTGGATCAGGCAATACAGAGATGCACACAGTGTGTACCCAGACAGACAAAATTTCTAAAATGATTGCTCAGTCTAACTTGTTGCTGTAGTCGGGCACACCCTGTCTCACACCAGACAGATACATTGTGTTCTTGCATTTTCACAAAACATTATTACAAGTCAAAAATTATCTGCATAAAAATTGCCTAAATGAGATTACTCATCTGCACAGGATGTAGAAAAATTGTTTGTACTCTGTGCCACATGCTGCTTTTTTCTTATCCATGAATGACATTCCTGAAATTTTAGGGTTTTTGAAAATTAAGATGCCAGTTGGCACAGCATAATTAGACTTTATTTCTGTGTAGTGGCTGCTGGGGATATCCACCCTGCTTCACTTCTTACCAACTAACATTCCTTCCACATATCAACTTGCTAAAAGGCAGGTGGCACATAAACACTTATGTCAAAAATGTTTCTCAGGAAACAGATCAGGGAAAAAATCTATGTATGAAAGACATTGCTTAGAAATTTTTTAATGTTTCATTGTATGGGATTTTATTCAAATGTTGCTTTTTTGGGTCTTCACTGCCACCCTTTGGACCTCAACTGTGTGAGGGAGATGAGGGGTTGTTTGCTTCTCTGCATTACTCGAGACAATTCAGTAACAATTTTGCTAACAAACTCTTTCTGTAATTTCACACCAGAAAATAGCTAAGAAAGTTCTGTTATCTCAAGATTCAATTACAAAGTTCTCAGCTACACTGCTTTTTTTTTCTCCAAAAAACCCAGTTCTCATAAAATTGAAATGAAAGGTTGATTTTTTGCACACTTTTCAAGACCTTCACCAAAAGCATTTCTGCTTTGTTTCAGACATTGCTGGGTTTTTAACTTGGGTGGCTGCATCTCCCACCTCAGTGGGATCAGGCACTCACTCCACTTGAGTCATTCTCTCTAAAACTGGGAAGTTCAGGTTTTATTTGCTCAAAACAGGAAGAACTGCATCGTCCAGCTGTGTCTGCCTCTCTGGAGGTAGGGAGGGGCAGAGCTGTTGATTTGCTTGCTAGGACTGGCCAAGCCCAGGGGCAGAAGGAACAGAAAGAGTCCAGGTCAGGGACAGAGCCCTGCAGCACTCTGTGTCATGGGCTAAGGGCTAAACTAAGCCCTTAACCCAGCTTTACAAAGAACTCTGACTGCAGATTGCCCCAAGCTGTTCCCAAGTAAGATGTCATGTAAGGGCTAATTCATGTAAATCTCTGTAAATCTTCCCAGTAAGTGCTGAGCTGGGCTGGTGTCATGGACTGTGACCAAAGACAGCAGCGACAGCTCTGCTGTTACCCTCTGTGCTCCTTTCTCTTCCTGATGTTTACTTTGCCAGTGAAGATGTTCTCAGTCTCTCCATGTCCAACTGTTTGTTTTGCAGGAACTCATCACTGCTTGGTACATCGGGTTCCTGACGCTCATCTTATCCTCTTTTCTTGTTTATCTGGTTGAAAAAGATGTTCCTGAAAAAGATGCTAATGGAGTAGAGATGAAAGAAGAGTTTGAAACATATGCAGATGCACTGTGGTGGGGGCTGGTAAGTGTCTCCAAAAATACCTTATCCCTTTCTTAAAAACTTCATATCCAAGAAGAGATAAAGTGTTGATGTCAGAGATTACAGTGCAAATGGTGCTATATCTAGGTGAAAGGCATGTTATCTGTGTAACATTACCAAAGTAGGGGTGCCCCTACACACAGATGACATCCTTGTCGATTTTCAAAGACCATAAGGTGCTTAAACGTCCTTCAGAAATCAGTCTGTGCTCCTGGCTTGGGGGAGACCTCTCTTTTTAAAGGGCTATCTCTTTAGCTCTCATGACAGCAGTATCCTGCCTGTGAGAGCTGCGTCCCTCAGAAAGTGGCAGAAACAAAACTGGCCAATGGACAAACAAAGAGAGCCAAACTGTTGGGCAGTTGAGATAGACACTCATGGAAATTTGGTTCTTAGGGAGCCAGTGACTGAAGATGCCTCTGGATTCAGATGCGGGAAGTAGAAAAATATTTCTGGAAGGGTTAAGTCAACAATTCTCATGTCTGACATGCATTCCCCAAAAGTCAGGGAATGCCACTAGTGGTAGGATGCTGAACAAGAGGCATCTTTGGTACATTTGTTCTAGTCTGTTCTGATGAATTGAGGAGTATTTGTGCAACTACTTACTTGTCACAAAATATTCCTGACGTCCCAGAATTCATGTTGCTTTGGTATCAATAGTCAGGGAAGTCTTTGTCATGCTGTGACTAAAATTCAGCAGTACTAAGTGTTGCATTGAACATCTGGATATTTTCATATCTTTTCGTGTCCAGGACATTTAGATAAGAGTCTCACTGGTGAGAAAAGGAAAACAGATGGAAATTAACAATTGTGCATGAAAGGAGTAAGTTTTCACAAAGTCATTTTTGTTTTAAAAAGACCACGACTTCAAGTAGAGCTAGTCCTGACTGGTTTTTTTAAGTTCTCAAAGCTGTTAGCAGACAAGTCTCGTTCCTAACTCTGGACTGATGGGGGGCAGGACACTCCACACACAATGTCGCATGAAGGTCCCTTGCAGAAAATACAGTCATACCTCACTGCGTTGTGACCCATTCATTGTGACCTCGCTGGTTTGTGAGAAATTTTTCTCGCAAATCTGCCTCGGTGATTTGAGGAGCTTCCAGGCCGATGCATGCGCACTGTCTCTGCTTCGCCGAGGGGCAGTGCCAGTGCTCCCTGTGGGGTGGGACTGGCCCAGCCCCGTGGGGAGGGTGCACAGTACCTCCCTCTCCTGTGGCATTTATGATCCCACAGCACTGTGCCGCAGTCCCTGCCCTGCTCCTATGTGTCTCCATGCCCGATCCCTACAGTGGAAGGCTCATGCCGTGGTATGCCCAAGGTGGCCACTGAGACCCAGTGCAGCACCGCCACAAGTCACAGTGCCCCCGTTACTCTTAAGCCCAGCTGGGGGACTGAAGGGGCAGCGGTGGGACGTGCCCACAAGTTAAGGTTTCCCAGGCTCCAAGAGCGCCGACCAGAGCCCGAGAGACTCTTTCCCCACCACAGCCCTGGAGCTTCCCCACTGTAGAGGCAGTGCAATCATGAGCAGTGGTAGCAGCCTGGCAGTGGCTGCAGAAGCAGCAACTTGGCCGAAGAGAAGCCCATGGATTCTCCAGGGAGTCTCCCCAGGCAGAGAGGATTTCCCTTTGCTCCCCTGTGCTGTGAGGGCCCATGGGGAGGAGTGGAAAACACTTCCCCGTGCTCCTGATTGCCTGGGGGTGGTGTGATGGGCGTGGCCTGTATGCATATTAATGACTCACAAGTGTTTGCAAATGAGACATTTTGCAAAACCCTGACAAGACCCATTCCTCACAGAGGGTGAGGTGTGACTGTACATCCTAGAGAGGCAGCTACTTTAAGACTAAATCCGTTCTCTGTGCAATGCCTCGGGCCTATGATGCCATCAAAAGAAATTGCTCGGCCCATCTTCAAGATCCTGTTTCAAGGAGCTGTGCATGAGCACCCACAGAACAAAGTGAGTTATGCAGGTTTCATGGTGACATTTAAAGCAGAGCTGTGGCATTGTTTTTCTAATGGAAAGTCCTGGTCATTCTGCCCACAGATCACCCTTGCAACGATTGGGTATGGTGACAAGACCCCCAAAACATGGGAGGGACGACTGATTGCAGCTACATTCTCTCTCATTGGGGTGTCTTTCTTTGCTCTTCCTGCAGTAAGTACCTTCCCCCTCCCCTGTTAGACACAGCCCAATACTGTGCACTTGCAAAAAAAACCCCAAAAAACATAAAGTGAACAAAACTGCCAGTGGAACTAAATAACTTTTTAAGAACTAATTCAGACAGTTGAGCTGGTTTATATCAGTAAATGAAACTTGTTTCTTCCCGACTTTTCACAGAGCCTGTTGGGAGTAATATATCACCCCAGTGCTACTCAAACCATGTGTGGGCATTGTCTGACAGTAGTTGGCACAGGGCAAAATTAATCCAAGTGAGCAGTCTGGTTAAGCACAAGGCAGATCATTAGACTGTACTCTGGCACATGTAAGTTTAGTGCTATTGACATAGCCCTCACCAGACATATTTTTAAAGAATTTAGGGCTCATTTTTTTAATAATTAGAATTGGGCTCATCTTACCTAGCCTATACTTACGCTTGTCTTCAAAGTCCTCAGGGGAGAATGAGAGAAGATGTGGGATGGGCTGAGTAGCAACAGAAACTGTTCCAAGCCCAGATTTGAGGATATTTTTCCTTTAGATCAAGACTTGTAAAGAATTTCCAAGCAAATTTCCACCCCAAAATGTGGAGCATGCTTTTGCATAGGTCTTGCATCACACAAGCAGGGTTTCACTCTACCCTGAGTGTAAATAATAACCACTTGGACACCTTCAACTTTTAGAAGCCAGAGATATTCAAGAAGCCTGTTGAGGACCTTGAAATGATTTGATGTGGCCTATGGTTCCTTGAGAGGATCATGACAACCTGCTATGTCATGAGTAGAGGAGCGAGAAAGGCATTCTGTACTGCACAAAGGTCCCACATAGCCATCTCCATCTCCACCCACGGGCCTTTTTACTTTCATCATTAATCCGTTTTTTTCTGAGTAAGAAATACCTAAAATCTGGCATCACTCTATGCTTTCAGGGCATTTTGGGCTCAGGGCTGGCACTGAAGGTCCAGGAGCAACATCGTCAAAAACATTTTGAGAAAAGAAGAAAGCCAGCAGCTGAACTCATTCAGGTTTGCAGCCATTTACCTCTTCCCTGAAAAAGTGTTGTGTGTGAAGACTGCTGCATCATGTTAACAAGAGGCACCACTTCCCCTCTGCCCAGATTCTCATTTCCCATGACAGGATGTGAGAAACTGTGTTTGTCAGTTTTTTCACACCAAGCTAGATAATGTAGAGGTCCTTGTAGTTTTTGAGGAATCTTTCAATTCCCAGAATATCTTTCAGAAGAACAGTGTCTTTAGAAAGAGTCTTGTCTGCTAGCTTCTGGAAACCAGCCAACTTCTGCATCAGTGCCACAAAATCACAGAAAACAACCTGCCAAAAACATATTCTTTCCAAAATCCAGGTGTTGTCAGTTCCCTTGAGAGAGTGCTTTTATGTGCAAACAGTTAGGTTGTTATTGATGTGAAAACAGCAATAGAACCAACACAATAGACAACGACTGTTTCAATCAAGGCAAATAACTTAAATATATAGTATATGTGGTTTATAAAACTAAACACAGCCTGGATCTTCTGTTATGTCACTGAATGATCCACAGATTCAATGGGAACAGAGTCCTTAGCTCTGTTGGACTTGAGTTATGGCTTTGTTATGAATTCAGGAAATTAGGCTTAAAATCACTAGTCTGGTTGCTGACAAACTTGACAGGAGTTACTAGGTATGGAGCACATCCTGATGGCAGTGAAGAAAATGGCAGCATTTTCACAGAGGTACTGAGAAAGTTTCTGTGATATCAGATGGATGCGTTGGTGCTCTGGACTGCCCAGGATCAAACCAGTCCTCAGGATAAACAGGCTGAGTGGCATATTAAGCTGTTCTCATTAAAAACGCTCTTTAGCAAACAGAAGATGCTGCAGGCGTGGGTTCTGAATGAAATTCACCTTTTAAATTAAGGCATCTTCACTTAGCAGGTAGTTTATTTAGCTATAGTGTTTTTGAGGAATGTGCTTAAAGAATTTTGGTTTGGAGAATTTTGATTGAAGCTAAATGCTGAAATAGAAAATTCCTCAGCAAAATTTCCTCTGGTACATTATGTAATAAACTCTCTTAAGCATTTCCAGACTGACTGGACAAGTCCAGAAGTGTTTCTACCTCCTTTATCCATATCAGACAGGAGAATAAAAAGTTTAGCCTAATGTAATGTCATGTTGATGTCTGCTTTAACAGCCCTCCCAGATCATAATCCAGTGCCAACAGATTTTCCATATAGTCACACTCATTTGGTATGGCAGATTAGTAGTTAATTTCTAGGTAGTTACTCAGGTGCATTATTACATTCTTTGAAACAGTCTGGCTGCAGTCATCCTGGGGAATAGCTTTGTCTAATGCTAATTATTTCCTCTCCCTTGTAATTCAGGCTGCCTGGAGATACTATGCTACTAACCCCAACAGGATTGATTTAGTTGCTACATGGAGGTTTTATGAATCAATTGTATCATTTCCATTTTTTAGGTAAGTACATTGTCCACCTATCCATCATCATTTTCTGTGAAGGATCAGGACAGGAAATGTAGACTTTATATATAAATAAGGTTTTGTAGGTAACAGATAGTTCCCAGGAAACTCTCCTGAGGAAGAGGATATGCTTCTGAGGTGGTAGTTTTATTTGAGTCACCACTTCTGAGTTCAGTGAAAAGCATTCCATACATAAAGACATCCAGATATAATGGATGCTTCTATTTTTATGGCTGTGAGTCTGTCTGATCCTCACCTTCCTTGCCCGTCAAACAGGCGCCTTTCTTACATTCAGGTCTTGACAGTCTAAAAATCTGTATAGCCCTATGAAAGCCAAGACTTAGCTATAGATTATGCTAATAATAGGAATTACATATCAAGTTAATGTTTTAAACTTTTATTCTGGACTTGCTGTTGTGCCTCATTCTGAAAAAAAAGTGCCCTTAAACTAGTACTCAGCTCAGAGGTCTCCACCTGTGAAGTGTGGTCACTGCATTAATGCTGCAGCTCCAGCTGTTGCTCAAAACTGACTTGAAAAGTGTCAGGCTCCTGTCTTCACAAAGTGCAAATTGCAAATACTAACTCCTTCTTTGTTTTACTCACAATATATTTGTTTAGGATCAAGTTCACATACTTCAAAAGGGAAATCGCTAAAAATAAATCCACCATAAGTGTTTAATTAAGATTCAGTACGTTTCTTTCCTTTTCTTTATCCCTTCTCCCTCTGTCTATTCCCACATTTTCCATTATAGAGTAATTTTAGAGGGTTTCTTGACCTCAGGCTTTTTGCAGAGAATAATTCTCCAACTTGCACACAGTCAGACTCATTACTGTGACTTCAAGCTTGTTCTTTGTATGGAAGTTCTTGTCATTCAAAGACAACCTGAAATTTAATAGGTGTTTCACAAATAAAGTCCTGAGAGAGGCCTGGGGACATCACTTTTCATCAAAGACTGGATTGCGAATATAAGCAGCACAGATTGGTTTCAGGAATCTGTATCACTTTCTTTGCTTTATGGCTAGTCAAAAATACACTTTTTATTTTGCTGTCAGTTATGGTCACAGAACAAAATCGGTACAAAGTATTATCAGTAGATTAGCAATTTATATTTTTAAAACAATACAGAATTTAGTATGTGATTCTCTCCTTGCTTTCTTGTAATGCTTCCTCTCTTCTATAAAAGGAAAGAGCAATTGGATGGCACTGCCAGGTATGTAGCTGCTATTATTTTATATATGTTTTGATACACTTATTGAAGGATGCGAGTTAAATAGTACTCTGTGGATTCATGAGCTGTTAACCGAAACATGCTACTAACACCACAGGTATCCATAAAAAATTATTAACCAATCCATTTCCTAACTGCTTGCTTTTCTCCCAGTTTAACAACACAGCTAAAATGTTAATTGTACAAAGGCAGTGTGGCTTGCTGATTGTCTGTAAACAGTTGTATTGTTTGTTATGGTTAATCGTGGTCTAGATTTCTCCTGACTATGCCTTAGAGCCAGGGTTTAGCATCCAGGCTGGTCTGTGAGGAGTTTAAAGTTCTGCTTCATGTTGTTGCTTTGTTTTGCACAGAGCAATGTTATGGTCTAAGGGATCAAGTATGTGTTGATTCACCATGTGCCAAGATTTCTTGACAATAACTACTAAGATGGATTTCTAAGATGAAAGAGCAAGACAGTCAATCTCTTTGGCAGTGCTGTAAAACCTATATTAGGTTTGAGGCCTTGGTCCCGCCTCGGCTGAAAAATAATGGGAAAGCTCTCCATCACACTGGGGAATTTACAAGCAAAGAGAATGAAGGACTCATCAGGGCTAATACTGGTCAGTCACTGAAGACTGCAGCAGAGCAGTCATTGTCAGTCAACCTGCAAGATCTCAAATGGCAATGATACATTTACAACCCTCTTCAGCTAAATAGAAGAGCCAAATGCACACACAGTAATTCTAAGGCAAAACTTTATGCTAAATTGCTATCAATGGATTACCCGCAATGAAATGCAATAGCAATTAAAGGATAAATAGTTCCACAGTCTTGTGCTGAAGCTAGTTCCATTTATATCCCTAATTACAGCACAGAGAAAAGAAATGAGAATGGTAGCTATATTTGAAAACCATTAGTCAGAGGTCAAACTAGAGTTCCAGTTCCTGGCCTGATGAAAAATTGTCTTTTGTTTGTTTTTTACTCATTTCATGCAACGCATGACAGTTTCAATAAAGGAAGTTGAAAAAAAAGATATTAGCACTTGCTGTTCTCCTATGAATTTGGGGGGGTTTCAAACTCACTTTAACAGAAAAGGAAAACCTATCCCAAATTTTCTTATAATACAGGGAAATGTTGTAGTAACAAATTATTGGGAAACATTGTCTTCCCCCTCTTGCCATTTTAAATATGAGCTAACCTGCTGCTCTTCAAAGACTGCCTGCATGGGAACTTTCTAGTTTGTAAACCTTCATGAACCCTAAGTACTCTACATCCATGGCATTGCCCAGGCTAAGCAGCCATTAATGTAGATGTCTGGTGATTTTAGTCAGCTCCAGTGTTGGCAACAGCTGAATTTTGGTCTTTAACATGTAGGAGAAACTTTAGGAGCTGAAATCCTTCTGGGATGTAATTCTATACCTTGAGTCAAAGTGTTCTGACTCAGATGCAGCAGCAGATTCAGATTAGGTAAGTGAATGATTGCTGCAGTTTAGTGTTTGTCACAGCCTCCCCTAGGGAAGCTCCTGCACCTGCAGAGCCAAACAGTTCATGGAGTAGCTTATGAGTTACTGTAGCTTTCAGGGCAGTAGAAATAATTTTATATTGCCACATTGAATTAAAAATGGAAAAGTATGACTCACAACTCAAAATCTTAAAACTATAATCCCAAGGTCCCTCATTCTAGCTGGATATATCTTATTTTTATGTTGCTACATATGTAATAGCCTTCAGCAAAATCATCAGTAAACCTGCATTGGAGCCTTCCTATTAGCAGGAATGTGTTTGTGAAATTAAGCATTCAATTAAGGGGATTGGAAACCCTCCAGGTAAACAGACAAATGATGGTACTTGTGGGAACATCCATTGACTTCGGTAGAAATGGGATAGAGACGTAAAATCTGGTTGTTTTGACAGTCCCACCTCCCATCTCTCATAAAACTCTTATTTACAGACCAGATAATTTAAAAAAATCCTCTTCCTCCTACAGAGATTTAGTATAGAAAGCATTACTCATATTCCACTGAAGTTTGTGCTTTGGCCGCATTGAAATAAATGAGCAATAAGGGAAGGTGGTCCTGCTAGAGGGAACAGCCCATAAATGGCATCAGTCTCCAGCTTCTTCCATCAGTTAAGTACTTAATGGGAAGGCTTCTGTAGTAATAAATGATACTGCCTAGCCTAATCATTAGTTGATAAAGGAGAGAGAAGAATTAGTCCAAAGCTGTCACAGAAGCTTTTAATAAACTAAAAATTACACCTGGCTGTATCAAAATCGGAGGATAGGAAGCACTTTAAGTGGCAGGGTTTCTCCTGAGTGGTGTGAAAGCGTCTTTAGGTGCTCCACAGTTCTAAAGCTGAACTCTATGATAAATCCTTCTAGGATCTGTCCTTGGAAGCAGGAGCTGGCACCGTGAAAAACACACAGCTATATACATCTTGTTATTAGGCCATTTGGGTAAAACACAGGGGACACAACAGAGGCGAAGAGTCCATTGCAGGAGTTGAGTCCTAAGGCAAGGCTGCAGGGAAGGACCATTTAATGTTTGGCAGCAGCCCAAGGCTTTACTTAAGCTCTCTTAAAACTAAAATTGTGAAGATACGAGATATGATGAAGAGGGCATTGGGCTGCCATGTAGCTAGACTGGGTCCTGTAAGAAGTGAAGTGGTATATATGATGCACCTCTGTCAAGAATACGATTTTCCCTATAGGTCCTGTATAGTCCCCCAAACCAGGGGGAACTGGGGCCGTGCTATTTGTGGTTCACTGGTGGGGAGTTTACTGACTTCATGCCAGAGATGCCTCTAGCTTTTTCTTCCTTAATCAATGCCTAAATCTGCCAACCCCATGAAGACTCAGATAGCAATTGCTTTTCTGCATGTATTGCAAAGCTTTTTCGTCTGTTCAGCTCTCAAGAAGGAAGAGTTATAAGAAAGAAATACTAATGCTCATTTCTGTTGGAGTGCAGCAAATCATTTAGCAAACATTTGGTAGTCTGACCTACATTTAAGATAGGCCTTTGCTTGATGGACACGCAATTTATTCTGAAGCAACTTTTTGCATCAATGTTTGGGAATGAATATTTGGCCTCACTGTTTTTAGCAGCTGTTCCCCTGATTTTGACTGGTGTCAAAACTTTGGCACTTGTGAAGAATTTTGAACTTTCTCCTAGGGTCTTGTTCCTAAACCTCATTGTCTAACTGGAGAACTAGACATCACGAAAGCATGTTCATTCCTATATCTATTATTTTGTGATTGCAGAAAAGTAATTTATCCCTTTTTCTGTATCTCAGCATAATGAATAATATTTCTCTGCCTTTGGAAATTGGCTTGATTTTTTTAAGTGGCATAATCAGTACCAGTCCTTCCTATTATGTGAGTATGAAAATTCATAAAATGTGGTGCATTTTTGTATTGCCAATGCTAACAACTAAATGAAAATAAAACCATACTCTGCAAGGTGTAAAATTTCACTGTCAGCATTTCATCTTAATACATCTGCCCAAAGGAGGAAGGAGAAAAAAGCCACTTTGATCTGCACACTACATTAAATACAAATGAAAGGTTGTTCCCATTCTTTTTCATAGAGCTTTACATGGGTAATCATTAATGTCTCATCTTAATAATTTTTCTTCACTTTACAGTAATGTCATGTTTAGTAGGGAGTCATTCTTTGGATCAAGCCTCACAAGAAAACTTAGGTATATACATTCAAGTAACAGTTGAGCCTTATTCTTTTCATATTTCTTGCATGCCATTCTCTGCCTGCACTTTCTGTTTTTACTACAGTAGTTCACCTATACACCATCAAAAGCAAGGAACAGTAAGACTGAAAAGTTATTAAGCATAAAAAGAAAGTTGCATGTCCCTGCAAATAGTTAAGTGTTCTGCTGTTAAGAAAACATGGGATATAATCCTGACTCTCCCAATGATACACTTAGAAACAAATGCTTTTTTCTGTTTCCAAAGAATGGGAATGATACTAACCTACTCTGCAAATCATTTTGAAATTCACTGTTAAAAAAACATACTGTGAGAGTCAAACACTGTTCCTTATACAATCCCAACCCTACCCACAGAAATTCATGCAAGTTCCTTTGAGTTCAGTGGAACAATATCTTCACATGTGTATTTGCAGGTTCTGGTTAAGCAAATGGAAAACAAGTGGATGCTTTTGATCATCTGAATAAAGTTAGTGACATGCTTAAATATCTTGCTGAACTGTGGCCTAAGATAAGGGGCAAAAATTTTATCTTCCTGCAAAGAAACATAGAAATAATTTGTGGCATTTCAGGAATATGAAAGAAACATCATTAGAAATAATATTTTGACAGAATTTTCAAGCATTTTATTCTATCCCACACAAACACCTTGTTGTCATTCAGCTTTATCTCGTTGTTCTCATTTCTACTTCATTCCACAAACATGAAATCATCAACTTACAACTCAGCTTTTCTAGCTGAAGCTCTTCAACTTTGGGAGAGAAGCTAGTGAAGCTCTCAATTTTTTCATTTGGTGATTGGCCCACACAAAATAGTCAGAAGACACTGATTTTGCAGTTTGATTTGCTTTCTAGTGTTTGATACATGGAGATAAGTTCACTTCAAAGCAAAAAGTGGGTCAACATCCATACGGTTTCCACCTACAATGGCTGCATGCATTGGTGAAAAATATCCATTCTGTTTTGACAAAGAATTGGATTTAGATTATTCTTCCCATAGATTTATGTGACATTGTTTATTTTTACCCATTTCCAATCTCTTTAGAAAGTGTGGATGAGAAAAAGGGCTACATGAAGGCCTTTAGTGTGCATAAGGGCTCTTTCTCTTTTTGAAGAGCCCAAGTTAGGACTTGCTTTCATGTTTTTGGGCAGATGATCTGGATGGTAGGTGAGCTTGGATTTAGAGTCACCTAAATACCAATAAGGACATACACTACTAAAGTGTGTGGAAAGTTGTTGGCTTAGAAGGTCAGTTTCATGCTCAGACATTAGACACTTACAAATTTAGACCTCAAGGTTCAGAGTGCAAAGTGAAGACTTTAATTGTCAAGAAGTTAGAGTCAACTACTGAAATTGAGCATTTTTGTGAGATCCTCTCTGCAGAAAAGGATGTTAATAAAATGGAAGCTGAGTGTCCAAAGTTCAGAAGTACCTTGGAATTGCAAAATTTTCTTTGTTTTATCGTAAGAAAATTCACTGACTCTCCGAGATCAGTTGAACATGTTCACTGCAGGATTCTGTATTTCCTCACAACGTTTTTTTTATTGCTAATTTCTATTAGGAAGAATATCTTGGGAAATCTTATTCAGAATACTTGATTTTCCAAAGCTAAGTTCACCCATATGAGTTCAGCTGATAAGGTACAAAAATATTGGAGTAAACATGGCTGTCTTTTGCTTCCAGTTACTTGAGATGAACTAAATCTAGTGATTAGCTAACCTGTGAAAAATATGGAAGAATTTCTGATTGTTATTACTTCTTGTTAGGTGGAAGTGGTAAATACATGAGAGAGGCCTGTTGGATTCACTGGTAGCATTAATTCATTATTTTTCTCCTCATACATGTACCATTTGTTTATGAAACTCCAATACTAGGCAAGGGGCAGAGAGGAGAGTATCTGGCTTGCATGATGTGATGTAACTTCATTGTTTCTTTGCATGACTGTTTATGGAAGAGTTTTTCTAGTTCAGTGGTTCCCACTCTTTATTCTGAGCAAGAGTAAAATGTGCTGCAGAAGCCAGCCATCTCTTTTATATCCAGCCACCAAATTAATCTCTCAGGTGGTCAAAAATATTTCCCAGTGCTCTTGTGGAACAAGAATCTGATATGTGAATTTTTCTTTAGGTGGGAAAATTTCAAGCCAAACTATTTGCACTGCTTCCACCTTCCTCCCTTTATATTGATCTGTATCTACCACCAAGTTAAGGAATTCTCATCCTGGGTCCCCATTTCTAAGACATAGGTTTTGGAAAAGTTTTTTATTCCACTACAAGGGAGAGGATGTGATACCATGCAAGACAAGCAATGCAGTGTATCCAAGCTAGGCAGAGAAATTACGCTGCACATTTATCAGCATGTTTGGGATGCATTTGAATCTCCTCAGTTCCTGGAACTGTGTTGGAAGTTGAGAATCCCATTATTATTGAATTTAAGGAAGCCAAATGAAATGGGACCACTATACCAAAGGGGAGGAAGAGTAGCTAACAGCAGTATGGGGAATCTGAAAGACAAGCAGGAGTACATGAATGCGGGTGGGAACCACTGTCCTAGGCACTCTCATGGAGGATGATGTGATCTGCGCATGCTTCATACTCTGGGACCGAGCCATGCGCATGCTGGTTAAATGGAGGAGATTGTGTCATGAGAAAAAATATTTCGTAAGGTTTTTTTTAAAAAGATCAGTGAAAACAAAAACCCCAGCAGATCCAGATTTCATCCCTGGAAAATGAGAATAAAGTCCATTTTTTTCCTGATGACAGCTAGTCATTATCTGGAAAGAAGCTTGGTTTTTGTTTTGGGTTCTTTTGTATACAACATACTGTTGTATTTTTTTTATGTGAAGCTGATGAATTATTTTCTGATGATTTTACTGCTCTGGCTGCCTGGCTATGAACACAGTTGTCTATTGCATAAACACACTGTTACAAATCTGAATGTTACTTTAAGGGTTAATCATCAGGATTCAGTTAATGAGGAGGGCTTCAGCTCAGGTAACTTTATCTTAGACTAGAGACCTGCTTTTTAGATGACTTTTTATCTAGATCTTTCTGAAGTCATTAAAAAGAGCCAAGTTCCCCAAGCATAAAGTCATTTCAAGCTAAATATCTTGCTTCCTATTCACTGGTTAGGGTCGCCAACCTCCCACTGATTATAGGAATAGGTCTAAAGATTAAGTTTAGACAGGAAGTTAAACTATTTCGAACAGCTTAAGACAGATCAGATGAGTTCTATCTCCTAAGCCTAAAATGCTAGAGCAACAGTCTTGGGAGAATAGTTTATTGCTAAACTGACACTTATCAGTGAGGATAGCTGAGAAACTCCCTGGAAAGAGAATTTGGGAACTCTTTTTGTTCATGTTATCCACCTTAAATCCTACCCCACCATTAAAAATAAAATGAAAGAAAAGAAAGGAAAATAAAAGGGAAAAAAGAAAAAAAAGAACAAACACCTCAAATAAATGTGCCTACGTATATAATGGAAAGTACATGCAGAATTTTGTTCTGAATGCAGAAGAATATTTTCATCTGTTTTGATCTATGAGGAATATCTCAAATTTTGGTCAGTCCTATTCCTGTACAGAAATTTCTGCATGCCTTGCCTATGTTTCTGGCCTATATTTTAAAAAAAATCACTAAATTAATGTTTTGGATACTTTTCATTCTCCACTGACCCTTTCCGTTCTGGTCTACTCCCTTTAGATCCTTGCAATGCACTTTATGTCTCCTTGTTTTTCCATAAGGAAAGCAGTTATCACAGGAGTTTTGAGGGGAAAACTTTGGGACATCTGAATCTGTATTTGGAAGGACTAACCACGTTTCTAAAAAAAGTCAAGGGCTACATGTAATGACAATTTTATTCTTCTAATGTAATATTAAACTACTTTATATAAACCATAGCAATCTTCTGTCTCATCTATTTTTCTGATTCTTCTTTTAGGTTCTGTACCTTAAACATATTCTTCTCTTGAGAGCTTCTCTGTAGTTTTACTAACTCAGATCTTGTGATATTTAATATGTTGCTCAAAGCCCATGTGTAGTTTGTGGCCACTTCTTGCCTTTGAGGAAATAACCTCATCATCTGAAACCATCTGAATTTCACTGCTAGATTTAATCATTCTCATCCTGGAAGGTCTCTCCAGAAGTCTTTTATCCAAAACATTAAATCTGAAGAATAGGTGGACTACACCCATTCTTTTGAGATTCATCTATCAGTGATCTATTGTTAGAGACCTGTTAATCCATCCACCAGGAGAAAGCTGATCCCCACAACAAGCCGACTGAACATAATGATTTTTTCAGACCTAGAGAAAAATTTCTTCAATTTATTATCACTGAACAGATCTTCTCATCCTAAAACTGCTTTAGTTTCTTCCTTCTTTTAGCTTAGTTCAGTCCCCTTCGATCTACAAAGATCATCACCATGCCATGAGTGCCAAGTGCTCTTTTTTCTTCATATTGAAGAAATGTTTACTTTCATAAGCTTACCTCACAAGCTGACTCTCTCTAAGATCTTCATGGCCATCACTTTGTGGTGCTTTTTTCTGCATCAAAAGTGTGCCATCATTCCAGGCTCTTCCTGACCATCCTTCTCAAAATAAATTTCTCCTTCAAACTTATTTTAATTATTAATGAGACATGAGAATTTATTTTTCCTACTTTACCCGCCCAAAACCCACATGCAAATCATTCCATTTACTTTTACTTCCTTACCTTTATTTTTCTTGCCTTTTCAAACTTGCTCAGTAATTGTCATCTTCTCTTGTATATATATTTGTGCTACATATAGTAGCTGAGTGCTTAAAGAATCCAAATTTCACAGTTATGCCACAGAGTTTAGACATCTGTCTTATAAAGCAATACTGCTCTCAAATGTGGCCTCTGAAACAGGGAAGAGAAAGTGATGCAGAAAAGAGATCACAGGACTGTCACTAAGTTAGTAGAACACAAATCACTTGTTGGAACTCTGCACTCACTGTCCGTTTAACCTTTAAAGCACCTTACTGGGCCAATCAAATCAAGATTCCGACCCAAAACCAAGAACTATGGAAATAATTTGTAAAATAGATTCTTAAGCCCAAACATGAGAAACTGCCCAAAATGTATTTTGTCACATATGTCAACAAGCAGCATCTCATTTTTCTGCAAAGAAGGAAAGAATCTCTCATATTTGCTCCATATATTTGTCTGCACTTTGTGTATCTTCCCCTCATGCCATGAATTCCTCAGGAAGTTACATTAGGGCAAAGTCTGAGTAATACTTATATTGTTCACTGACTGTTCTAATTCTTCACTCAAATCCACACTGGTATCTCCTGGAAATGCTGATATATCAGGACTAATTGTGTGTCTCCACACAAGTCCTTCTTAGTTGCCGCTTCCGTACTTACACACACACGTATGCACTTCAAACAGGCAATGACAGGGCAAGTGTCTGAATTTACTGACCTGCACAAATTGCATTCACGGGTATTGTCATATCAATAAAAAACAACTGAAAAGAATTTTGTGCTTGCATCTTTTGTGAAAGGGAAGCCCATATGTCGTTACTTCCTGCATCAAAAATACATTAATCAGAAACAGCACATCTAACTTTCTTTTACTCCTGACTGTGCACAGTTCTTCTGTGAATAAAAGGCTGAGAGTTTGGGTTGTTGCATTTGGATAAGAGAAGGCTCTGGGGACACTTTAGAGCACCTTCTAGTACCTAATGGGGGACTGCAAGAAGGCAGGAGAGGGACTTTTAACACAGGTACGTAGTGAAAGGACAAGGGGAAATGGCTTAAAACTGAAAGAGGGCAGACTAGATATTAGGAAGAAATTCTTCACTGTGAGGGAGTTGAGGCACTGAAACAGGTTGTCTAGGGGCATTGTGGATGGTCCATCCCTGAAAGTGTTCAAGGCCAGGCTGGATGGGGCTTTGAGCAACCTGGTCTAGTGGAAGGTGTCCCTCCCCATGGCAGTCCTGGTGTTTCTTGTCTTAATAATAAAACTGATGCTTCAGGCATGCTATGTGATCTGATGCACTGTGATACCTGGCATGGAGAGGTACCAAGATCCTCTGGTAACATTTTCAACATGGATATAAAAAAAATGCTCATAAAAAGCCCTTAATTATTTGTGGAGCTTAACTGTTGTTAACAAAGACATTGATTTATTGTGGTAGCCCCAGCAGTGTCCTTGTATACAAAACATTTCTTTAGCCCATTATATATGTATATATAAAGCATCATGAAAACAAGTTAATAGTGTACAAAGGAGGAAAATGATTACTTTTGCTTATTTTGTAGCCAAAAGCTGGGTCTCTTGGATCGGGTTCGTGGTACCAATACTAAAGGAAAGCTATTTACCCCTCTGAATGTAGATGCCATTGAAGAAAGTCCTTCAAAAGAGCCTAAGAATGTTGTCTTGAATAATAAGGAGCGTTTTCGTACTGCATTCCGAATGAAAGCTTACGCTTTTTGGCAGAGCTCAGAAGGTAGCCTATTTGTCTTGATTTCTTTCTATCCCATGTTCTCCCCATTTTACTTTGTTCCTCTGCATCTTCTGTTGAAGTTTGTAACCTTTTGGGCCAAGCACAGCTGGCACCTGGTTTTACATGGTACATTTGGGGCAGCCCTAGGAAACGAATACTGAAGTCCAGGCAACACAGTGCTTGAAATACAGAAAAACCACAATTGGTATGGGATAAAGCCAGTGTTGGAATTAGCCTATTTGATTTAGAAAAAGAAACCACAGTGGGCAATGAATCTATAGCCCCAAAAAACCCACATACCGTCATGGCTCAGTTTATCACAGGAATGCTATGCTAAGGTAGCTCCGTCCTAGACTGCATCCAGCCCTACACTAGCCTGTGTTCAGGCATCTCAAGTATCTCCTGATTTCTATCTCATAAAACCTTGTTTTACAGAGTTAATGTCTTCTTCCCCGCTTCTCTCCTTAAGACTGCTGCCTCTCAGCAGATTTTCATTGTGTGTCCATGCAACATTATAGGACATTTTTCCTTCAGCTTCCCTGAGCATACGTTTTCCTCTTCTTGCCTATAGCATCCAAATAACAGCTCCCCCTTTATTGGGCCAGCTGGCATCAGTGCATGCTGGATGTACTACCATGGATGTAGTCTGTCCACATCAGGAACTTGATTATTCTCCTTCATGAAGGTACATGGTCTCTAAAAAGTGAAAGTGAGAAGAGAACTTGGCCTGTGTGACTGTTTTAGCCTTTGCACAAATCAGTTTGGGCAAAGATCCATTGTAAGGGAAGGAAACTTCCCAATGTTTCAGAAATGCTGGAATCTGAGAGGAGATCCCTCAAATAATGTGCCTTACAGCTGTCTCAGAAGTATTAAGTCTCTTTCAAGAACTGACCAGTGTAAGAGGAACATGCAAGAGATGTTCCTTCCCTACACTGCACTTACTTCATGTAGTGCTTTAGTCAGATAGACATCCCTCTAAATTCTGTGTGGTCGGATGTTCACACAGCCGGTTTTTTGGTCTGCTTTGCAGATGCAGGAACAGGGGAACCCATGGCAGAAGACAGAGGCGACAGTAGTGATTTCCTTATGGAAGATATGATCCCCACATTCAAGACAGCCATCCGAGCTGTCAGGTAAATGTCTCTAGTGCACCTCATTTTTTTTTTCTTTGGTTATTTTGTTTTTTGTTTGTTTGTTTTTTAGAGCTTATGCTTCAGGAAATCACATTCCCATGTTACTATGTGTTGATTTACTATTACTACGTATTACGTATTGATTTTTAAATATTCAATAGACTACATAATTCTGGTTGTATTCAAAAGCACAAGACAGCTGCTATTCAAAGTCTGTTGGAAATACAAAGAAAGGAGAATGTTTTCCAATAACACCGACCATGTAATTTTTGCAAGATACTCCATAAGTATATTTATTATAAAATAGTATTTTACACAATTTCTCATTAAAATATTATAGAAGTATGGTCAATTTAGTGACTAATACTTATATAAAACTGGAATTTTCACTTAACAGAAAACTCTGACCTGATTCAACTCTTCTTTGTGCACAATTGTATGAGTGTGCAATATACTTTTCAACTGTCATCTTTTAATAAATGCTGAGGTCTCCATTTCAGCATTCTCTGGCTTGTGACGTGTCATCTCTATTTTTGTGTCACAAAAGATATTCCCTAGGGTTAGAAAACTCCATGTAAGCTTGATAATGTGCTTAGCATATCAAACAAATAGAATTCATTCACTGATGCTCTGTTATTTCTTGATGCTATGTTTTCTCTTCCCAGGAAAAATGCCCCCATATGAAAATACTCAACATTTACTGCAATTGCTCTTTTTTCCAGAAGTGGTTAAGTTTTGGGCCGGGGGCTTACTGACTTCCAGGAGAAATACTGAAAATCTGGGGTGCCCCAAATTTGTCTCAGAAAAACTTCAAGAAAGATAATTGTAAAAATATAACCATATACTTATATGTATATAACCATAGTACATACTCTCCTGGGTGCTGGAGAGTCACTAAAATAATCCGAGTTTTCTCAAGCCTGCTAAAAGTCACGTCCCACAGGCTCTGCTCACGTTTCTCATGACTGCTTCCCTCCCATTGGAGGTTTCTTCATCCTTGTGTTTTCCATAACTTTCCCTTTCTTTCCCATACCTACTTGCTCTCTAACACAGTGACATGCAACACTTCTTTCACACAGCCTTTGTAAATCTAATTGATTCATGGAATTCCCTTTATACTCAATCAGGAGCCAAGATTTTTTTTTTTTGTACTTTATCCAGGCCCTGAATGTTATTGGGAAGTAATTCTTTCAGACAATGCCACTTAATGGATTTCAAGGTCATAAAAAAGGAGACTTTGAATTGAAAATGCTAACAGTGTGATTCCTATTTTTCATTTATGTCTTTTAAGGTGTAGTTTTGCTGTTGTCATGTTTGGTTAAAATAGGCAAAGCTATAATTTGGAAATCTTGGAAGATTTATAAGCAACAGACTTAAAAAGTCAGCAGCCCTTGAAGTTTTGTAATAGAATTATCTTTGCAAAATGAAAATTTATATCTTGTGTCTCGTCATCAAAAAATCCCACCAACCTTAATTAAGAAACAAGTCAAAATCTGTACAGGTGACAGTTCTCTAATTCAGACCAACAAGAACATGAAGACTCTACTGAGAAAGCAAACGCCCAGAACCCAAGTTTAAACGAGATGAAAAGATTTCATTCTTTACACATTTCTTCTATTTGCTTAAACTACAAAGAATTAACACTTTGAAGTAATGTATAAACAGAAAAGAATGA
>WEKX01012660.1:0-20448 GCA_013390025.1 Pitta sordida
GCAAAGTGCAAGAGGGCCGACTGTATGCCCGTTTCCTTTACCATCTTCAGTGGTGCCTCAATAGTGCATTTTCCATGCAATAATTTGTTTGTAGGCCCATCCCTGCAGTATGTGTTGACAGAAGAAGAACAAAAAGAAAAATGCTGTATCCCATCATAATGAGACCCTTTTGCAAAACAGAGGAAAGTTCAAAACAAGAGTCTTGTACCAAAATTCATTTCAGTCTGTCTAAAGAAAAAATTAAAACCATGCCATAAAATAATCTCTAGCATTTATTTTGTTCATTTTTGTAATGGACTTGGCTGCAAATAATGGGAATTTGTCCTTACAGACTGCTTTCAATGCCCAGGAATATGAGAGAGGAGAGATTATTTTGGTTTCTATAATATACTCCGGTGATCAAATCCCGTATTCTTATGAGGGCTACTTTCCTAATGGAACTGATAGGAATTTTGGCAAGCTATTTCCTTGAATTGAAATGGTATGTGTGGGAGGACTGTGGAGAGATACCCTGAGGATATTTATGTATGGCAGATACTTATTATGCACTCAGAGTTATTTCATAGCAAAATTATATAAATTACAGATGATAATATTTCCTTCAATGCCATTTCAAAAATAAAACACAAAGACATTTATCTATAAAATTGCCTTTCCATTCCTTGTCCTTCAAATTGGTCTGTGAAGTATTTGTTCCATAATTTGAAAATTTCTTAAGCTGACTGTTTCCCTACTTTTTATCTCCCATTGGACACATCTATTTAATGCAAATTCTGAGAATGAGAGAAACATCAGGCTTCCCACTTAAAAGAAAGCCATGTTCAGCTAATCAGCATATCACTCTGAAAACCCATGTGGAAGGAGACATTTTTGCCTCACATTAATTCTGAAATGTGCTTGAAAGCTGGATTTTTTTCTGAATCTTATTGTTGGAGACAGTTATCTTGCTAGAAGGTGACATTGTCTGTGACATGGGCAGATAGGGAGACTCACTGCAAAGAAAAGTTGCCATTCTGTTTTGTAACAATTTAACTGCAGTGGGAAAACATGTAATTAGGTGATTTACCAATTTCTATGTAAAACACTGTGGACTTTCTTCCACTGAGCTTAACCAGTGGCTCCATTGTCTCTATGGATGTAGGGCAATCCCCCTCATGCTTTAGTCCCTCAGATGCCTCTATTGACTGAGATGGCAAAGTTATATAACACATGGGAAAAGAAGCAGGATGACCTGGTTTGCTAATCCTTCCCTGCAGTGCGTATTTTCAGCACTTGGCTTTTTATGAGGTATAGGACAGGAGATTTAAGGACAACTTGCCAGTGCACAACTAGCAAGCATGCCGCAAGATCCTGCAATGGCATGCAAAGCTATGTGGAGAAAAAGAATTGAAATATAAAATACTCAGAACTCCCCTAATTCAAGTAAAGCAGTGTTTACTCTCATGACATAATTGTGCGTGCCAGAGATTTACGTTGTAGTGGGATTGGATGCCAAGGTGGCCAGAGTAGATGACACAACGGTTTCTTCAGCTTTCTTTGATGTTATGAAAAATCTACGTACTGTTGCTCTGGCCACTCATCACCGTCCCTGGAGGTGTTTAAGAGAAGACTCGATGAGGAGCTTAGTGACATGGTCTAGCTGGGGGGTGTAGGGCTGGATGATCCTGAGTCCCTTCCGGCTCGGAGTGGCCTGCTAGACTGTGAGGCATCTAGGTTTGTGTTACCGCTCTGGGATGTGCTTTCGGTCTCCGTACAGGTGTTAGATGGTGAGTTGGACTAGATGATCCTTGTGGGTCCCTTCCAACTCATAATAAATTTTAAGTAATCTGAAAGATCCTGCTGTTTATATTTGACACAATGAAGCTGTAGGACTCCATTGGCAGTGAAAATACCAAAACTGTTAACCTGGCAATTAATCTCTTCACAGGACTTCAAACAGGCTGGGAGGATTAGGTTAAGATAGAGCTTTGGTACTAAATGACCCAGTTTCCCCACAACAATGCACTGACTTTCTTTTTAGAGAAGGAATTCCATTTCAGGGCATTTCTCTTGACTGCTAAAGCTCCTTAGAGCTCGATTTTTAATTATTTTTTTTTCTTTGTCCAATAGCTGTAATTTGTTGGCATGAAGAGATACAGCAGGTAATACTCATTTTGAGTGGGAGACCTCATCACAGAAATAAAAACAAGTACAGAATACAGAGTTTGCTTCATGTTTCAGCTACAAGTGGATATCTGAAGTAGGCACAGCTGGTAGATGATGATGGAAATATTGTATGTCTTCCTTTAGTTTTAATTAATTTATATTAGCTTAAACTAGTTTATGAATTAGCTTGCTTGAAAACTGAAGATTTCAATTAAAGATTCTTAGTATTGCATAATTTGCAAATGTTGCTATTGCATTTTGTTTAGAAAACATCCACATAAATTAGTGATGGTTCTACACATTGTTTTCTCGGATACATGACAAGACATTAGTTTAGTATAAAATAGATGTTTAAATGGAAGGGTTTCTTTAAGGACTAAAAATGATCACTGAATCTCTCTAAAAGGAAACTATTCATATAAAGTGCTACAAGGGAAATTTATAGAATTTATGAAGTAGAAATGCCATCTTTGAATCAGCTTCACTACCTTTATTAATGATTATGCATGAGGAATAGACTTTTTACCTGTATTAAATACTATGAAATTTCATTAGAGAGAAGAGATAGGAATGCCTTAAAGCAATTTGCAGGATGAAAATAAAATTGACTGCCAGGTACAGCACTACCTTTCCTTTCTGCAATTGGCAATATAGATAGTTCAAGCTGATTTTGCTCTAGGATGTATTCATGAGAATTCAATTTGTGTATCTTAGAGGGAAACTCGACATTTTGTAAGGAAGTTAGGTCTTCATGTCCTGATGGCTGAGTAATACAAGACAAATTATAGGATATTTCCTTAGCTACTTTGGCATTTCCTTAAATTGCAGGTAAAAGTAGAATGAGAATAGAAGTTGTATAATTAAAGCTGATTTTATAACTGATAAAAAAAGAAAAAATTACAGAGAACAGTGAGAAAAAATGGAATTTGCTTCTCTGTATTCACATGAAAATAAAAGTTTCTGGCAGAACTGTCCATTCTATACAAAAACTTCTACACATGATTGCAAAAATCTGCATCTCTTTCACCAATACAATAGGTCTCAGACAATATCTACTAGAGAGGAAAGAAACAGTGAGAATAAGCGTGAAGATCTCAGTATAACTTCATGGTGGATCAAAAGGACTCAGAACTGAAAACATTTGTAACTGGGATCAACTGATCAATAACAATTGATTGGATTGGTGCTCAGTAGCAGCCTGAAAAGTTACTCAAGTATTAGCGAATACAGGGAGAGAAATAGGGAACAAAAGGAAAATGTATTTCTGCCACTGAAGAGATAAACGTTTCTCTCCCATCATGGGTAAAGTAGTCAGATATGGTCACCTCCTCCCTGAAAAGATACAGAAGAATGAGACAAGTTTTGGAGAAAGGCTGTAGGCATGATCAAAGGAACTAAACATTTTCCCTGTGAGCAACGTTTGAGCTGTTGGGAAGAAAAGGTGTACAAATCTGAGTATGAGAGGACTGAAGTAAAATTATGAGTGCCATGGGGAAGACCCATAGGGATCAGTTGTTCCCTGTCTTTTCCAGTAGAATTGGGAGCCATCACACAAATCCAGCAAGAAGCAGATTCAAAACCAAAAAATACAAACCTTTTCATTCTACAGATTGCAGCCCTGGTAATGGATGTGTGGTCAAGAGAGTTACAGGCCTTCTCAGGGAGACTGGATTGCTGGCGAGCAAAGAGACAAACTGCAAATGGCTCAGCAAACCCTGGAAGGTGAGAGGCTGAAGGATGATTAACCAGGCAGTATTTCACTAGCAGTAAAAATTATCCCCAGTGACCAGGAATTATCAATACTTCTCCATCAGCCACTATGAATATATAAAGTTGCATAGTATTGCTAAAGACAAATAAAAAAATGTTCTTTAGATGTGATATTATTTAATTAATTTTACATTCTAGAATGAAGGATTCTGTAAGAGCTCCAGAGACTGACATGTCTACTGCATATATGGACTTCTCAAAATCTGATCAATATAATCTAATCCCAGTAATGTGTTATGAGAGGAATTTTGAATTTATTTTTACTTTGTCTTCCAATGCTCATTGGAATATTTTTTCTCTCAAGCTTGCTCTCGTAATCTAGTTGGTTCTCTTTGTGTTGAGCAACTGGATGTAGTCAGGGAAAATCCATGGATATCACCAATTTTGACAATAATGAGAGAGATGATTGATCTGAAATTAAAACTCTTTGGCAAATGAGAAAAAAGAAGAAAATTTGTGATGAGTCAGTACTCTGCACCATAAAGAGCTGTGTCATATGTTATAATAATTGAATACCAGTACAAGTTTCCTTACTGAAAAGTTTCTGGCGCACACCTTTTGTCCAACCTTGGAGATATAAAGTAGATCATGTGAAAGAATAGAACCAGATTTTGTGATTTCTTCTGAACGATTAATACCATACTTAGAATGTTCACATTTCTCTTGAGTACAGAAAATGTTGCCTTTGTTATTCATCCCAAAAGTACCCTTTTTCAGATAAAAGAACTCAAATAAAAACTAAGATACTGCATTATAATTAGAAATTAATCTAAACTGAATTTTTTCCTTCTCATTTACAACCTCTCCTTCAATATCTACTTGGAACAGCCATCTTGGATCTCATTTTCATAGGTAAATGTCATACTTAATTGCCCTAATTACTTTGGGTTGCTAAGAAATGTGACTTAAGTTTGCAGCTGTTGACTGTATAACTACTAACATATACCCAATTACACCACTTAGGAACTGCATTTTCTCTCTGTGTCTAGGCCTAATAATAACTCAGGCAGATCACAAGCAAATTCAGTTCTTAAAATAAACTCAGTTTCCATGATAATCTTTTGCATATATATTTTATGTATTGCTCAGTTATTTTTCTCCTTTTTAGGCACCAATTAATTTCACAATGGGAACATTCATGTACCACGTCTATCCAAGTATCAGACCAAGTTGAGTTTGCTGTTTTTCAAAAAAACGTGTATTTATGACAGGTGTTTAATATTTTATTTGCTGGTATTCTTACATTTGGAGTTAAAGGCCATAAGTAGCAGCAACCACCAAGAAGGTGGAAACTGAGGACAATCAAGGTTTAAAGACCATAGGAGCCACCATGACTTCCAGCTGTCCTATGAGTGATGGATGTGGTTTCCTTTACCACCCTTCTGTTCCATTTCAAGGAGATATTCCTTATGAGATACATGACTGTATTTATTTTAGGATAATGCCCGATGAACAAAGGGCAAACTTTGCCATTTTGGAGAGACCAGAATTATGCCATTGTTTGGATAAATATACTGCTTGTATTTCATAAGTTAACTCTGCAAGGCAATGTGATGGTCCACATTGCTTTCATAAGGCTCTCTCATATTTTCCCACTGTCTTTTTGCCCCTGCCCCATTGATGCTTTGGATTTGAAATTTAACTGTCATGAAATAAAAGACTCAGTCAATAGACTTCTGTTAAAGCAAGCTTTTTTTTCATCAAATCACTGTGAGATTCTATGTCTTCAGTAGGAGGACAATTTGGACTTCCAACACTTGCACTAAGAAGTCAGCTTATCCTATGAAAAACAAATAGAAAAGAATCAGATGCAGGGACCTGGACACTGAAAAGAAAAATCTTATCATGAGCTATAAATGATGACATTCACCTCATAGCAGAAACTTGCACAAAAAAGGGGTTTACTTAGGAGTTCACTTAGGAGTTGGACTCGATAATCCTTGTGGGTCCCTTGCAACCCAGAATATTCTGTGATTCTGTGAAAAGACTAATGTATGACTGTTTGGGTCAGCATCAGCATTAGCTGGATCTGTGGATATGTATTCAACCCTGAGGCTATCAAAACCTCTGAAGCAGCAGCCTCTGAATGGGTCCTTCCTCAGCAGACTATGTTGCCCGTGGCAGGAGCAGGGGAAAGGAGGAGTGGCAACTGTCCCCTCTGAAGCCCTCCAGCTCCCTTCTGCCAGCTGCAGCCAGCTGTTGAGCTCTGGCAGCCAAAATATGGTACTTTGAGTTTTTAGTCTTGAACAGCTGTGTTTCATCCTGTCTGCAGCACTGCAACAAAACAGACCACGATAACTCTTTTTATAGCATGCTAAATCTCATGCAAGTTGAGAAATTGGGGCAAAGGTTGTGTTTTGGAAGACATCTCTACAAAAGAACATTTCATTGCAAGTTAGCATTTGTTTTCTTTTAATAATCTTTATTTGAAATATGTCTGTTGGTATTTCACAGAAATAACATAAAAATTAGCATTATAGGCATTCTAGTTCTGTTGTTCCTGTTCAGATTTTAATGCTAAAGTGTCAAGATGTTTTGCAAAAATGTATCTGATTATTTTATTTGGAAAATTAGTAAAATCCTGGAAAATGGCTGGTCATCTGGGTTTCAGGAAATTGCCTAAGAAAGTCTTCATCTGAGACAGATATCTCTCAACACAGGTCCCTCACATGCCTCAAAATTCCATTGAATATTGAACAACCTCTTTGGATTTTATTTGGCCTTGCTTTGGATTCACAACAGGTTTTTCCTCTTCTGCTTTAATCTTGAAAACATCAGAAAAAGAGTTTCCTGTCTGATGTAACTCTATTTTTAAATCATGTCTTTCATTATGAGCTGCCCAAACACAGGTGTCTGCTTTTATTAAGTGACAGGTAGATTGAAGAATGACAAGCTGACACATTGAGAAGAGACTGACTAATGTCATAAAAAATTTGGATGGTCAAATTTCCTAGTCTGAAGGAAAGATGTCTATACTGGGAAAGGCTCACCTTGGAATAGAGATAGGAAAATTGTAAGGGAATAGACCTCAATCACATAAAGTAATAACGTAGAAAATAAAGCCAGTTTGTTTGCTAGACAATAAAGGTAAATGAATAAACTTCATTAAATGATACAAGGAAACATTGGATTGTTTTTTTTCTTGTAACAGAAAAAGGATATTTTAACCAAGATGCAAAACTTCCAGAGATATTGCTAACAGAACCAAGGAGACTTATGATAATGGGATGAGAATAATCAAATTGACAAACTGCAAATGCTAAATTTACAGCTGTGAAAACTCCTGTCCATCCATATTCTTTTTGTATGTAAATTGAAACTCTTCTTGCAAGAAGACACCTGAAATAAAAGTGGTAAGGGGCATGGAACAAAGCCCATGTGCTGGTGGCTTGCAGGATTTCTATCCATACAACATCCACACAATGCAAGATGGACAACAGATTCCTCCTAGAAACACAAAAACAGCAATAAAAGTGAATGTACCATCTTGTAGCAATTATGTATGCTATTTAGAGGAAAGGCACCTGATGTGAAAGGCTAAATATGAAATAAAAACTTTAATTGACAGATTCATCATCAAAGACTGATAGCTGCCTCACAGCTAGCCAAGTGCTATCCCACAGTCTAATCTAAAGCCTTCTGGAAGTGGTGAGTCTTTTCATTCATTTGAACAAGCCTTTGATCAAGCCTTCTGTCTCAAGAGAAGAAGTATATACACTATTAATGCCAGAACCAAAGAAAGGCGTCTAAGTGTTCATTACATACCAAAGGATGGGCAAACACTTCTGCACTTTACATTTCCAAGTTGAAAAATTACAAGAAAAGCCAGTGGTCTTAGATATTTAGTGGAAAGTAAAAGCTGGGTCTGACTAACGCATTTTTATGTAACCATTATAAGCCATGGGAAAGTTTGCCATACAGTCACAGCAGAAATCTGTTGTTAATAGCTATATGCAGCGAGAAATGAGACTTTCATGAAACTGAAGTTTTTAGGTAAAAAAAAAAACTCACTTGCTTGTCACCTCAGATCTAACTTTACTGCACAGCACATTTTCAGTGACAGCATGTAACACAGACCAGATAATATGCTGAATGTCAAGGAAACAATTCAAAATGTCCACACAAAGCACAATTATTAAACAAATCAGAGTGAAGAGGAAAGTGTAATATAACACAAAATGAGCATACCTACGGGAAATTATTTTGGAATGCAATTTTTTTCAGAGTAACATCTAAATGATAGCACTTTAGAATGTACATTTCTTTTATAGCCTTGGCTTCTGATTTTGACATTGCAATATCTGTGAGCATACTTATAAGTTCCTAGGTTATTCCAAGTTCGAAGAGACCCACAAGGATCATCAAGTCCAACTCCCAAGCGAATGCCTGCACAGGGATCGAACCCACAGCCCTGGAGCCGTGGGTACCATGCTCCATTCATCCAAGCCTCCCATCGTCTAGACCATGTCACTGAGTTCCTCATCCAGTCTTTTTCTTAAGCACCTCCTGGGATGGTGACTCCACCACCTCCCTGGGCAGACCATTCCAATGGAGATCACTCTCTCTGTGAAAAAGCTCTTCCTAATATCCAGCCTAATCCTCCCCTGGTGTAGCTTGAGGTCATGTCCTCTTGTTCTGGTGCTGGCAGTCTGAGAGAAGAGATTACACCCACCTGACTCCAACCTCCCTTCAGGTAGTTGTAGACAGCAATGAGGTCACCTCTGAGCAGAAGAAGAAATTTCAGGTATTTCCTTGCCTGTACTTTGGACTCCTTTTGAGTTGCACAAATTTTTCTGTAGAGAACTGGTCTTGACTTTAGTGGGCAAGTTGCCACAGCTTTCAATTTAACTGGTAACACATGCAGTTAACCCAGAAGGAGAGATGCATAGCTAAAGAGCTGTGAACAATGCTAAACTAAGTGGGGTTTAGAGGCCATCTAGTTAAGAATTTTTCTTAGGGGATAACACAGAGAAATGTTTGTCTCAGAGGCACATAAAAATGAAGAAATGACCCCCATGCAATATATCTGATATAAAGGAAACACCTTCTTGTCTTTAATGATACTATGAGAATTGCTGAGACCAAGTGAAAGAGTTTTAAGTTAGCAAAAATTTCATTGCTGTTTTCATGGCTGCATAATAGAGCTGGATAGTGTCAATGGTCACCAAGGATAGAGAACATTGCGTTCCCCACCAATGTTGGTGTCATCCTCGTCAAGTGCTACTCTAGAGGTGGCAAAAACTCCAGAGATAGAAAATTTACTTTGCAACAATCTCAGTATTTAGACTGCTCTAGATGGCCACAGGCGTGACATTTTAAGGGTGAAATTTTAACTGGGATTTAACTGTCATACTCAGATCAGTGTGTTTAGCCTAGTAAATACCATGTCAGGAGTTGAAGCCCATGTTCCTGTGACAACACAGTTTAGATAACATCTGACGGCGTTTCCTTTAGTATAGTGCGTGTGTGGTGAATGTATTTTTGTATTCCATATTGCTGTGTTCAGGTGGTGCTGTCTGTAGCACTCCCCCAATATTCAGTGAGAATGGTAAAAGTGGGATGACGGCATCACAGTGGCGCAGCTGGAATTCCGAAGTGGCGGTGCGAGTGGCTGCAGTCCTGTGGCAGCAAGTGATGGCAATCGGGGCAGCTCTTAATTTTCCAGCTTTCCCTGGAGAATCAGAGGAATTGGACTCTTTCCACAGACATATCCAAACTGTAAAGTCTCAACCATTTGCTCCGGGAGGCTTCACATCTAGCCAGGAACTTGGTTCCTGTTTCTTCCCTTCTCCCCCTCCCTCGGTCCAGGAGAGGAAAACCAGGCGGACATTCTTGGACAGTTAACAAACAAGTTTTATTTTCATTGTTCCTCAGCTCTCTGGAGCAGGTTTTTGAGTTATTAATCTGCGTATTTTAGTTAATAAATATTTTTTTCCTTTTTCCCTTCACTTCCCTTTGAGGAAAGAAATTATTCTTTTGGATTTGGTGGGGGAGGAGGAAAATAACGCCAGAATCTTACTCTAAACTGCAACAACCCACTACAGTCATTGCCACATCTCGGTCCTCTTTTATAATAGGATCACACAACATAGAATATTACTTTTTATCTGAATATTTGTTTATAGGCTATAATGTCCCCAATGGTCTTATTCCAGCCTTTCCTGGATTCGTATTGTGCCTGGTCCAGTCTGTTTCTTATGACTCCAGTAAGACTGCACAGCTGGGTCCCCAGCTTGGCAAGCCTCCATGGGAGCAATACACAGGAACCAGAAATCTGACAGGGACCTAATCTACACTGCAATATGGCTCCTCTGGCCAAGCATATCGTATTCCCATAGGCCTGCTATGTGCAAAGGCAAAGAACCTTGTCCAATTTAAACAAGTACAAAGGTTCTGTCATTGTAGCCATTTAGGTAATCCATTTAGTCAAGAAAATGTAAGTGGTAATACATATATACAGTGTGCTTGCCTGCAAATAGGTCTGTATTGCCCAGCTCAGAACAGCTGGCATGGAAAAGTAACAACCAGCAGAGCATTCCCCAGTATGAAAGCTATAGTACAGGCACACTGGGAGAATATTAAGTGGGACCAAGGACTGACATATGCTAAGATTATTTTTATCTGTTGATGCAAGGGCCCTGTTCTTCATATTAGTGAGTTCATACTGATTTATAGCTCTTCTGTCTGGTTTACATTAACAATTCTTAAATATTTTACGTATTTGATTAGAAGAATGAACTGATCTTATTCAGGTAGGTCATCAGTTTCTCATGTATATCCCATGAGACAAAGATATCAGATTTTTTTTTCACCTTGCGAATATTACAACATAAAATGAAAAGTACACTTGAGCAGTCTGCAGCAGAATGGTAGTGTTCCCTGAGAGTCTTGTCACTGCTCCACGAGAAATAAATAGTCTGCTACTCTAATACTGATTTTGTATTCTTCATCATACTTAGTCAAGCCTCTCCAAACTAGACATCAGCTATTCTAACACAGACTGAGCTAAGGAGTAGGTGGAGGGTAATACCTGTACTCAACCTATTCCTTCGACTATCCCAAGTGGTCCATTTTATCAATTGTCTTTGCTTCCAGTGACTTATGTCACTGCTGGTGTTGCAGACTCAAGCTAAACTAAACCACTAATATGAAATCAGGTGTTGACTTTATGGTGCCACCGTGTGCCTGTGGCACCATTCCTGTCCTCCTCATTGGTGCTTCCTCAGGCTCACCCCATCACACTGGAGAGTGCATACATGGGTCAGAGAGAGGTGGAGAATTCTCTCCTCATTTTTCCCTTTGGCATGGCTCTGCCATGGAGCTCTGGCAGAGCAGGATACCTTCAGAGGATCAACAAACTGTCTTTGCAGCAAACCCCTGTGTTGGGTAAAAGCATGAAAATTAGAATGTACATACTTCATAGTGGCGAGGATTTTCTGCTTTTTCTTCTTAAAGGTAGTTTATAAAACTATTGATGACAGCTACGCCAATCCTGACATGATTAAAATTCCTTACAAATTAAAAAGTTAATAACTTTTTTGGCTCAGGTGATATGTTCTATATACTAGACATTCTGGTCCAAATAATATGTGGCAATCATTGATTTCCAAGTCACTTTGATTTTTGAGGTGAATGGGAGTTCTGTCCACAGGAGATGATAAGAATAGCTTGAAGGCACTTTTGGGGGAGTCAGATAAGTGCCTACCCTTCCTGACTTTGCTTACCTCACCCTCTGGCTCAAGTGTGAATGCTTCTCAATTTATCGCACACATAAGAGGAGAAAACCTGATTTTTACTCTAAGGAAAACAATGTGTCTAACAGGATACTTCTGGCTCCTGGACAACTTACAAAGACAGAATGGATTACAGGAATCAGAAAGGCAAAAAAAAAAAAAAAAAAAAGTGAAAATATTTTAGAACAAAATTCTATCAAGACCCACACTTTATAATCTCCAAAACAGTATAGTGGTTGTTATGGAAACACCATCTTTTTTTTTTTTTTTTCCTGCAAAGTGGTTCTCTGTATCTAATAGAGTTAACTGTGTACATAAAAATAATGGTGGCTACTAAAAAGCCCTTAATGGTAACAAGTATAAATTAAGAAGGACACAAACACTTGTCAGGTCATAACTATGTCTGCATTACTGGGGTTTTTATTCCTCATTTTTTCTGAGAACTCAACAAAAGGGACGACTGTGCTGTCACTCGAAAAGAATAAAAAAGAAAATTACCCAAATTTATTACTAAAACTCAAAGCTAAAAAGATAGGCAAAAATACCCCGCAGATAGCAAAGGAGTTCTAGCCTTCACAGCTAAACCTAGGTGGCCAGAGAGGCATTGTGTCTAAGCAGAATGACAGGAGGGATGTCCTTTTCCTCTTAGTACTTTTTCTCTCTCTTTAACTGAAGCTGCTTCAGTAACTATTTCCCATGCTTAATAACCCCTTTTCCAAACACTTATTAAATGAAACAAAAGCTTTTATCATCCAAATTTTAGCAATATATGAAATTCTTCATATCTGGTTTTACATCTTTTCTGCCTGCCCTCTTCATACTGTCCCTGGAACTGACACTACCTTCTGTGTCTGAGCTGTATATGGGTAATGTTGTAACTCCCTTTCCTCTGCCAAGGCTTCTTTCCAGCTTTTATTTTCAAATTACCATTATTTCATGACTGATGACCACTAGAATCCAAAGTGTTATGGTTTAGGGTTTTTTTCTGCTCTGGCAGCGAGGGGGTTAACAGCTCAGTTCTTGCCTGGGCTCTCCGTGCTGCTAGGGCCTTCAATGTTATAGAGATAGAGGTGTCTCTGTGAATAACACATTTGGGACAGAAGGAAAAAAAGTTTAGTAGCACGATGTTCAGAACCTGCGTCAGGAGGCTGAGAGATTGAAGGCCCATCCAGGCCCATGAGAGAAGAGGTAGAGATGTTCTTCCAGGCACCCCACTGCTGCTTGTGAATTGGACTGACCATAGTGAAAACCTATGGACCAGAGAGAGAGAGAACCAGTACTGCAGAATCCATCTAAGCCACGACTGAAGATGGAGAGATAAAGCTGGACAAACTGNGTTAAGCCCAAATGTGGACTCTCTTAAAAGTCTTGAATGGTTCATTTTGAGTAGAGACGCTGCTGACTCTTTCTTTTAGAACATGTGGTGCTCATGATTTGATTCTTGGGATGGTAGTCTCCCACTGAGAATTAAAGGGCTCTTGAGTGTTTGGCATGCGAGTTCTATAATCATCCTGAGAAAAACAAGTGGTAGAAAGATACACACACTACTTGAAAAGATCACTGCAATCCCCTATTGCCAACAGATTTTTTTTCTCCCATTTAATCATAATTTACTCGAGTCTTTAGCGTGATGGAATACATATTCATGAGATATACCCTTTGTTTTCACATTGTAAGACTCTAGGTCCAAGTCATGTGTAGCCCTAGGAATTTTACTTTTAAAACAATATTTAAAGCTCAATAATTTCACCTACAGAACTTTTGCAGAACCTTTGGTTCTTTAATGCCTTCAGATCACACAAAGAGAAAATGAAACGTTCCCCTCCACATATACTTCAGTTGGTTCTGATCAACTAATTAAACAATTTTCTGTGGGGTTTGAATCCAGTGTCTCACACATGTTCTTCCTAGGGTCTCATCTTCTCATATTGAAGCTCATGAATGAATGTGTACTGATCAAATAGGAATAAATTTTAGAATAAAGTAATTTCAGCAGAAACGTAGTATTGGGACTTGAGAGGTTTGTGATTCTGCAATGTATTTCCTGAGAAGCCATTACATTTCTTTTTTCCTGGGGTATGCATATTGCCTTCTTTAAGAATAATAAAAATATACAGATTTTATATATGAGTATGTAGGTGCTATTGTTATAATATTTTCATTAATTCTCAATTCTTAAGTTCTTGTCTGAAGAATTTTTTATGCCATCCACTAGTAGTAAGAAAAACTTCTGAAAACTACTACTACATCTGTTTAAAGAACCTGTCATTTCCCTGCACTGATTGCCTTTCTTCTTCATTGTGAAAAATCCAATTTTCCTCCCTTGTTTTCTCACTTCTTGTTGGGGCATTGTACTGTTTCTCTCTTCTTTCATTTTTTTATGTCCCCTTCTTTGAGCCTTACACCTTATCTTTATTTTTGACATGTATTTATTTTTCTATGCCTCTTTTATTAGTTCTCTCATTTTATCTGTGAGAAAACTACAGAATATTACCTTCTAAGTTCTATTCAAAGTTATCTACTGGGCATGTTACCAGTCAGCATAGTTCTCCTTTGCTTTCCACTCTTTTGCTCACCTAAGCTAAAAAAATTGTTCAATGAAATGAAGCTTATGAGATTTCAAATCTCTGAAGTAATGCCAGAGGAAAGCAAAAAATTGAATTTTTCTAGAGAATTATTTTAGTCTATTGTGAAAGACTTCAAGAAAATGAGAATTCTCTACATGAATTTTCCAAGAACAATATCTATTGATTTGAAGAAAATCAGTCAGGATTCAAGGTAGTTGTTTGCATGCTACAGAAAAGTTTATTTTTGGCCTAAGAGCCAGGGAAAAGAGCTAGCAGTGCCCCCTGCCACTGCCAGGTGCCAAAAGAGGACTGCCCCAAGTTGTCACCCATTCTTATCCCCTTGTATCATCCATATGCAAATTTCTCCATGAATATTCATCTTTACAGCATTATGTCATTTGCTATGAGTTCTTCAACCAATCAGCAAGAATGTTTTACATTTTTTCCCCTTGTTTTGGTTAATGTTTGAGTTTGTTTACCTTCACAGCTTGCAAGACACCCTTAATATTCAACCTTAGCTCTCAGGTCCTCTGAATGATTCTGAAGCTTACAAATCCTTCTAAAATTCACTAGAAATTTACTAAATTTTCACTAATCCACTAAAATCCCTAAATCTCTATGCCCTTACCTAATACACTAAATTTGTAATTTTCTAACTCTTCAAATCACAGAATCACCAGAAGCTGTCCAAGTGTGTTTTCAGCTTGGGATTTGACTGCTGGGTGAAAGTANTCTTCTAAAATTCACTAGAAATTTACTAAATTTTCACTAATCCACTAAAATCCCTAAATCTCTATGCCCTTACCTAATACACTAAATTTGTAATTTTCTAACTCTTCAAATCACAGAATCACCAGAAGCTGTCCAAGTGTGTTTTCAGCTTGGGATTTGACTGCTGGGTGAAAGTAGAAGGCAGCAGCATTGATTGGAATGCCTTTTTGAAATCTCTGTTGGTGTGGAATCATGCTAGAGAGCTCCATGGGGAATAGACACAAGGAAATTATTTCATCCTTCTTTTTCTGACCTGAGGATATTTCCAGGGAGGTGTTTCTTTTGATGAGGTATCTGTCAGGTAGAATCTGCTCCCAGGAGCATGTGGACTTCTACAGTTTGGAGCAGGACTTGCAGCAGGAAGATTCCCATGCCAGTCATGACGGCATGAGACTGCTGGCTGTGTGGATGGAAAAATAGGTTGCATCTGGACCCCAGAGCCTACAGGGATTACGTGGGGAACCCCAAATGAAGTGGCAGAATAAACCCTTCCACTGTAAGGGGACATCTGTTAGTGCGTGGTTGGAGGAAGTACAGAGCAATTAGAATAACAGAGTAGAAATAATTTTCTGCAGTGGCAACAAGCATCATGCTAGGCATGCATTTTTTTCATACAATCCATTCTTATACTAATAGCAAGAATTAATCACAGAATCAGTTAGGCTGAAAAAGATCCCTGAGGTCGTCAAGTCCAACCTTTGACATAACACCATCTTGTCAACTAGGCAATAGCACTCAGTGCCACATCCAGTCTCTTCTTCAATGCTTCCAGAGACAGTGACTCCACCACCTCCCTGGGTAGCCCATTCCAATGTCCAGTCACTCTCTCTGTAAAGAACTTTCACCTAATATCTACCCTAAACCTCCCCTGGTGCAGCTTAACACTGTGCCTTCTTGGCCTACTGCTGGTTGCCTGGGAGAAGAGACTGATCCTCACCAGCTACAACCTCCTTGTCATGTAGTTGTAAAGGGCAATAAGGTCTCCTCTGAGCCTACTTTCTCCAGGTTAAACAACCTCATCTCCCTCGGCCGTTCTTCAAATGACTTGTGCTCCAGGCCCTTCACCAGCCTCTTTGCTCTTCTTTGAACATGCCCCAGCATCTCAATGCCCTTTCTAAACTGAGGGGCCCAGAAGTGGACACGATACTCGTGGTGCCACCGAACCAATGCCCAGTAAAAGGGAATAATTTCCCTGGTCCTGCTGACCACATTCTTCTTGATACAGGCCAGAATGCCATTGGTCTTCTTGGCCACCTGGGCACACTGCTGGCTCATGTTCAGTTTCCTGTCAATTTGTACCTCCAGGTCACTTTCTGCCTGGCTGCTCTCCAGCCACTCTGCCCCAGCCTGTAGTACTGCATGGTGTTGTGGCCAAACTGCAGGACCTGGTCTTGTTCAACCTGATGTGATTGGATTCAGTCCATCTATCCAGCCTGTCCAAGTCCCTCTGCAAAGCCCTCCTACCCTCCAGCAGATTGACACATCCACCCAACTTGGTGTCATCTGCAAATGTTCTAATGGTGGACTTGATCCCCTCCTCCAGATCACCAAAAAGATATTAAACAGGACTGGGCCCAGCACTAATTCCTGAGGGACACCACTAGCAGCTGACCAACAACTGGATGCAGCACCATTCACCATTCTCTGGGCCCAGCCATCCAGATAGTTCTTAACCCAGCACAAAGTGCACCTGTCCAAGCCATGGGCTGCCAGTTTTTCCAGGAGTTTGCTATGGGAGATGCTGTCAAAAGCTTTCCTGAAGTCCAGGTAGACTATATCCACAGCCTTCTCCTCAATCACCAAGCAGGTCACCTGGTCATAAAAAGAGATCATGTTCATCAGACAGGATTTAGGCCTCTTCTAAATTCATGCTGACTGGATCTCATCCTCCATCCATCCTCCAGATGGCATGTGATTGAACTTAAAATTATTTGCTCCATAATCTTGCCAAGAACTAAGATCAGGCTGACAGGCTTGTAGTTTCCCTGGCCTTCCTTCTGGCCCTTTTTGTGGATAGGTGTCACACTGGCCAACTTCCAGTCATCTGGAACCTTGCCGGTGAGCCAGGAGTGATGATAAATGATGGAGAGTGGCTTGCTCAGATCTTTTGCTGGCTCCCTCATCCTCCTAGGATGGAAGAGGTAAGCTGCAGGTTTGGGAACGTTTCTATGCATCCATGCTGGAGTAGTCAGATTTGAGAGGGGGTTCCCTGTGCAGTGGAAGTTCCCTGATTTGTTGTTAACAATGAACTCAGGTACCTCAGTTAACTACAGTGAGGCCCCAGGTATCACAGGTCCACAGGTTCAGGACTGGGCTACGAAGGGCATGACCTGCAAAGACAGCAAACTCATGAATATGCAATTAACCCCTGCCCATTTCCTCATCTCCCTCAGGGACGGGCTGATGCTGTGGCTGGGCTGGGCCGGGCTGTGCCACTCGCGTCTCCTTTCTAGGCTCCATCCCCTCACTGCCGTGGAATGGGATGGGACAGGGTGCGATGGGATGGGACTGGGACGGGACATTGCAGCTATTAAATTGACATTTTTCTCTTCCTTTTTTCCCTTTTTTCATTTTTCCTTTTTTTCCCTAGCCTTGGTAACTGGGATTGTTACTGGGGACAAGAAGAACTCGAGCTGCTCCCTAGTGCTGTGGTGTGCATGGCTGCTCACGCTGCCCCCTGGTGCCACAGTGCACATGGCTGCCCATGCTGCCGCCTGGTGCCATGGCTGCGCCCTTTGGGGGCCCAGCCCACCACTCCCTGTGGGGAGGCACAAGTGCTCCTGGAGAGCGAGGGCAGCTCGCCCACCCAGAGTCCCAGGGAATGCAGCAGGGGCTCAGAGGGGTGTCCTGTCCTGAGGGGCTATGGGTCATTGGCTTTCCCTGTGCTAGCCAAGGAGGAGGTCAAGCTCCCACCTGCCCCCAATCTGGGGCAGAGCTTGAGCCAAACAAAGTGTGGCCTGAGCAGGAACCAAGGGTGAAGCAGCCTGGGCTTTTCCTGTTGGTCCCTGTGCAGGGCAGACCCCAAGCCCAGCTTACCCTGATCCCCAGCAGCCACTATGACTCAGGAGAGCATTTTTCCCGTGGGACATGTTCACACAAACTTGTACTGCACTGATTGTAAAGAGGCAGATTTTTTTCTTTTCTCTTTTTTTTTTAAAATGGTTTTTCAGCTGGCAAACCTGCCTCACTCTTTCGGGTCAGCATTGGACACCAAGGATGGGTAGCACAGGGAGGGAGAACAGGCACTGCCCCATGGGTGCAGGAGGTGGGAGGTGCCCTTCCCTATGCCACCCCAGCAACAAAGAACATCACAGGTGGCCGTGGAGATGGGGGGAAGGTGCCTCCTGCTCTTACTCTCACGCACAGACTCACACAGTGGTGGCCCCCTCCTGCAGTCCAGTGGAGAAAAATGCCAGCCACACAAAAATATATGTTTTCATTAAAGGCATCCCGGACAGGACAGGCCACGCAGGCTCCCTCCCCTTGCTGCCCCTGGTGGCTCCCAGATGGGCTTATTCATGGACTCATTTACATATTCATGAGATGTCTATCCTGATGACATTTTCTGCACATGCACACAGCACCACTTTTCACTGAGAAATGAACGGCGATGTAGAGTTGGGTCTCCTATACCTTGGTACTGCGGTCTTGTCCGTGTTCCACAAAGCCCTCCTTCTGTGCAGAATGCAGCTCATTAATATACAAATTTGCCCTGCACCCTCACACGGCTCCCTGGCGCTGTTTTGGCACTGTGTTGCTGTGTATCTGTTGCTGCCACTGCTGTGCCGGGAGAGGGGGGAAGCAACGGAGCTGCCGCCATGCTGGGGTGGGGGGAAAGCGGCAGCCGTGCCATGTCGGGGGGGGAACTGGCAGAGCCAATGCCGTCGTGGCTGTGCAGGTTGATTTGCATATTTATGACTGCCTAATTGAATATTCATGCCTGCCAGGTTGCGCATAAGTAGTTGCAAAGAAGGGGTCTCCTTAATCACTGAAAAATTGTACCTCTAAGATGTGAAGCACTGTATTGAAACCGTGCAGATAAGCAGGGGTCTTCAGTACAATAAATACAAACTGTGTGTTTTCTTCATCTCAGCCAAAGGCTGATTGTTCTAAAACCTGCTATTGTGCCAAATCTTCTAAGAAGGAAATTGTTTGAACAGAACCTCAGAAGTCCTAATATGTCAAAAATGAGGATTAAAAAATAAAAAGCAGGAAAAAACGTTAATTAAATCACCCTTTGTTTAGTGAACTCCTCATTCTAGGCAAATCTAAAAATTTATTTGGCAGCATAAACTGAATCTTCATCTTCCCACCTGGTGAATCATCAGTTATAGTGGCAAAACCCTCTGAATAGATACTCTAAGTGGGATCTATGCTACGTCTTAATTAAGCCTCCATCACTGTCATGTTGCTGCCATTAGACGGAAACCAATTCCCAGGAGTTGTTCCAGTACAATATGTGAGCTCCAGTTAAATGAACAAGGTTTTGTGTTCCATATGGTTGAAACATGAGCCTTAGTGAATATTATTAAAACCTATATCCCAACAGAAACAAGCAGCTAGTCCTGAACTGAGAAACTGTTTTAAATACAGGAACTGACAAAGAATTTTAAATGGACACTAGCTTCTTCCATGTACTGAAACTTATATCATGTCTGTGGTGATGACCTAAAATACTCAGAAATGGAAGCATTCTTCCTGAAGCTAGCACTAGTCTCATCTGTTCTATTGCATTAGCCTTTCATAAAACAACTGAATAAAATTAAAGAACAAAATCCTTTGTACTATTCATATAAATTAATTGCTTTCAGGAACATTGTGTACCACCAGAAATCAAAGAACTGGTTTCATTAATGGTCAGGCTAAAGCACAGCTTTCTGCCTTTTGTAGTTTGTAGCAGCCTCCTAAAGAACAATTATACATATCAAACAGAGCACACAGAAAGAAAGAATAGCACCCAGCATGGAAAATCCCTGTAATTTTATTCTTTTTATTTCTTCAGTTTTAGGGACTGATTCAGGTATGACTGCTACAAGTAGGATGTAGGCAGAGTCTGGAGACCAATATGTAGGCACACAGTGCTCATAACTCGTGCTTCTCCCCCTAAGCCCTGCGAGTGCTTGGAAGTTCAGAGTGCTGCCTGAAGTGCCTCCTGTGACAGAATTTCCTACCTTTTAAGCCATCAAGAGGGATATCTCCACCAAATGCTTAATTTATCAAAGATTTTTGGCTATCAGAGAACAGAGGGCAACCCTATATGAGTTCTTCTGGCCTGGGCATTAGAGCCATTGTTGCCAGCTCATCCTACCTGCATTGCTGGGGTGGCAAACTCTGGCTCTGTCTATAGCCCCCTTGATACAACTTGCTTCTGTTGTTCTTTGGAGTCGGTAGTAGCAGGACTGCTCAGATGTACTGATAAGGATGGCCAGTTGGTGTGGGTATCACAGAATCACAGAATCACA
>WEKX01012662.1:0-28717 GCA_013390025.1 Pitta sordida
GGATATGCCAAGCTGATTTGAGGTTCCGGGAACTTACAGATTTTAGTGAGGTAGGGATAGGCTTAAAGATTTAGGGGTTTTAGTGAACCAGTGAACTTTTAGTGAATTTTAGAAGGATTTTAGAACAATTACTGGATTTTAGAAGCATTCACTGGGCCTGAAATTTAACATCCGATATTAAAGGTAAGAAAGTCTTGTTTTCCAGTCCTGAAGTATAAATAGAACATGGTCCTTGTTCCTTGGGCCAAAGATAAACCTTTTCTATAGCTTGCAAGCAGTTACCTTGAGTCCTGACTGATTTTCATTAAATCAAAGCTGTTCTATTAAGTGAAATTTCCTCCTCAAAGACCTTAGTATGTGTTACTACCACAGGGAATGACTTATAAGAAAAATATTGGATGATGTTTTCTTAAAATATAACATCAAATATTAAACCGTTCTTACTGAGCAGATTTTTTGAACAGACATTTTAAGTAATTTTTTAGAACTACAAAAATACTTTGGCTGCTGACCAAGCAGTTGGAAACATTCTCCTCTATTTCAGTGTTGTTTCAGATCCCATCCTTCCTGACTGTGACCTTAAAGTACTGGATGGGGACTCTTCAGAAACTTCTATATGGTGAAGTTGTGGTATTGACTGAGTTCCTGACTGCTAGACATTCCCACACCACTCCACAGGTTCACAGGTTATTCCGAGTTGGAAGGGACCCACAAGGATCATCGAGTCCAACTCTTAAATGGCACTACTGCCTCCCTGGCGGGAATCGAACCCCCAGTCTCCTGTGTGAGAGGCGGGGACACTCACCACTGTACTAAAGTGGATTTTAAACTCCAGGATGATATTAGTACTTCTCTAATTATATTACTACCTCATAATAATGAAACGTCTGCAAAGTAATTGCAATGTAAGTGAAGATACAGATTTCATGAAGGTGGATTTCATATGGACACACATCTCATGTTTTGAGAGGCAGAACATAAAAGGAGGACTTCTGTCTATAGAATACTTATGAACACTACTTTTTTTTGAAAATAATTAGGTCCTCTGATCAATGTGCAATGTTTCTCAAGTCGAATATGACCTCAGAAACTGAGCAACCAAATTCCTTTCCAATTCAGTGCTCTTCAGCTTCCTTTGCTCATGCATATTATTTGCTTATGTTTGGTGAAAGTTTCTTGTATTGTAGGGGAAGAAAAGGTAAAAAGTAATGAATTTTTAGATTATGCTTTTATTTAGGAAAGTGAAGACTGAAGAAAATTCCATGGCTTAAAGCTTAGCTAGTGGTCAGCATAGTAGAAGGCAAAATGTGGTATTAATGCAAATTATTGCACACTAAAATAATTTCAATTTCTCATAGAGATTACGGGCATGTAATTAACTGTAATAACTCAGGGTGTGGGGGGAAAGGCTAGGTGTCCTTGTGGCAAGGTTAACTACGTGTCCCTTTGAAGCAGATCATGGTGGTCAGGAAAAGTTCATAAAGTTAGATAAACCTACAGAATATGATTTTGGAAACTAAATCTGAAAATACTGCAACTCTATTTGGAATCAATTGTTTACCACAGTTTTAAATCTTGTATTTAGTTCTGATGCGCTATTCTAAAAATGATGTTACAAAGAAGATAAGGGTTGGTGGATTGGTATTTACTGCTGCAGCATATCATTGCAGCAGAAAGCTTAGCAGGATTCAAGAAAGGATTAAACATTTCCTTTAAAAATGAGAACACCTGTGTTTACGAAAAATAGGGTAAAAACGTTTGTTTCAAATACACCCTAAAGCTGAAAGACTGAGAAGGCAGTCACTGGCTGGAGGTACACAAAAAGCAATTTTAGGTACTTTCTCTGTTGCAGTGTTCCCCTTGCATTTGTTGGAGCTACTCTGGGAAAGTAGCATTGTGTGCATGATATTGGTGTTGCGTATCGTAGCAGAGGTGATGTGTAACTCTCCAGTGTTAGAAAGATGTCCATGTGTGATAGATTCATTGTGATGAAAAATACATACTGGCTGCAGATATTATATGTTTACATTTTACAAACAGCCAAATTGAAGTTTGAATTCTTCATTGCCGGGATTATCAGAACAATCAAAGGAACTCACGAAAGAGCTTATATTTCCCAGTGGGGAATGAGGTCTCTTGCTGAGGGTATCAGTATTACTGGCACTATAGTTGGACATAAATTTTAACAAAGAGAAGTCAGCAAAAAATAGTGTCAATATGAAATAATACAGCCTAGATCCTAATGAGATTTTTTTTTTAAATTCGATCTTTCACTTGTGCACAGTTTTCCATAATATCTTTCCTCTTGTTTCTGTGCTTTGCCACCAATTTTTTTTTGTTATTTTATTTTTTTTTAAATATATAAATGTGGAGGGGTGTGTTGTTTTTTTTATTTTAAATACAGCAGCAAATTTCAAGAGACAAATGGTATACTGATACTTTTTTGCTTGGAAGTGTTAGAAATGTTTATGCATTCTTATTGTACAAACTATCAAGAGACATAGTTTTAACCCTTTATTATAGGATTTTTCCCCACATCCTAACCCTTCATTTTTATCAAAGGCAATTAGTAGGTGCAAACATTTTTGGTGATGCATGGCTAATCTGTCTGGAAATGTCAGGCCACATTGCACTCTATACCCATCTGTCTCTGTCACCTGTTGAAGCAGTTCAAAACCACAAGACTTGCTTGAGCTTGAGCTGCAGGTTCCTTCTCCGAAAGTGCCAAATTCCATGCACAGGTTCCAGACTCAGGAGAGGTGGGAAAGCACAAATGAGGCTATTTCTGGGTGCTCTAGGGCCCCTATAGGAACTTGATTAATTCAGAGGTCAGGGTTGAGATGCAGGTCTTGCTCATCCTTGGGTTCCACCCCAGTACACTTGGCCTTGAAGGCTGCTGCTGTAAAACAAGGACATGCATTCCCCTAACTAGTTATTTCACAAAATGTTTAGCTGCATATGGCACCTAAAGATAGGAAAATCTCTTCACTGGCACCAGTGAAGAGATTCTTTCTGCTCGAGACTATGTGCACTCATTAATAACTGAGTCTCAAAGGAGAAAGTGGATATATTTTATTTGCTTATGCTATTCTTGTTTTCCTTCGATGACAAACTACCTGTATCAAAGCAGAGATTTTATCAGCGTTGCATATGAGGGGAGGGTGACTGCTTAAGCCATCTTTTGTTGTGGGGGTTTTTTATGATATTTGTTCCCGTTCAGTGAAACTTCGTTTGTTGCTGAATTTGCTTTCCGTGAAACAATAAGCAATACTTCCTGTCAATCAATTGGCAGGAGGTGTTGTTTGCAAGAGTGCTGATTAAGCAGCACATGAAACTAGAGCCTGTAGGAATTCACAAAAAATTGTTCAATGAGAACATTTTATGAAAAAAAATTTTTGATTTTTTGAGTTTTTAAAAGGAAACGTGAGGGGGGGACACTGAGGATGGCAATGCTTGAAAGCATAAGAGAAGTAAAATAGGAATGGAGAGAGTTGATTTAATTTTTTCTTTCCAATTTACTCTTACCTTCTACAAGCCTTTTTGACTCAAGGTTGAAATCTCCCATTTCCTCTAGAAAGCTATTATGGATTCATGTTGTTGCTTTTTCTATTAACAATATTGTCATTTTTCTGGAAGTCTGTCAGCCATAAACTGTGGAAAAAGAGGCACGTTCAAGGTACCTCTTGTCTTCCCAACATCCAGTTCCCAGGAATTACTTCTAAATATAGAGAATAACCAAAAGAATAACTTTTCTATATACTACCACCAATTTGACAATAATAATAATTTAAAAAAAAATTAACAACCAAATAAAACCAGTGATTTGTCCTTGTAGAATCTAAAAACTCACACTGTGGAAGAACTCAGACTTGAGTATAATTGTATGCTTTTAATCCCTTAAAACCAAGATTATGCTCAATTTGATATTAAATGAGGACAGCTGTATGAAGCCCTGCTAGAAAATTGCATCTAAATTATTCAGTATTGTAGCCATGCTTATCTTCTTTCAAAGAGACAGGTACAAATTTCTTAGTGCTTTGTGCCAACTACCTTTACCTCCTTACCTTTAAAAACCTATCCACATGTTTTTGTGTTGCCCTCAAATTATACTCAGACCTACAGCCACATGAAGCATTTTATTATTTATATTTTGGCTCCACGCCATAGCTGCTTAACTACCTTGAAGTACTGCTCGATGTTGGCACTGGTCTGTAATCAAGAAAGCAGTTGAAGGGAGCACAAACGGAGAATTCCCAGGATGGGAGATTGTGTCTGTGCTAGGAGCAGGGGCAGCACCCTCACTGTGGCAAGTTCGGGCTGGTGCTGAAAGCTTTCAGGGTAGACAAGAATGTGGATACCACAATTTGCAGCAGGCAGAGGCCACTGAACCCATTAACTGAGAGAGAAAACTCCTTCCACCATTTCTCTGTTCTCAGCAATCAGAGGGTTTTGATTTCATGAGCTGGGCAGCCAGAGCTGATGAGACTGAATTTCTTTTGTGTAAGTAGGCCAAGAAATTTTTGTGTTGCTTGAAGCCCCATCCAACCAGGCCTTGAACACTTCCAGGGATGTGGCATCCACAATTCCTCTGAGCAACTTGTTCCAGTGCCTTACCACCATCACAGTAAAGGATTTCTTCATAATATCTAATCCAAACCTGCTCTGTCAGCTTAAAGTCATTTGACCTGCCAGCCACGATTCTGGTGATGCAGCCCAGGACCTGTTGGCTCATGTCAAGCTCATCCACCAACATCATCAAGTCCTTCTCCTGAGGACCATCCTCAATCCATTCCCACCAGCCTCTATTTGTCCTTGGGATTGCCCCAACCCATGTGCATTTATGGTCTGTATCACATTTGTATTTCTTCAGCAGTTTCATGGAGTGTGATAGGATGTAAGACTTGTCTTTCCTCTAAGCTCTTATCTCTTCAGTGTCATGCTGAAGTGGCATACAGTAGAAATAAAATGTTGGGTACTTGTGAAATTGTGTGAAGTGAGGGGGTTTTTGAAGCTGAAGACTTTGGAAACTACTAAATTTCTGAAGGTTTTATTTGTACACTTAAATCTTCTACTAATTAGAGCCTTTGATAGCCAGGAGGATCATGTCTGTGGAACTGTAAGTTCAGTGTACCTGTGGCTGACTGTGGAGGGGCTTGGTGCCTGCTGCATTGGGAAGCATTGGATTTTAGAACACTGATTTGTCAAGCACAATGTAGCAGGGCTCCAAACACTACGAATTCACAGGTTGCAATCCCACCTGCTATTCACTCAAGGTGTAATTAACAAGAGTTTGGAAAATCAGTAGTATATTAGACTTCAAAATTAGGTTAATAATGGAGTATTACCTGTCTACAAAATCAGAGGAAACAAGGAGCATCTTCTGATGAATAAACATCTGAGGCTTTCATTTTCTTCCCTTCTTATGAGGCTAAGGCCTTTTCCAGGTTTAAATTTACAATATCGAAAAAGCTACAGTTGCCAGTACTCCAGGCTTTAAAAAATATATTCAATTAAATATTGTAAAATTACTAGGGTGGACAAGATTTTTTTTAAACAGTTTATATGTAATGGCCACAGAGCTCACTCTTTCACAGGGAGACTTCCTCTGTCCATAGATGAATCATTTCTTTCTGTTTCCTTGGAGGAGGAGGAGAATAATGGGTGCTTTGGGTTTTTTGGCGGAAATATTGTTACTGTTTCTCACTCTTTGGGTAAAAAAGAGCTGCTGCCACATTTGTGACAGATTTGGCCTTAAATGGATAAGGACCCATGGCTTTTTATTGGGAACTGAGGGAGCCCAGAATTAGCCTCCAAACCAGGTCTTGATACTGAGTGATAGATGATTCTGTCTGAAGTGCCTAAAGCTTCTCCTATCCTTTCCCTGCAGCAGCAGAGAGAACATTAATTTTCTGTAAGTGTATTGCTGCAAATATGACTTTAATATAATTCTCAGATGTTTGAGTAAAACCCTAATGTCTTCCAATAATTCTCTTCTATAATCCTGTGTCACTGATGATTGTAGACAGTGACAAATTCCAGATCGTGTCTGATGGTTGTCTCCTGCCTCCAGTTACCCTACTGGTTTGGATAATGCAATATTCCTTGTTAGGCTGCTCTAAGTTCATTATCCTTCATATGACAGCAGTACAGGCACTTGATGGATGAGCATATGCAACAGCAGATCTAGAGAGCTGCTAACCACCAAGGAGCGAGGGACATGAAGCTAGAGGCAGTGACCACTGCAGCTGAAGGTATAAATGAATGTGTGCTTGTGGCTTGTGTAGTTTTTTTCCAAAACCAGTACTTTGCAGAAGCTAATGTTATTTTTTTCCCATTCCTTTCTTCTTCACATACTTACTACACTTGGTATCTTGGTATTGGTCTTCTGCTGCAACAATAGGCATCGTTTCCTTTCCTTCCACTTCACATTACTGAAATCTAAGTCATGACCTATGAACTTTTGGAGAGTCTTGATGTTTCTTTGGTATCTGAAGTTACCCTTGCATTTCTTTTCCTTTCTGATCACATGTTGTAAGGCTTTGTCTGCCTTTTATTCTGTGTCTGTAGCTGGCAAAGCCAATGTACAGGAGGGGAAGAGTTGCAATGAGTCAGTTTATCTGCTGTGATTCTTATTTTTTTAGCATCCCTGCTGAAATAAAAAATACTCTAAAGTGCTGCATTTGTGGCTTTAAACAGTTTCCTAGATACTGAGAGAGCACTCATGTAGTCACTGATTAGTCTCTACTATCATAATTGAATTTGGATTTGTAGGAAGTTTTGAAGGGATTCAGGAACTGTAGTTGGCATTAAATTACTTTTAACATTAGGGATACAAGCAAGTGTAGCTGACCATTTGCCATTATGAAGAGCCTTTATAAGCAGTATCACATCTGAGAGGCACTACTTTGTGAAAAAACATCAAGGAGAACAGATTTTCAAATGCAATTGCTACTAATTTCTTAGCTGCTGGGCAGAAAAAAATAACTGGAACTAAATTTCTATGTGGTAATACTTAAAATTTGAATTCTGTAGCTCACTGTAGCCACAGTGAGCATATATATTACTTCAGAGAATTTAATACTAAATGCTATTTTGACTATGACCAAAGAGAATTTCTCTGAATTAATAAGGAATGCTGTGCATTTTGCTGTCTGTGAAGGGGAAAGAGACACTGTTTAGCTCCTGGCTTATGAAGATTCACTGTGTTTCTCTAATTATTGAAGTAGTTTTTCTGTTGACTAATGTAGTTCTCTGAATCTTTTGTGTGTAGACTGAGCTACCTAGACCAAATTGTTAATGTTACTTGGGGGGCGATGTTGGTGGGGTTTGGGTTTTTGTTTTCTAGTTTTTGAGGGTTTTTTTCCTAAGAATACTTGCTGATGGATATTAAATGGATATTGTCAGAAAATCCGTGTTCTCAGCTGGGTAGGCTGTGTGTTGCCTCACCTTTTCATTTTGCATCCTGACTTAGGTGTGTGATGAGACAAGAGCGGCGTGTGCTGTCCCGTGGGCCAAAAGACTTTTATGGAAGTTAACAGGAAAAGTTCGGGAGTGGTGTTGCAGAACTCAGATATGGCTTCCCACTAAAGTTGCTTTTAGTTTTTGTAGCAACCTATTCCAATGTTGCTTTTTTTGCACCTCTCTTTAGACAAGAGGATTTGCTGTGAGAGAGTGAGTTGAGACCAATATTGCCACCAAGGACATGGCTGTGATGCAAAAAGAAAGGATGGTGAAAGGGCTGGAACACAAGNGTCAGGAAGGAATATGTCGGCCCTGGCAGGCAGAAGTCAGAGCAGCTCTGAGTATTGACAGGTATCACAGTACTTTGAATTTTATACCTGTTCATAACTCAGAATGCAGGAGACACTGCAGTTCATTACAAAAATGAATTAATAGAAAGAAAGAAAGAAACAGCTAGTCAAATTTCAAGTTAGGAAGGTTTCATTATGGCATTCCTTTCAAGAATTTTGAATTTCTATAAATATTTCCAGTGTAATGGCTTTGTACTTTGGTGATAGGTGGCACTCTGCTCTAGCTAACACTGGCATTTTTCATTGGGAATAGTGGAATAGTAGAATTGAAACTAGATTTATATTTATCTAAATAGGCAATGTCTTTTTTTTTCCCCCCTCTGGTGATGTTTGTCTTGCCGTTGGGTTTTTTTTTTTTTGTTCTTGTACCACAGTGTCATGAGATTAAAGAAGTCCATCACCTTGCTCTTTATTGTTATCCTAACACTGGTCTTGATATCTCTGAATGTTTTATAGACATTGTTTTCTTGGCATGGGACTGCTCCCAGAAAAATTGAATAAAATGGAACAGTCATACCATGATTGAATACAGGTTTCAATCCCTTAATTTCCATGCACTTGCAAACAATAGCCCTTTGCAAATTGAGATGCATAATTTAACTCAAAATGTATCTTCTGTAGAATTGGCACGTACTGTGTTAAGTACTGCGGCTGATAATCTTTCGCAAGACAATTCTGGTGACTGTATGAATGTGCGTATTAATGCTGTCACTATTCTTCTACTGAATAGTGTCATTTTATGCATGTAGTCCTATTGCTTTTAATTGAATAGTTTGATGAATGAGGGAGGCAAAGACCTTTCTTCAAGAAAGGAGTAAGATGGCAGCACCAAGAATGTGGATTAAGCAATGCTGCTTCAGGGAGGAGCATTAGACTTTAATATTTGTGTTATTGCCATTGAGATAAGCATCTTAAGCTAAATTCTCAAAGGTTTGTGAAGGGTTTAACCACATGTGCCTTTCAAATCAAGGGGAGTCACAGAGCTAAAACCCCATGTAATGTTTTGTGAATGCATCTCCTGGGTACTAATTTCATCATCTAAAATATATACCATAATGGATAGTTGCTGCATGAATACAAAGTTTTAAGTCTCTCTAGGGGCTCTGCTAACAGCACAAACCATGAGAGTGTATCTAAGTTGTTTATGAACAGAAGCAGAGTCCCAAGAGTGATACACAGCTATAAATTCACTGCAGTCTGTGCCTATCTATTGTTATTTGTAATAACTGAGAGAACAGTTTTCCTCTAAAACGACTTCCTTTAAGAGCTTTAACTGAGAAGCTCCGCTTGAAAATCAGTCCTGATAGTTGAAGAGCTTTGCCGGAGAAAAGACTCCATTTTCTCTATCAGTATTTGTGTATTGTATCACACTTTCATTTTGTATTTAACACAGTTATTTAGTCAATTCGTGGAACTGCGTGGTTGCAAATGACTTTAAGAATGTATTTTATTTACTGGACTTCATTTGATAATAAATATTCTCTTAAGCCAGTTATGTGTTTTGTTAAAATGTAATATTAATACACAAGCTATAGTGATATGCTTCAGAGACCTCTTTATGCAACTCAAATGTTACGTTGTGGGGTTTTTTGGTGAGAAAGAGGAGATGAAAAGCCTAATGAGCTTTTGGAGAGCTCAGTTCCTTCCTTTTTCCAACAGCAAACCCCGTTTAGGTTCAGTCAAATCAAAGGTATAAGATAAAGAAGAGGAGAAATTTGATTTTCAACCTTGGAATATACTACAGTATATTTCTTAGAAGCAATTCTAAGAACACAGGGTTTTATACCAGATCCAATTTTTATTAAAATTATCAAATATGGCCGTAGCTGTCATTATAGTGACTTAAATAGTAGCATATTCTGACTTTCAGTTATACTTTATTTATGTATTTAAAAAGATGTTGTATTTATTCAGACAGTATGCATGGGTGCTATTTAAGTTCCTACTGCTGGCTGACAGGCATAGCTGTACAGGCTTTCCTGTGGGGCTGTGAATACGGAGTGGGCAACCCTAACTGGCTTTGGGAATCATCAGATTGAAAAGTTAGAAAAACAAGGACTCTTAGTAGCAAAAACTGTTTAGTTTGAGGGACAGAGATTTCTTAAAGAGGTTTCTGTGACAGCACCACAGTTGAGAAGATGATGTAGGTAGCAGCTCTTTAAGTGGGTTACTTTATTGCATACACAGCAGTCCTTTTTTTCCTCCTGTGAAGAACAGGGTATAAAAAAGGTATAAAAACAGTAACTGAAAAGGGCATGCATACATATTGTAGTCAAAAATACATGCAGAAAAATTTCATATCTGTACAGATACTCAGACTATGAAAATTCAGTAAAGTGAAAAATGTGGCAGGTTTTACCTTTAGTTTTTCCGACCAGAATCCTCCTGTACAAATCCAAGACGTCCAAGCAGCCAGGGCAGGAACTGGTTTTTATGTTTTGTGTCCATCTTGCCTAGGATCTTACTTTTGAAAAAACTAGTTATTCAAAGGATATTCAAAGCTCAGACCTTTCTGTCACCAAAGAATCAGTCAACAAAAAAATATTGGAGTCAAATGAAGTTTTCCCATTCAGTACTTGTTAGCTTGGGCTGCATGCACTTGGCATCTTGCCTTTCTCAAACCCCAAAGGCAAGTAAATTTCATGAACTTGTAAAAACCACATAGTCTTTAATACTTCTTTTCCGCTGTGCAGTGTTTCTAGGTACTCACAGTCTTAGTGCTTGTTACTGTGTCTTCACCCACTGGCTGTTGTAGAGGAAGTCTTCAGTGAAGGCCACTGTAGAATTTTTTTAATATGCTTGTCTTGAGAATCTCCACCAGTGAAGTCAAGCTCCTTCATTCCTCTGAAACTTACTTTTAGTAGTTTTTGAAAAGCATAAATAAGGTGATACTATAAAACATTTGTGTGTAATGATGTTACAATACAAAAACTAATCAAAGAGCAAAGTTATCCTTGTATTTCTCAGTTGCCGCATGTTTGAATGAAAGGAATCCAGGTCTGCAGCATGAATTGGAGAAGAAAGCAGCACTTGCCCAACCTGTGCCTGAGCTGTTCAATGTGGAATGGGGTTTAATGGTTGTGTTCTGTTCTACGTAACCACAAAAAGCAGTTTTGTGCTGCTTCTTTCAAAGAAAAAGAATTTTCCAAGTCTCTAGGATGCAAGGGAGGAAGTGTCTGCTCAGTTCCTGTGAACTTTTGCAAAGTTTGGGAACTCAGCAAAGCAAATAAATGGGATCCTGGGGTTGGTGACTGTGACCTGTAAAGCCAGAGCTGTCCAATTGATATGTGACATTAAGAGTTCATCTCTAAACCGTTGCACTCAGATTTACATCTCTTAATTTAGGCCATTAGCACAGTGAGGAAAGGTTAAGCTGACTATTATGAATAGCAGGTCTCAAGAACATGTGTTCCAAAGGGTATTTGAAAGTCTACAAAATGTGGCTTAAAGGAGCCAATTCATAAAATATTATTTGGTCTGTTCCCATGGGATTCTTGAAGTATTTCCCACTGACAACCGTTCTTTGTTTACGGTTTCTAAGACAGTTTTCATGTCTTGGAGTTCTTCCACAGTCTTCTGTGCTCCTATTTTTAAATAAGTCTTGTCCTGCCCATTCCCCCCACATTTCCCCATGGACAAAATATGCATCTTTCAGACTACAGTGACTTCTGACCTTAAAACAAAAAGTCAATCATGAGTACTTTTAATTATGTGTTTTTCCAATTTTGCTAGCTATTGCATGATAAACTTTTGTTTTGCACAAACAGTTTACTGTTGAGCTGGTTAACAAAAGCTTCCAATAGTATTCAGCACAGTGACAGTACAGTGATTGGCATGAAGCAGGAAATGAGACTGTACAGCAGAACTAAAAAGTGGCAAAGTGTTCGCCAGTATTCAGTCTCTTGGTTCATCAGACTTAGGAAAAAATATTATCTGCTCTACTGCTCATTTCTTTCACTTGACACTAAAATCTTAAATCACAGAATCACAGAATATTATGAGTTGNGAGAAGGTAAATAACTCTTCATGGGTCTTGTTCTGTCTGAAACAGACATAGCAGTGCATATCATTAATGTTAGTGAAGCTAGGACCTAGATGAATACAAAAACAAATGATAAAAAGGGGATTTTTTGAGAAATATATCTGAGCATGGGAGCTCATTTCTGCAAGAGGAAGTTGTTTTGGAAGTAAATTATCTGAGGTGTATCTGTAATTTGTAACTGTCTGAATAGGAAAGTTAAGTTTGAGGAAAATTATAGGTTTAGTATATAAGAAACAACTCTGTGATGTGATTTTTTTATTTCTGCTTATAAAATCTTTTTAATGTACAGAACGTATCTAATATGCACATAAAATATGAATAAAAAGTCCATCCGAGGATTATACTTTGTAAATATCTCAATTTCCTTTTATTTTCTTAATTTTTATCAAAAGGGCTCAGAAATTTACCCCAAATATGTTATTTCCTGAGGAAATGTTGACTATTAGGACATAATGTTATTTCCCCAGGAGACATCTTGTATGGTTGTCATCAGATATAAAGGCAGATGTAGTAGTTATACTTAAAAATGGCTGCCTGCCATTCTGGTTAAAAGAAGAACTTGTGTGATTTTTTTCTAAAGGGCTTTAAATCCACATTGAACAAACCTCTAAAGCTGGCAGCAACAGTGTAGGAAAGAGAGACCAAGTAGGTTTATTTAACAGTTTAATCTGCCTTAAATGTGTGTGTCCGATTGTCCATCCCCTTAGAAAGAAAATGCTGAGAAAACAGGTTCTGAATCCATTCTGAGTTTATCTTCGAGATTCTACACATCCCTTAAAAGCTATTTAAGCTTGGAAATAGAAGGAATGAAAGCGAAGTTTGAACTGATCAAAGATGGCAAAGGTTTGGCTTTTTCCCATGAAGAGTACCAGTCTACTCTGACTTGCTAAGCAGTGTTCTGTATTCTCTTCTTTTATACAGAAATGATCTCAAATATGCGTAAGATGTGATAAAGAGTAAGTTTGTTATAAGGTAGACATTTGGAGAGAACAAAATCTCAAGATTTTTAATATTACCATTAATGTAGAATGAAGTTGCATTTGCAATTTCTATCAATTTTAAGATTTACTGCACTCTTTTCCCTTCCTTATTTTTCCTGGAACAAAAAGAAAATAATTTTATTTGTCAGTGATCATTTTCCCACATTGAACAGGATCTCACACTGTGAAATTGTCATATTGAAATTAGAATCTAGCCTGAAAAATATGCAGTGAGAGCAAGCCTGGAAAAATCTATTTTTATACTTATTCTAATCAGTTAACGGAGTATGACTTAATCTTTGGTCCATTGATCATAGGCAGCTAAGTCCATGTGTAACAAATTCACAGTATGATTGTGCTTACAAAAATTAACCCTATTTCTGTAAGTGGGGAAACTGTGGAAATGGAAGTAATCAATGAAAAGTCAAAGCTTAGGCTAATCTTCAACTGGCTGTAAAGCCATGCATTTCATTGTATGAAATGATCTAAAGGTTTTTCTTGCATATTCTAAAACAACAGTGACTTGAAGTATGCCTGCTGTTGAAATGTCTAGACATTGCAATATTATTTGAGAATGAGAAAAGTCTTAGGCTTAAAAAATGGTTCATTCTCACGAGACGCTGTTTGACTAAATGCTGACATTTTTTCTAGTAAATTATTATTGATCCATAAGATTTGGCCAGTTTGAGTATGTCCGGATGCCACTAAATTAGCATTCCAGTTCAGAAGCAGACTTCTGAAGTGAATCTATCAATCATTCTGCATCAGCAGCTGTCAATGGAAACTGAACATCTTTTGCATAAAACTAATGAGGGGATGTGCTGCAGGAGACCTTATGCCTTTTAGTTTCCAATTGGTCTGTGGGACCGGGCTGGAACAACTCAAGTAAAACAACACAAAATGTGTGTGTAGATATTTGGTTCTCACCACAGACTTCAGTGTCTACAGCTCTGGTTTCCATGGTTTGACTGCACTTTCTCTGATTTCGCTTTCTTGACTCGAGGTGCACTCAAGATTTGGTCTGTGGTTGTCTTCATTCTTGGAACATGCAGACTACAGGAAGGGCATACTGAAAAAACAACAGGCATAAATTCCAGTGGCACTGTCTGTGAATTGAATACTTAATATTTCTTGTTCTCTACAAATTAAGAAATAAAAGGGCAGAAAGGAAGCTTTTATCAGAACAAGTATTTTGAAGCGAAATTGAACTTAGTCATAATAAACAGTTTTGTTGGATCTTTTTTAGCAGTCCATCCAGTTACATGTCAAGTTAAATGACACTCAGATACTGTAGTTTCATACTGATTGGTGGCATGACCTAGACATTAGGGTGGTGTGTTATAGGTAGGATTGTGTGTTGGTAGCAGGATGGCAACAGGTTAGGTAACAGGTTTGGCTAGGTTAGGTAATAGGTGATAGGTTGGACTTGATGACCTCTGTGGTCTTTTCCAACCTTACTGATTCTGTGATTGCATTAATTATAGAAAGGCTGGAACTTGTATAGAGTTTCCTTTAACTAAGTCTAACTGGGAAGGCAGTAATTTGAATGAATTGTCCTGATTTAGGCAGTTCCCTGGCTTTCATAATGGGGGCATATTTGGTTGCTTGGTTACCCATTTGAGATGACTGTATTTTAGATAATCATTGATGGAAACGTTACTCAGAAGGTGAGTGAGCAGCATGATGCAGATTTTCAACGGGCCACAAGTGCAAAAACAGATCTATGCAAGCAGAAGAGAGATTGTAATAGATACATATAATTTACCTATTTACTTACACTTACTGAACACTTTTACATACCATTTGTATATGCCACTTTGTTATTGCTCTTGCATCCTTAAACTAAAAGAAAACAGAAATTACAGAAGTATGCTTTAGATTGTCAGGAGTTGTGCTAATGGATATCCCATACAATGTTGAGAGGAGACATTGAGAAGGTGTGTAGAGGAATCAGACTCCTGCAGTTGATTAGAGATGCATTTGTTCTGAAGTCTGCAGCAACTCAACCAATCTTTATTTTGTAAAGAAAAGTTAATTTGTTTATAAAACATGAGAAGTGTAATCTTGAGTATGTGAAATAAGATTCATTAAAATGTTGTTTCTGATGAGAGGTGCCAGCTGCTTGACATGACATGGGGCACCAGTTTAAGATTAAGGCTGTTTAGAAGTGTACAATGCACTGACACAGGTTGTTTAAATGTCTCACATCTGTTTGTTTGGACTATTTTAAAAAAATACAAATTTACTAAACACAGGTGCTAATTTTGCTGTTCCAGTGGAATTTCTACTGAGGTGAATCAAAAGAATTCAGGAGAATGGCGCATATAGTCCAACTGACAGTTCTAAACTGCTTGTACTCTGTTAAACCTCAGAACACACCAGTCTGGTCAATGCTCATGACAGTGGCTTACAGGATTGCAGGAGTATTTTATGTTCTTCATACAGCTCTGAATCTTGCTGTGCTAAGCACTCTGACAACATCTAGCATAAGACACTCCTCATTTGGAAGATTTTACAATGTAACAAAGACTAAAGACAATTTATAGGTAAAATAAGTGAAGTGGATATGGAAAGGAGAATAGGATAAAAATATTTGAGGTTGCCATTTTTAATTTTTGGAAGAGAGGCTCACCAGAGTATAGGGGATGACCCAACCATGACAAAAGGTTAGTATTCTGCAGTATTTCCAGAATATAAAGTCAGAAAAATCTTGTTTTCTTACAGTTCTAAATATTCAAAGCTATACATTATTCCCCAAATTGTCATTGTTTTTCTCTTCTTTCCCTCAGGATATAAATTGTTTGCATTCCAGCATTTGAGCTTTTGGAGTATGCTCTCTTTGCCAAACTCTTGCATCATAACTATAAAAGCTAAGAACTCCAGGCACTTGCTTCCAGGATGATGCAATTTGGGAAAAAACTAGATACTTGGACCTGGCAGTCAGAAACTAGAATTTAACAACTCATTGTCCAGTTATCCCAAAACCTATGAAAAAGTATTCTGGAAGTGGATGAAGCGTCATCATTCTAGAGATGGCCTTATGTAATACGTATGGTATGTGAAGTAATAGTACTGCATCAAAACTGAGATGTGCCTTCATTTGGACATAAATTTCTTTAGCTGATTCAGATGTGTATGCAGTTTGATTTTGTCACCCACCAGGACTAAGTGATTCCTTGTTGGCCATGTTTATATAGTTTATGTCTGCATTCCGTTTCAGGAAGGCATGAAAACTGAAGGTGGTATAAGTTGGAGCTGAAGACAGACAGCACAGTTCATCATCTTCAAATATGTCTGAATCTTTGTGTCCTACTCCTCTTAAAATCTTTTTTTCTTTTTTTGTTTAAAACCATATAATTATCTACTCTCCTCATTGGCATGTGACACCTAGTTTTCCTTTCAGTCTGTACCATGGTGGGAAGATTTCTGCTAAAAACACTTCTTTCTAGACATTAGAAACCCTACTGCCATATAGCAGCTATTTAGTGTTTTAACTGCAATAGTACTTCTGCCTTATGGGTCCTTGTATTGATTTTCCTTGTGGGAAATTTAACCCCATCATTCAAGAGTAAATAGTAGAATCAACTGTTTACAGAATGAAAGAACAACTTTTTCAGCACTAGAAAGGGCAGCATATGTTGTGGCTGCCTCCTGCTAGTTTTATTGATAGTTTTGGAGAGCTGTGGCTGTTACGTGCAGACATCAGGAATAGTGAATAGAATGACTTTGCAAGTGCACCTAACATGTGCTTTGCATTACTACATGACCTGGAGTACGGACACTGCCCTCTGGGGCAGGTGGCAGCCCTACTCCCAGTAAAGAGAGTTTGGTCATAACAGTGTGTGTGTGGACAATGGCAGTGTGTTCATCTTCACTCTTATTTAAGATGCAGATTTCTCATGTTCTTCCTTACTGTCTTAATATCATCACAGAGCTAATCCAGCTCCATAAAGCAGATGATTTTTTTCCCCCAAAATATCCCTTGTGGGTTCTCTTCTGTTTCCAATAGCAGCAGTAAAACCCTCATTGGCCTCAGTGGATGAAAAAGGCAAATTAACGTCAAGTGCTTGCTGTTTGCTAAATAGACTATCTTTCACAGAATCAAAGAGTATTCTGAGTTGGTAGGGACCCACAAGGATCATTGAGTCCAACTCTTAAATGGCACCACTGCCTCTTGGCGGGAATTGAACCTGGATGTCCCATGTGACAGGCGGGGACACTCACCACTTGAATCAGTAGAGTGGCAAACTTCAGCAGTGATGATCTGTTCACCAGATTAGGAGATGCAGAGTACAGCAAATCTGAAATCACTTTCTCCATCAAAGTTCTTGTTGGTTGGTAAGATTCCTGATTTTGACAAGTATCTGGGATTTTAAATGGGGTCTTGAAACTTCTAGTTCAGCAAATTCCTTTTGATTGTGATTGGGCTGCACTTTGCTGCCCCTTCATAGAATTAGATTGCTCTTGTTTTGGTGCTTATCTCTTGGGGATTACCTGTATGTAGGCTTCTAAGTTGTAAATATTTTGCCTATTTGTACAGCAGCAGAACACCTCATATCATTTCTTTTCCATAACAGTGTGGTAACAAGCACATTGTTTTTTCGTAAAGGAATATTAGTATATTTATATATGTATGGTATTAGATGGAGTGGCTTTGTTTTAGCAAAAGCACACTTCACTTTTGCCTTAAACTGTTATCTGATTTTAAAGCCTGAATTTACCCATCATTCAAGTCATCATGAAATAGACTTTACCTAGGATTTGAGTCCTTTGGGCTCTATAAAAATAGGATTATAGAACATCTGGCTGCACAGTAGGAATATTTCACTCTGAAGTACAAAAATAAAACTGCAAAAGATAAAGAGAAAAACTTGCCTGCCAAGAAATTAACCTTTCTTTATGGTTTTTGTATCCATCAAGCACTAGCCTCTTGGAGATGGAAGACCAGGAGACAACGAAAGAAAAATGGAGAGAATTAGAGAGCCACATCATATCATTAATACTTTGGCAGTTCTGACAGCCATGAGTAGCAATGAAAAACACTGCTGTTTCAAAGTCTGAAATAAATAGGGAGCACGACAGGTTCTCAAAGTTGGGCCCTCGGTTCAAATTCACAGAAAATGGTCATTCCACACTTGATGATGATAAACCAAAGAACAAAGAAATTCAAAAAATCAAGTATATTTATGGAATAATTACTGAAGAATTTATTTTTTAAAGTCTATGATTTTGTGTACCGAGACGCTTATAAAAGAAAAATGTCTATACTTTGGAGGGTGGGAGGTGTGGAGCTTTACTTTCAGGGATCATTTGTTCACATCTGCTTTAGTAATTTTTTGTGTCTCAGTTGAAAGCCCAAAGGAAGTATATTTTGGGGCTGAACAAATGTTTTTGCTGTCTTATTTCTGTCTTTTGCTAATCATAAAAATATTGTAAAGGTCTTAATCTGGTGTATTTTCATTAACACCTCATCAACCCAAGAGTTACTTGTCATTGCAGCTGTTTATAGCATAAAATAATAGCTATTGTTTTGGATAATACTTAAATAGTAATTATATGGCAATGGGGCAGAGTACCATGATAATCATTAAAAAGTCTAATTTCTTAATTCCAAGATTAAAGCAGTAGGTAAGTGTATTAGATATACAAAAAGATATCTAGGTAATATATTTTATAATTAGAAAGGTATTGTGTACCTCAGAGTTGCACTGTCTTGTGTCTGGTCAAGAAAAATTAACTTGCTAAAGAGATGTAGATAAGATAACATAGCCTAACAATATAATATAGAAAACCCATTCAATACGCCATCATTTTAATAGTTTGTTTCATTATTTTTATTTTTTTTTTAGAAAAAAAGGACCAATTCAGTTTAGGGGGAAAAAACCTAATGAAACAACCCAACCACAAGAAACAAACAAAACCCCCTAAACCTCAAATACACTTTGTACTCATATATCTATGAAGCTGAGCTCTACAGCCCAGGCTGAAGACGTGTTGGCTTGAGACATGAGGGCAATGCAGGGGTTATCTCCTTGGTACAAGTTTTTCTTGCCTGTTGGGGTGGCATTCACCACCTTTAGCTACGTGTGTTTAACTTGACATTCTGAAGGGTCTCTTGCAGGCAGGCCACTTATTGTGCTATTTCCCACACTTGGTTTTCTACCTGCTCATGCTGCTTATGTAGCAAAGAGAATGAAATGCTGTAACTCAGTCTGATAACACATCAGACTTTTTTCTTGTAGGTCAGAATTTTCTATGCTAAGGCATTGCAGAAGTGCAGTATTAGGTCAGCATTTGCTTTGAGTTTACTAATACTCCAAAGACTATCGTTAAGTATTACTTCTGTTTTTAAAGCAAATTCTTGTAGAATCAGGTCCTTTCAGTATTTGTGCCTGTGCAGCCCTGGCTGCTGTTACTGATTGACAGCAGGTATTTATATGGTGTTCTTCAGTGCCTTCATTTTTTGTAAGTGGGAAGCTGAAGCTGGGGTCTGTCACATTCCCTGTTGTTTAATGTTCCTCTCTCTTCAGGGAATGTGTGTCCCAGTTTTGTGTTGACAGCATTAATATCTATTCAACATTTCAATTAAATAAGTCAAAACAGTTTCTGTCTTGTGGCTGATGACAAGGTTTTGGCTCACCACCACTTCCATTTAACAAAATGAGTTCTACTACTTCTAGGAGCTGGAATCTCTGGAAGCTTGATATCCAGCTTCCCTGCACTGGTGTGTTTGCTGCCTGCCAGTGAGTGCTTGGGCATAATTACACCTATAAGGAGGATGGCAGAGAAATTCAGCAGAGCCAGTGATTTTCTTTACAAAGTGATGCTTTAATAGTAGAAAGTGAGACTTGAGCATAATATCTTCCTCATTTTAGGCAAGCCACCATTATTCCTAGAATAGATAGGGTCTTTCAAAATTATAAATAGTTTTATGTAATTTCTTTCAAATTGTTTGACACCTTTACAATATATTGCTCAATAATTTGTAATAGATGTAATACCTTCTTAGCAAATTTCGTTGCCTTATGTTTTAATTTTCCATGATGGTTCACCCACACTACTTAGAGAGAAAAATCAAAAACTGCTGTTGTGATTTTAAATTCTTTTCAATTGAAGTTGAAAAGGTAGATTTTTCTTCAATGCTAAAGGATGGCAATTATCTTTAAATGAGATTCAGACTGAATCTTGCTGATTATTACAGAGATCAGACTGCATTTTAATGCAAGCATAAAAGTTAGCATGTTAGAACAATTTTTTACTTATGCCTTAAAACACACCAAATAGGAAACAAAAAAGTGTATTTTTTTAAGATTTGCAGTTTTCTTTCTAAAGTTTTTTTTTTCTTTTTAGAGGCAGTAGAAGTCAAACATTTATTGTGCACATTGACCTGAATATGTCTGATATATGTCATACCAGAAGGGTTTGTCATACATCAATACAGTGATGAAAAAATTGGTGTTTTTTCACTTATTCTCTCTATAGTTTTTATTTTCTGTATTAAATATTGTTATAGTCTTATCTGTTCTAATGCTAAGGACTTGCCTGCCAGGGAAGGCTCTGTGGAATAGGGGAGAGCACAGCCATTTCCCAGCTACATGCTCTTGTACCTGCTACAGTAATACCTCGCTGCATTGTGACCCTCCATTGTGACCTTGCTGGTTTGTGAGAAATTTTTCCCGCAAATCTGCCTCAGTGATTCACGGAGCTTCCCGGCCAACACATGTACAGTGCCTCTGCTTCGCCGAGGGGCAGTGCCGGTGCTCCCTCTGGGACGGGACAGGCCTGGCCCCGCGGGGAGGGCGTGAGGTGCCTCACGCTTCATTGGCGCCATGCCCTGGTCCCTGCCCCGCTCCTGTGTGTCTCCGTGCCCTGTCCCTACAGTGGAAGGCTGACGCCTGTGGTATGCCCCGGGTGGCCGTTGAGACCCATCGCAGCACCCCCACAAGTCACGCTGTCCCCTGTTACTTCAGCCCCAGTCGGGGGACTGACCCCTGCCAGGCGTGTTACTGTTTCCATGGCTACAGGTGGGGAAGGCAATGCAGTCTGTGCCCGGGGACTGTGTGCCCAGTGCACCTGGTGGTGATAGAGCCCCAGGGAAAGTGTTTCACAAAAGTGGGGCTGGGCTGGCTGGGGTGGCGGTGGGGCAAACCCTGTGTGCTGGGATGGGGCAGCGGCAGGACGTGCCCACAAGTTATGGTTTCCGAGACTCCAAGAGTGCCAACCAGAGCCCCGGGACACCCTCTCCCTGCTGTGGAGGCAGTGCAAGCATGTGTGGTGGCAGCAGCCTGGCGGCAGCTGCGAAAGCAACAGCTTGGCCGAAGAGCAGCCCAGGGATTTTCCAGGGAGTTTCCCCAGGGAGAGGGGGCTCAGAAACACTTGCCTTTGCTCCCCTGTGCTGTGAGAGCCCATGGGGAGGAGCGGAAAACGCTTCCCAGCGCTCCTGGTTGGTGTGGAGCAATGGGTGTGGCCTGTATATGTATCAATGACCTGCACATGTTTGCGAATTAGATGTTTCACGAGACCCATACAAGACCCCGTCCTCATGAAAAGTGAGGTATTTGTGTGAATTGCTCTGTGAAAGGTATTTACTTTAGACGGGGAATATTACATGGAATTGTCATGTACGTAGTTTACAGTGCATGAAAAAAATATTCCTTCCACATTACTATTAGCTACTTAATGTAGACTAGCTTTGGATTATTTTTAACTATTTCTATTACAGCATTTTACCCAAGTCGAAGTGGGATTGTTGTCCAAATTACCTAGATAACTGTATGAAAGTGTAGTGAAATACAATCCTTATTCATAACCTCATAGAAAGTGACTGAATCATAAATATAGATATGACACAAAGATACCAAATTACATACTGTTCACAGGTATACTGGAAGCATGTGAAGTATCCAGTAACGGGATTTTGGGTTCCTGTAATACAGTCCAGTGCTGTTGACAGGCTGCTCTTTGCCCTGGATGCAGACAACGTAGCATTGGCTTATGTTGTGTAATGTCTTTGTGAAAGCATGTCTGCATCTCCCTCTGTCTCTCCTGCCCTCATGACTTATGATCCAATGGGCCAGTTGCAGGGAAAAGAAGCAAAAGAAGTGGAGAACTTCAGGATAAGTTAGTTCTCAGTTCCTCAGATGGGTAAAAAAGATACTCTGGGACACTGTAGAAGAGAAGTTTCACCCTTTGGATCTCATGACAGCCTCAAGAAGAGAAACATGTGTGAACATGTAGCATGGAACAGAGAGAAAAAGAGTACATGGACGTACCTTAAAAATTACTCAAAAGCCTGGTAATCCACAGAAAATTACCATTTCTGAAGCTCCCATTTTATAGAATATATAATATTCTATATTATATATCTATATATATAGAATATATAGCCTTATAAAACAGAGCCACTGTTTCATGTGCTTGCAGAGAGAAAAGATTCCACTGATGAGGATACATTAAACAAATGCTCAGTACTGTGCTGACATGGTCCTGGGACGAATTCTCATGACTATGCGAAAGCACACTAGAGGTGAATGAACATTTTCCAGGAAAGTATCTGTCACGTAGTTTATAGACCTATAAATTGGAACTGCTCAGTGAAATAACCAAAGAGTTTCTTAATGCCCAACTTGTGTTCCTGTATTCATTTTTTCCAGTTTCTGTATTAATGTAGTTAAGTGAATATCCCAAAGAACTCTTTTACTCACTCACAGAAGTAATATTAATAGGGAAAATGTGTGTGACTAAGCAGGTAATAAAAACATGAACTCTGAAGGAGCTTCTTCCAGACAACCATCTAACTTATCATTAACAACTTCACCATTTCTGTTTTAAGTGTTTGTCAAGAAAGGTTTTAGCATCACGTAATTGTGCTCAAATTATTTATTTTTATTCTTTGCTGTTATTTGCAATTAAATTCTAAAGAAAATAGACCTTGCTGAATGCTAATCTTGTATTTAATAGGCTGAGTGCTAATCTTAATAGGGCTTTTTGCCTTGGCAATTGAGTAAGTTCAGCTAGACACAGGATACTGTAAATTTCCAGAGCATCCACTCTCTGCCATAGTTTTTATATAACTCTGCTTTTATGGTTTTTAAACTTAGAAATTACATGTTTTACATCAAAGAGATTACAAATTCTGGGGTATACAAGCTGTGAAGTTGAATCCATATTGTAGTACTGATACCACAACTTTGCTAAATGTTGCTAAATCTGTTTATATACAAAGTGGATATCTCAGTCTCTTGTGTTGTTCTTTGCACTGACTTCTTCAAAACTTTTAGGAGTCATACAAGTGCAACATTTTCAGCCTGGCTGCAATAGCCATCACATCATGGTATACATGTCTTTACTATTCACATCAGAATTAGTTTATGAGCGGTTACTTTAGCCTCCTCTTTTGTCTTCTGTAGGGGCACTATGCTATTATATCTGTGGCCAGCCATAATTACATAGGCTGCTGCTTCTAGTTCAGTTGAAGTATCATTAACAGATATTTTGGAAGTGCCTAGAAAGTAATAATAAGATTATCTGATCTTTATCGCAGCCTCTTTATGGTTACAGACTCCTTATGTAACATGGACCTGAGTGAAAATTTTTGAGGGTAATTAAGTTGCTGCTAAGAAAAGAGTTTTTGTGACCCCTATGTTTCTAACCAACTTAGGTCTGCTAATTTTAGAAGCATTCAGTGGTATTTATGTCTGTCTGGTTTTGGAGGCTTTGGCTCTGCAGGGAATTACTCAACAACAACAATTTCTGAATACTGATTGCACTCTAAACATTTTGGTTAACTTGGGACATTTCTGAAAGAGTAGGATGAGGCTATTGGCACCATTTAGGGAAGGAGAGGAGACAGTGGTAGATTAGAAGTTAAGACTGTAATTTCTCATAACATCTGGATTTGAGGATCTGATTTGGTGACTGTTTAAGTGTTTTGCACAGCGACAAGTGCCTATCAGAGAACATCTGGGTGGCAAAAAACCGGAACTTCATTCTGCTGTATTATTTTAAGATGAAGTTTCAACTTGTTTCTAGATGCAGTCCCAAGGCAGGAAAGAAGGGGCTTTCAGATGGGCTTTCTCCATCCAGTATGATTGCCCTGAGCATTAGCCTAAAGAAAATAATGGAAGTCTGTGCATCCAGTTTTGAGAATGGCACCTAGGCTGTCACAGGAGACTAGCAAGGCTGGCTTGAAGTTACACGGCCTCATGTGCAGTGCAAAGACGCACCACGCCATTCCCAGAGATGTGTTTTCATTTATGTGGACTGATCCATACTGGGACAGTCCCGGCGCAACTAGAACACACTGCAGGCATAATTGCTCTGAGCCTACTTTTACTCCTTGAACTGCAGACTGTCAGGCCTGCTGGCTGCCTGTGGGACATGTGAAAGCTGATGGCATGTGATCAGCTTGGAGCTTTGCAGCCTTCTGCTGTGCTTGGTGAGCCTGGCTCAGGCAGTGCTGTGTTTAGAAGGGGAGCATGAGTATTCATGTTGAAACTCAGCTGATATCTCTTCCTGTAACTAATGCTGCTAATGCTTGTTATGGATATTATAGTTGAATTCATTACTGAACTGTAAATCGTGAATGTAGAAATGTGAGCTGATAAAGTCTTCAGCTGAACATGTTTAGGTTGCAAGTAAACTTTCTTTTCATTGTGAGGAGGTCAGAGATGCAGTAATCCTGTTACTTCAGAAGCCACCATCCCTAGATAATGTCTGCCCACAAGAAATGTGAGATGCATCAGAACAGGGTAACAACTAGAGATAAAGAATTGAAGTTGTTTGAAAGGGATATCCAGTATCAGTTTCTAAAAGACTAGATAACATTAGCTTCAAGCCAAACACGGCTGATAGGAATCTTTTTCAAAAGAGGTGGGCATGTGTTTAACAGCTGATCAATTTCCTGCCATACAAAGAGTTAGTGGGAAGAAATTAGGAAATGTTGAGAAGCTGCATTGGTTAATCTATGTTCTTTTTGTATGCCTTTTAAATTCAGATTTCCATTTTATATTACTCCTTGTTTCCAATTTTTTGCTCTTTACTGCACTGTTACCTTTAGTTCAATATCATTAATTCATTTTGATTTTGAGCACAGTTGGTTGCAAACTGCTGTCTCTCTGTTACAAATTGATTTGTCCTTTTTAAAAAAAAAAGACAGACAGAAATGTCAAACTTGTTTCACAGCGGAAATGTTGAACATAAGAGTTGGCTCCAATACAGTGTCCACCCAGTGGTTCTATGAATAAGTGTTTATAGATTGTGCTGAGCTTTCTAGCCAACTCCTAGTGTCTCCTATAATTGCTACTGTAGGAAACAAAAATGTTTGTCTGAAAAACCAAACTCCTCATTTGACTGTGTGGAGCTGTTATTCTACTTCATTTGTAGTTTGCTAGGGAACGATAAACTTATGTGTTTAAAGAATACAGAAATACAAGATTGGCTCACTACAGATCTCCTTCCAACTCCAGTGATAGTTCACAATATGGCTCCAGTTTACTTGACTTCTTTTAGGGTTTTGGTAGGGATTGGAATAAGTGGTCCGTATACTGACCTTGGTGTGTTGTGAGTCCTCTCCCCTCCCCTCTCCTCTTTTTAGTTAAAAAATGTTGAGAAGATTAATTGAGAAGAAATTAAGGAATATAATCACAGAAAAATCATTACTATCTTGATAGAAGGAATGATTTTTAGTAGGCGAAGTAGCCAGGAACAGCTGTAAGACATCAGAAGAATGTGCAGAGGCACATATTTATGTCTAGCATAGAGGATAATGAAAGTGATGATTGTTTTTTTAATTTGCCCATATAGCTTTAGCTGATTGATATTGGTGATTGCTCTTTCCGTGTATTAATATGGGACATATGCTGAATCTACCACTAGTTTGAAGTCATAATATCTATGTAAAGCAGTTACTAAATGGTACATTGACAAGAGTAATTAAAAACTCTGAGATATATATTGTAGAAACTGTCATTGTTTTACAGTGCTACTCCGCTGCTGCTTTTTAAATAAGATGCATCCTATCTAAACATAAAAATGCTATACAGTAAAAAGAGGGCAAAAATAAGGAAAAATTGTATACCACCTGCTGATGTGTGAATTGGATAGCATTGCAGGAAACGACATGTGTTAAATTACTCTGATGATAAAAGGGAGGAAAGTTAGAAAGTAAATGATTTATTTCAAAACACTGAATTAGAACGTAGCATGTGTTCAATCTGAAATACAAAAGCTGAATTCAATATAATATTGGCCACTGCCATGTAGAGTTTGAAGAAATGCAATGGTTCTAAAATTTAGACATGAAGAAATACTCAGAATATACTGCTATAATGTGTGCAAAGAACTAAAGATTATACTTTATTATATTTGTATCACAAGTCTGAAAACCTTTCAACTTAAAGCCCATTTGTGTAGGAGTATGTGTACATGGATGAGTGTGCTTGTAGGTGTAAAATACAATCAGATTTTTCTAAATCTCCATGAACAATTCATTTGTGTTTTTATATGCCATGTGTCAAATATAGATCTTTGTATTATTTATACACAGGAAGACAAATTCTTAACTTTAGCATTTATGTGTGATATTCAGGAAAAAAATGGAAGGAGAATTACAGAAGCTAATGTACTCATTCATTTAATATGATTCTTTCTATTTTTATGATCCTTTAATTGAGATGCATTGCTGTGTAATCAAAATGTCAGGCTGCTATTTTATATTACAAATATTAATCGCAAAACTTGGCAGTTTCTGGTATCACATCACTGAAGGAGGAGGCCTTGGTAATAGAGAAGCCTCTTCTCAAAAGTCTATTTGCTAAGAATTTGTTACAGTGAAATTTTAGAAGGGGTGGAGATGATGGGATGACACAGGACAAAATCAGAAGTTTAAACCTGGACTTGCTTAAGAAGAGTGCATTTAGCTTCCTGAAAGCCCCACGTGTTCTTTTGAGAAGGAGCAAAGATTTGGCTTAAAGATGCTCTGACTGGATTCTGAACTGACTGGAACTGATAAGAAATTTATAACAAACTTTGTAGCAATGGGAAAAAATAATCCATATGAAGAAGCCATGAAACAGAAAGCTGAAATGGAAAGGCAGAGCTATCAGCTGATATAGCTTCAAAAATGGTAAATTAGTAAAAAATCACATCCTTGTTAGTCAACAAGACTGGCAAGATCACCAAAGAGTATTAAGACTGTAGCGTCTATTTGCTGTTTATTTTCTGTCCTGGGAAGGTTACAGGATAACATACTCTGATTACATGAAGAAAGCAAATAGTTGGAAATTCCTTACTGAGCAAGGAAAACATTAACCTTAATTTAGGTCTAAACAATTTATACAACGTCTATGGTTCTGTTATTTGGATACTCTATCTAGTTCAGAGGCCCAATATTATAAGTAATGCTGATAAATCCAGGAAGATGCTGCAAAGAAAGATGAGGTCGTTACAGTGTTTCCTCTCGCCGAGAAATATTTTATTCTGTGTAATTATTTTGTCCAAGAGATAAAATCATAACAAGAATCACGAGTTGGAAATTGAAACATAATAAATTCAAATGAGAAATCAAACAGTAGGTGAATTGTGGTGCTGATTAACCTTGAGCAAACCTAAGGGAGTGCAGAGGTTTCCAGTTCTTGATACTCTTTGGTCAGGACTTTTTGGAAGGTCACACAAGATTTTGAGCTCATAATGGAGCAACGAGTGACCTGTGGTATACAAGAGATCTTATAAATGCCTCTTGCCTAAAATGTTCAAATATATTAATTTTGGAGATGAGAAAGAAGTTGAAAATCTGCTTTGGTCCCTAGAAGACAGTGGGCCAAAGCCAAGAGCTCAACCATTGAACTGAAGGCCTAGTTTTGCCTATTCTGTTGAAGAGGGGGCATCAGGTGAGGCTGGCACTGGGAGTTGGGGGTGGCAGCTGAGGGGCATTGCTGTGTCCAGTTGGCACTGCAAGGACAATAAGGTGGCCTTTTGAGGTGCATTCTTCAGCAGTTTTACTCTCAGTGGCTGTCCCTCTGGTTTGCTCCTGCTCTCTTCTGACTGCAGCTCTCAACATAGTGAGACCACTGCTGGTCTTATGCATACTCAGAGTTGTGGAAAACTTTAAAACAAACATCTGCCAGCAACACATCATTTCCTGTGGTTGTCCTAGCCATGAGTTTTTTGCATTGCTCTGCCTTCCCTCTTGCACGTTGCTAATCACTGAGCATGCTTCTTCCCTCCCCTCTTATTCCCTGGAGTCCAGGTTAGCTTTAATGTAGGGACCAGCTTGGAGTGCTGATCATTGTGTGGTTTGGGGGTGGTTTTTTGGCTAAACTCTTTGGAAAGTCTGGGTCAAGTTGCTACTGCTGTGCTGGCTAGTTATGCTCAGAATGTGACATTCCTCTAGAGTTGTTCTGATTATGCCACGTCCTACTTCATTCCTTAGACTGTGCAGAGCCAGATTTTCAATAGCCTCCTTTTCCTGTGCCTGTATTTCCTGTTTTATTCAGGGAAGTAGATTTGCCCATCTTTTCAGATGGTAAGTACTGACATATCTAGAGCACTAGTAATCGGGCTTTTTACTGCTGTCAGCAGCTCGTATCATCTAACACTGTTGTGCTGTGCACCCAGCAATGAGAAAATGAGGAAACCACAGAATACAGCTGTGTTCCAACTAACTCTTTTTTTACCACTGTGTGTAAGCATGCATGGCTTTTCTATTTAGATATGCTGTCTCTCTCTCCAGTATTCCAGTAATTTCTACAGTAGATCATAGGAAAGAACTTTGAACTGTGCTGATAAACTATTTTTTTTTAGTTTAAGCGCATGAAGTGATCCAAAGTAATGATTGTTTCTGCCAAAACAATACGTATACAAATATATTTGGGGGGGGGGGGGGG
>WEKX01012662.1:28754-114166 GCA_013390025.1 Pitta sordida
CCAAAATTGAATTTTTTGAGACATTTGCACAAAACGATTTGAAAATAAAAAGGAAACTGCCAGTTCTGGCAAAGTGGTAAAGAAGGTACTCTCCAACCCACTGAGCTCAGTGATTTCATGCTTAACTCACAAAGCAGAAGGAAACTATGGGCAATACGTCTATGAAACTGTATTTACAAAAATACTGGGAGCAGGTGTAGGATGGGTAGGACAGGAAGAATTTGGTTTGGGTATTTTTCTTCTCCTTGGGAGCTTTTATCTGGGAAGGAAAGATGGATTGACACTGAGAGAATGGTGCACTGAGGAATGCCCTCTAAAGTATTGCACTCTTAGCATGAGAAAGTGTAAAGTTTGCTTAATAAACATAAGAATTTGGGAAACACATGATAAAAAATTGAGAAGCAGTTATACCAAAAGAGTAATAATAGCAGTGCTGTCTGGGGGAGATGGAAAGGCAAATTTTAATTTTGATACCACTGCAAAATTATTGAAATGCTCCCTCCAGAAACAGGTGGGGCTTTGTGATTCGTTGGTTTGGGGGGGATGGGAAGGAGGAAGAAATGGGATGGTGGTACAAAAAAAAAGTTAGTTTATGAATCATTCAGAGATTAATGTTAGTCCACTGGTTGTACTGATGGTTGGTAAAAGGTATTGCATGAGGAGGCTTTTTTGAAAAGATGTTGAAATTGTTGCTTCCTGCAAAATGTTGCTGTTTCCTTTTGTTAGTGGCAGAACACATAAGGTCCTGCATGACAATACTCAGCTCAGGAGGGGGCCTGTGCATCTTAATTTTTTTCAGTACTGTAATGATCCAGTCTGAGATAGCAATTCCTGTTTAGCAATTCTGATTTAATTTACAGCTCAGCTAGAATATAATTATTTTCTGATTATACTTTAGACTTTGTGATAAAGACCAATTGGTTTTGAAGTTTATAGGAAGAGGAAATACTCAAAACTTTTTGTAGTCAACATTTATTTCTAGAAAACTGATTTTTCTGCTAATGCAGAGTAGGTGATTAGTTTTTATGAATTTTATTTATCATAATGTCAGAATTGCTTCCAAGCTGAAGGTAGGGAAGGGGTTAATTACAAATTTTAAATTCTAATGCCTGCACAACAGTTCTGTTAATTTGTACTGATGACTGAGAGATTTGCAAATTAGCTAGTAAATATTATTAGAAAAAACACAAAACTATGCATCATAAAGGTCAATGTATTCATTGCCAGAGACTGCATAGGATTTGGGTATTTATATATATTAGTGAATATATATATATTAGTGAGTATATGTATTTATATATATATATTAGTAAACATAGAAAATAAGGACTTATGAGGCATCAGTTTAGCACCATTTTGCTACTTCAAGGATTTGTTATATTCCTGTACCTCTATTAGTGCATATGTTTTGTGGTTTTTCACTCTTGAATATTTGCCAGCAGTATCCCTGAGGGGAATCCTACAGGAAATACGGAAGACCAAGCATGCCTCCTGTGTGTAGGCAGCTCTCAGCTCTCTCCTTGTCCGGGCTTTTTACTGCCTGTGTCAGGAGTCCAAAAACTTCATTGCTCTAACGTGGCCCTTCTGTCTCTTAATCACTCTTAATTTCATATATTTAGTATGATCCATTCCTTTTTTCCTTTGTCAGCCCCATTAGATTTGTGACAGTATCACCAAGGCCACAGGCCTTGACTTTTCAAGACATCTGTACAAATTCCAAGCAGATGCTGTATGTTTCTCTGGTTCTTGAGAGAACCATATCCCTGAGTAGCATGTTTATCTGCTAGGTAGTAAGTGTCGGACCAAATACTGCAACTCCCAGAACTGGTTTCTCAGGAGCCAAAGGTGCAAGCAGAGGGTTATTATCTTATGAGAAGCCTTTTCCTGCTCTGGTGTACCGTGCATCAGTATGGCTGAGGAACCTCCATTAGAGGAGGTAAAGAACAGATGATTTTCAGAGACAGACCCTTCTGAAGTATTCTTCTTCCAGGTGTAATTCCTTTCCTAACACTCTGATAGTACTGCTGTGTCTCAGCCCCAGATCATTCCTGGGTGCTGGTACATGCTGCTGTAGCTCCTGCTGTGAAGCAGTAACCACTGCTGGCACAAATCCTCGAGACAACATAGACTTGTACAGAGTTAATGAATCACTGCGATCATATTTCACCTGTTAGTCTGCAGAAATGTGAAATCCCAACACTGGCAGACATTCCTTCCTTAAAAACCTGATTTCAGGCTTTCAAGCTCTTTTGGTTAGTCTTGCCTCTGATGTCAGGGTTACAAGTCCTGGACTAGCAGATTCCTTACCCAGGAACTGATGGTTCTTAAACTGAATTGTAAACCCTCCCTGTCTGAAAGCTGTCACAGCTGTCTTGAGGACATCCACGTGCACCAAGAGCAGCAAGTTCCCTGTTGCACTTACATGTGAACTGTTTTCAACACGTATCACTAAGAAAAAAACAAACAAACAAATAATATAGTTCTTTCTTTTTTATTCTTTAAATGGTTTCAGTGTCTGTGTTTGCTGACAACCACAGCATGCAGGACAAGAGGCAGCAGTATCGCTCCTTTTTCACCACAGTGCCTGAAGCACAGTGAGGCTGCCTGGCCTGTGAGGCTGGGGGCACTTAGGAGATGGCAAAGCCTCTGAAGCTGTTGCTGCGTTTGATGGAAAGGTGCTCCTGTCACTTACTGCTGCTCAAATGAACAACAGTAGGATATGTGTGCAGAGTTAGGGCAGAGTTTATTTGTTAATAACTTGTAGGTTTTGCTTGCGAGTAGCTTGAGGTCTTTGGCACATAAAATTCTGCAGCTCAAAATAAAAGTAGATTGACAGAGGAATTGTCATATATTTCACCCATTGTGCTGTTAGGGGACTTAGGAGCTTTTCTGTCTTATTATTTTCCCCCATGGCCCCATTGAAGGTGGCAATGAGGGAGTGGCTTCTGTGAGACTTGTGGCTGGATGGGGTCACCCACCACAACTTGTCTTGACATAGAGCTCTAAAATGTTCTGATGTTGCATCAAAATATGTTGTGCTTGCAGCACAAAGAGCGTTTGGGTTTAACAACTTCATATGAAATAACACAAGAAGAAAACAAGTGCAACTTGAAAACTCTTGTGCTGCTGGAGAGCTCTGGGGTGAGGGACCAAGGTGGGCTCCTGGGCTAGTGCACCTGCAGTGTGCACAGAGCAAGGGGTCTGTTAAGTGGTTGCAGTCCGTGGGGGAATTGCTGTGTTTGGATCTAGTCTGCTCTGTAAGAGATAGCAGCATGTTGTGTATGGGAACAGCACTGTCAGACAAGCTTTTAACAACAGAGCCAGCTTTTGTCTGGGATGCTTGAAATGGAGTCAGGGACTCACAGAGATAAAAGTAAAATCTGTTACATCTGCTGAGCCACACTAACGTGTGCTAACAGTGTGTCTTTGTGAATTGGTGCTGAAGGAGGCTTGCGAGATCTACTGAGGGCTGCTCCAGCCCTGTCCCTTTCTTGGTCCAACTGAGTGCACTGGTCACTCTTCTGCGCAACACCCGGTTGCAGAAGCTGAGAGGGGACTTTAGTCACAAGGATGAAATTCACCCTTGTGCAACACCCAAGTGGAATTTGAGACCGACCTTCACAGAGCTGAATTTAATCCCGGAGGAATAACAACTTCACAGATAATCCGAAGATTCTGTGATTTTTTTCAGTCTGTACAGTTGTTCTAGGGAAGCAATGTAGTTAGAAATGGAGGGATGCAAACAACAGTCTGTAGGCATGGCTATTATGTTAAAAAATAGTTAATTATGTTTCTGTTAACATGAGCGATAACTTCCTGATGACTCAATAATATAATCCTGTAGCTAATTAATAAATATTTTGAAGAGTATTACAGTGTTGTCACTTTCCAGCTTCTAACAGCTCCCTAGGGGTAGGACAACTAGTTAGATCAGCAGATCTTCTTCAATTAGACCCCAATTTCACATCAGTATCAGACCGTCTGTGTTGCAGATATTAAATATTAATTTTGATCCATGTAAGGGGGGAATGCCTAGTCTGCTTGTGCTTCCTGTTGATTTGCATGGAAAAAAAGTAAAGATTAGAGAAGAAAACTTGTAGAAATACTTAACTTTAGCATTCATGCAAGCATCTCAAATTGCTTAGTTTGATATCGTGATAGATAAAATTGATTAAAATGTTCAGTATAGAACTTTGAATCATAACAAAAGCTGATTTACTAAATATGCCCTTGCATATATTAGTGAAATTAATGTCAGTAGGCATAAAATATTGTCATCTGCATTTGAATATGGTATTATATTAAAATAATATGTATTAATTTAAAGAAAAAACAGTGGAGTAATAAGAGAAATGGTGTTAGAAGATAGTAGGTGCTGGAAATACCTTTTATTTTGGTAATGCTAATCGTTTCTTGTTCCCCTATTTAAAATGGTTGAATTAGATCACTAATGTCCCTGAAAGGATACTTAAATTAATCAGGAAAGAGCTTCCCCTTTTCTCAAAAGGACCTGATAGTGTTGTCCCATATGCCATGTATATTTGCAATAGCAAAAAAGGCTTCTAGTACTACTTAATGAGAAAGGGTAATGGAATCATATATATTAATGGTCAAAGCCTTAGTAAGAGCTGATGCCCCCTGAAACAAGTTTTGAATATGTCCCTTGGGAAGCATTTCCTGCACAGATTTTTTTATTAAATGTATGAGGAAAATGCGCCACTTCCAGGATTAAGAGGTTCACATGCACGTGTCATGTAGTGAAGGCCGAATCCTGAGAGCTGTGGCGTCCGCAGCCTGCAGCTTGTACCAGTTTCATTGAAGGCAGAAGGTTTCATTCCAGCTAGATAACCAGACCTGATCTCCTTGTATATCATAAATCACAGCATTCCACTTGGTTACAGCAACGTGAGTCTTAATAGGTTTCTTTAACTGAAACAAGTTGCTAAACCATACCCAATCCAATTTGCTGCTGAATGCACAGCTCCTCCTCACAGTTTCTAATGGTTAATTTAAGAAAAAGGAGCTGTATGTGGAACTTTAATTTGCTTTGTTTCAGCTCAAAACATTTCTCTGGTTCTCTTTTGCAATTCATGTGAAGTTAGGGCTTATTAACAATGGATTGTTTCCTCATCTTTAAGGGAAAAAAAAAATCTAATTCTTTAAATGTATGGGGGGGTTTGAAAGTAGTGCCCTCAGACTCCTACAGTATAGACTTACCAGAGCTGATTATCGTTTATGTTGACTAAATATAAATAGTTTTCCACAAGGAACAGAGTAATTAAACCAAGAATATTCATTCTCATTGGAATGTTTCATGATGCTTTTTCAGTTCTGTTTTTTAAAAACCTTTTCAGACAATAAAAAGAACATCAAGGTTACAAAATTAAACACTGAAAAGGTAATAGGTGCTGAAACAAAGGTTGCCTTGTCTGCTTCTCTTCTTCTCCTCACCTCATGCACACTTAGATCCTGCTGCTTCTCTTGGCATTAGCTGTCAGCACCACCACAGCTGTGGAACTGGCACTGTGTTAGCCCAGCTCCCTAGTCATTCATTGCAATTTCATAGGACAGTATAAGAATGTTCTTCAGCAGGGAAACAGTTGATGGAGTCTCAGATGAAATACATAATTAGAACCAGTAACATATATTGTCTACTGATTTTTCATGGTTTTTCTATTTCAAGATTGAAATTGGTTAGTAATTTTCATTTTTTAAGCATGTTTCCTGAATTGTGACAGTCACTTTGTTCTTCCCCTTCCTTTTAGGTAAGTAGTTTCAGTACCTTTAGTACCTTTAACTGTCAACAGGAGTTGAAGTTGTCACAGACCATTTCAAGGAATGATATCGAAATCCACTTTAGTACAGTGGTAAATGTCCCCACCTGGCATGTGGGAGACCCGGGTTCGATTCCCGCCAGGGAGACAGTGTTAAGAGTTGGACTCGATGATCCTTGTGGGTCCCTTCCAACTCAGAATATTCTGTGAGGGAATTAGTCCTGCTACCCCAACAACTAAAGCTGCAGGACAGTGACCCGGGTTTGGAAAGCAGGATCAAAAAGCATGCAAAAATGCCAATTTAGGGATGCATCATTATTAATTCTATCAGTAACTTACCCAGTTGTTTCTGTTACAAATATGAGGGCAGTGAGTTGTGAGGTATATCCCAACCGTATTACTGCTGTCACTTGGGGATTTGCAGCAGCTTCCAAGACTCCCTGTTGCAGTTTGTCCTCTTGCCCTTCAATGATGAGGGCTGGGTGATATATGGCACACGTTTTTTTTCCCCCACAAGCTTTATTTCCCCGACCAGCATGTGACACTTCATTTGCAAGGCAGTGAAAATGTCACATACGTCTGTTTCTTTGTGTAGGAAATCTCAAGATTTACATAAGTAAATAGCTTTCAGCATTCTTGAAGCCACAACAATGTACAAATGTGTTTGAAACTGTGAACTTAAAATTATATTTGGCTGCCTGCTGTGAATAAAGATTTAAAGGACTGAAAATATTATTAATGATTTCAGGATAACATCTTCATACTGAGATGATTAGGGTGAGAGGTTGACCTTTCATACTTAGGTTTTGGTCCCTTATTTTCAGTATGAGATTCTCCTGAAGAAGTTTGAATTGGGAAGAATAGAATGAAGCAAAGATATATTTTGCATACTGAATTTACCTAGTAGGTAGTTCAAAGGTTTTCAGGAGAAAACCTGAATATGCACAAAGGCAAGAAAAGGTAAAGGCTTTCACTTAGAGCAAAATTTAAGGGTCAGCAGAATCTTAGAAAACCTGTGTTTTTTTCCCCCTCCATTTTTTTTCCAGTTCTACCATCTTCTATACAGATAACACGAAACCATATTTTACTTCAGTAAGAAAGGTAGCTTGGGATTCTAGCTTGAGTTTCAAAGCCTGACTGCAAGTATATATACAGGGAAAGTCTAAGAAAGATTGTTTCAAGGTTCTCAGTTCTGATGGGATCTGGTAGTCTGTCCTGGTGGTAATTTATCGCTGTGATTCTCTGGTGTCACCTGTCACAAGTGTGCTACTGCCATCCTGGCTATGCAGTAGACTTGGACTTGGTGTGATGAGACAGAGTATGAGTGTGCATCTACAGGTAACCTGGCTGCTATTGCAGCCTGAGTATCTGTATTACCACTCTGCTTCTGTGGTTGGGGCAAAAAAAGAGAATTAACCAATTCCTTTGCTAGTGCTTTCTGTGTCGTTACCTGAACTGCAGTGCCTTCATCCATCTGCAAAAATGCCAGTGTCAAGGTGTCCTGTGGAGAGGCAATTGTTGTGAGATATCCCAAACTCCCCAATGATTTACTTTCATAAAGGGATTACTAAAGACATGTGATTCTTACTCAAAACCTGTTGTGATTTTATTTGGCAATGTGTATTATAACTTTGTAATTTTATATGGACAAAAAGAACCTTGCAACTCTACATGTAAACGTACAGTATCACTAACATGAATGTTTTATTGGGGAGAATATCTGCTGCTGCTGGATCATGGCATTTGTGTCTTTTCCTCCTGCCTTTCCAGCATCTATCTGTTGCTTTTTCATCTGTTCCTTAGGCAGTTAATTTAGGAGATGATGCCTTTAATGGTGCTCAGAAGGAACCTGTCACATATGGGACACTACTGGGTGTAACACATAATGATGACAATCAGGCCTAGAACTGAATTGATGTGATAGTAAATGTGAATGCTGTAGATTCCCAGTTCCTGTAAATCCTGTCATCTTTAAGTAGAAGAGCTGTACTGAAAAAATGAGTGTAAAAAGAGCTTCATGCTCCACCTGCAAAATGGAAATAAGTACCTGGCTATTAAAAAGAATAGGTGTCTAATAGCCAAATTATTTCATGGAAAAATATTAGTAAAACCAGTTTACAAGTACACTTTAGCAAGATTCTCTTGTTTAGACTCATGGTTCTTTTTCAGTGGTATACTTAAACACATGGAAATGGGACCCATATTATGATTTTGCTGGGGGGTTTTGGGTTTTTTTAGTTAGTTATTTTTTTAATTACACGTAGCCCTTTACTTAAGGACTCAGTAAAAATAGAGATCTTCAAAAAAATGGAAAGATTTCAGAAGGAATAAATATATTGTTCTGCCAATTCAGCCTTTAACATAATGTGCAAACCATTGGATTAAAAGCAGGAGGTATCACAGGTCAACTGTGCTCACTAATCACTGCCTCAGCAAAAGAGATTGACTTTGTTGCTGGCTGGCTGCACTAAGAATAGTAAATCACTTCATAGACTTTATATATATTCAGTTCACAGCTTCATCACTACTGTTTCACCTTTCCTGTGAAGAACAGTAATGCTCTTTGCTTTGTCCAGGAAATAGAAATTGCTCATAGAATCTCCTAGGTATTTGTTTTAAGTGAATGAGCAATACAGCTTATGCCCACTGCTTCCTGAAATGAATCGGTGTCATAACATGAATATTTATATTGAAAGTTTGGGGAGGGGGTTTGGTAGTTTTTTAGACAGTCTCTGACAGATGATTGTGCTGGTTTTATGCTTTACAGTTTCTGTGCTTCATATCTGTGAAGATACAATAATGTAACTTTGCAGGCAGAAGTGCAGGAGGCATCTTGTGAAAGATGGGCTTCCTGGGATACTGATTGCATTACCATGCTAAATAAAGTTGCTGTAACAAAAATGTTTAGCCAAATCTCTGTAGAAAAGGGTAGGGCTAATTCAAACACCTTTTCAAAGGGAATCTTCTGAAATAGACAAAGTACCTAAATATGCCTTTGAAGTAACTAAGTATGCAGAACTATGATGAGAAATAAGTGTTTCCTGACATACTGTTTCACATTCAAGCTGTAGAGTTTTAATTTTGTAAGAATGAGTGATATCTTAAATACTTATTCGCACCAATATGTCTTTGTGCCAAAACTCAGGCCTTTATGTCTAGAGATGGCTTTGGAAAGGCAGATGCAGAGCAAAAATCGGACCTACAGGGTAGAACTGCCACGCTGAGGCTGTGGGACCAAGTCTCTGCAGAAGGTAGATGTGGGCATATTTTCGTTGGAGCAAATACCCTTCCTCATTGACTTCATTGGTTTGGGCTCATGGCTTACAAAAGCAAAAGACTACCTCAAACTGCGGCTACAGACAGACCTGCAACACCAAGTTTTGTAGTTGCTAGTATGTCCTTTTGTAGCAAATCACTAGATAAAAATAAGTTGAAATGCATTACTTTGATTGTGGGTGTTTCTTCTCTAGCTCTGAACCTAATAACTTCTGAGTTAAAATTTGAATGTGATTAACATCATCTGATTATGTGAGCTGACTGTCTTGTAAAGAGGAAGAAATGGCTTTAGTTCAGAGGTATTCTAGCTCACAAAATGGCTTTTGGAAGGTGCTGAAATCTTGCCTGAGTACATATTTCAGATCTGTTAATAGCAAAACATACTGCTATTAAACAATTAAGTCAAGGGATTTAGGTAGTTCTTTGTAAATCAGTGGCAAGAAAAATGAAAGTACACAAAGTACTGTTAGTTTAAGCTATAGTTTCCAAAACTGTCACACATGCAGTTGCATTTAAATTAGTATGTTCTAGACATGCAATTAAGTTGGTTGGGGTGCAGCTAATGAAATACAAGCAGAGATTTTCACATAAATCCTCCTGAGCATTCAGACTCTATATATTATTGTGCTTAGGGCAGGATCTTGAAATATGGGAGGTAGGTGGTGTTATTGTCTGTTAGTCTCACATGTCAAAAAGCATAATATTGCAGTAAAATCTTAAAAATACCTTTAATCAGATGTGATAAAAAAAGCTTTGCGATTAACTATTACTTTAAATGATAAATTACAGCATATCACTCTTCCAAAATAAGCAAGTAATAGCCATTCATTAAACTGTCATGTGTCATTATGACTGGGGAGGTTTGTGTGCTTTTTGATAAAAAGTACCTTTTCAGGAATTTTCCTTTGTAAAGAGGTTTCTCTGACTTGATATTTTAGTGTACTTCCAGGGTTTTGGCTGGTTGGCCTATGAGTCACATTAAATTCATATGTTTGGTAGTGAGAAGGTCTGAAGGTTGCGTCCTTTTGGAATAGAGGGCAGGTAGCAATAGTGGATAAACAAGCTGCATTATTTTAGAAAGAGCTACTTTTTGAAGACTGCTAATGCTTGAATGGAGAGGAATAAGCTTCAAATAGGTTCAGGTGTATCTGGCTTGGGGTATTACCTGCTTGATGCTGGCAGAGACAGCATAGCAGAGAACTTGGCGTTTTCCACATGCGTCCATATTAGATGAACCAAATGCTGGAATCATTTTATGTGGCAATGAATAAACATGTATTTATTTATATATCTCTTTATAGAGATAGATAGATATGCTTAAATATAAATGTTTTCTAGCAATGATGTGGGACACATCATGTTACAATGAATATTTATACTATATATTCCTATACTTTCTTGGGGGTCGTGAATAACTTCAGCCTAAGAAAAGCATGTCCTTGGAGGACAGAGGTGAACTTGCACATTCCTCTCTTTGGTGGTCCTGGGCTTCTCTCCTTCAGGATGTAGGAGTGCTGAGGCATAGAAGAGCTGCCGTGTGAAATCCTGTACCTCACTGATATTGAACCATTACAGGAGAGTCTAGATGTTCTTGCTTAAAGTCTGTCTCCAAAAGTCACCCCCTTTTCCCTAGAGTCATGATAACCATAACCCATAAAAAGCGATGTCTAAAGGGAAACAGGAGCACAGTACTCTCTGGATGGGAAGGAAAAGTAATCTATAAAATGTTTCCATGGTGTTCTATCTCTCTTCCAGGCCTTCAGAATATTTCACTTTAGTAATACTTATTATCTGCTTCTACTTCTTCATTTCTTCAACTAATGTGCATGAAAAATGCTCACTTATCCACCTGGGCTCAATGGAGCTTTATACATCAGCCTTTAACAGGAATACATATGAACTTATTTTTGTATTACTTCAGGTTTTCAATTAACCTTGCTTCCATGTATTTCACAGCATTAAAAGCAGTTTAGTGTTAAACAGAACTCACATCTTCCCGCACCTCCTGTCCTTCCCTCATAAAACGTTAAAATGCAGATTTTATGCTGTATGAAACCTTGTGAGATCTGAGTTACATAACGAATTTGATATTGGATTTACTTTTTTCCAAGGAAATAACACCAGTGGTAGTTTACCAGTGATTTACTCCACTGTTAGATGTAGTAGGAGTTGCTGCATTTCTTCTCGGTGAAGCATGGACATCAATTTTTATTCAAGTTGAATAGATAAATGCAGCTTTTTAATGTATATATATAGGTATCCAAGGAAATAACAATCATAATTATTATTTGGGAAAATTCTGTTAAGTTCAGTACATTTACATGGAAATAGATGAAAAGTAGATTCATGAAGGAGAGCAAAAATGGTGAAAAATCTCATTTTAAATTGTTGTATAGTCAGCCCTCTTCCACTTCGCACCACCCAGATAGTGGCTTCAGATCTTCACTGCGTGATTTTTCAGCAATTAAGGAGGCCCGTTTCGGGAGTGCACATGCACGAACTGACACTCATGAATATTCAAAGTAGGCAGTCATGAATATGCAAACACACACACCCCCTGGCCGCCCATGCTGCGGCCGCCTGTGCCCTGCAGTACCTCCTCCTGCTGCAGCTGCCCCACAGGGCAGAGGAGCTCTGCACGCCGGCCCCAGCCGCAGCTGTGCCATGCCTGGCGTGTCCCCTGGGAGGGAACATGGCAGGCAGAGCTCAGAAGTCCATACAGCCCCACGGGGCAGAGGAGACCCCCTTTGCTCCCCTAACCGCCTGAGGAACTTCCAGGAACTCCCTGCAGCTGCTCCAGAGCTGGGGGCGGGGTGACCAGGGCCAAATTTGCATATTAATGAGCTGCCACTCAGTGCTGACAGAGGGCTGCATGGAGAGGGGTCAAGACCTGCGATACCATGGTATAGGAGGCCCGACTGTATTTGTTTCTACTAGATTTCTTCAGTTGTCACGGAAAATAGTTTACACAGAATAATCCAACAATGTGTAAATTAATGAGTATTTTATGGTAATCCGTTCAGACAAGTTGACTACAATAAGATGTAAAATTAAGCATTGGGTGCATAGCTAATTTTAGGGCATTACCAGTTCAGCCATTAGTTACACTTTCTTATCTCTAAACTTTTGAAAGTGCATGTCAATGTTTCCTTGAGATTCATGTTCCTCTTTCAGAGATCTTTGTCTTTGTTGTACTTGAGACCATCTGCTGTACATTATTTAGCAAGCTGGAGTCCTGAGTGACATCACAGACCCTTGTGATTTGCAATATAAATTTCATCTTTAGGGAATGACCCATTCTGTCCTCTGAGCTAATTATTGCCCTCTGTACCTTTGGATGTCACTTGAGAATAACTTTCTCAAAGTTTTTTCACTTAGATTTTTGGTTTATTTTTCATATTCTTGCTCCTTCAGTCTCAACTCTTGACTTTGACAAAACAGTGTAAAATTTAATCTGAATACTTAATAAGAAAATATGTTCATTAGAAAACAAACAAACAAAAAAATCACAAAAGAAAACAAACAAAAGAAAAAGCAGAAAAAAAAAACAACAAGAAGAAAAATCCATTGTCAGTGTCTTACAATAGTTTCCTTTCACTAAGCTTTCTGACGGTAGTGCCCATATTACCCCCAGATTCTCCTTGCTTCCCAGGACTATAAATTTACCTTACATAAATCATGGCATTAGCATTCTCAGATGTTGAATCAGCCATTTGTCTGACAATGTTTTGAGGGGCTTAGTGCTGCCTCTGCTCCAAACTCTGTGCTGAAAACCTGCATTACTAGAAATGTGATAGGATGGCTAGTATACATCTTTATATCCCCAGAATGAACTTGACAATTAAAAAAGATGGGAATTTTGATGCAAATATTTCAGCATGAGGACATGACTAGTTGATAATGTCCCATGAATATGAAATGTTTCATCTGGTTTTGTTCAAAGTACAAATGATAGTATTTTTCTGTGATAAAAAGCATAGTGGAACAAATATGCCTGTATCTGCTAGCTAGTTCAGGTGAAATGTCTGAATATAAACCAGGTGTTTAGAGACCTTTTATGGATTTGCAGTCAATTTTGAAGTGCTAGAACTTCATGGTGTATTAAATTCATCCACTTGTCAAGTTCTATTCAGTTGACAGCAGACCCACTTATGACCTGGTCTAGCAAGGGTGGAAAATGCCCAGCAACATCTTTATCGTTTCTCTTCCCTTAGTCTCCTTGCACAAAAGGAGTTTGTTCTTGAATTGATTGAGTTAAGCATCTGCCTTCTTTCTGAATCTCTCAAAGCTGCCAAGACCACTGTTCTTACAGATACTTTCTCTGCTTGTTGCTTTGTGCAACAAGGCATTTCTAGTAGAAATTCTGTGACCAAGCTGACTTCCTCTGTGGCAGTCACTCTTTTTTCTCAATTCTATGAGATGCCTAGCTACTGTAATTGAAATCTTCACCAGCAGTCCTAATCTCCTCTTGACCACCTTCACTGATTGCTCTGTTTCTGCGGCAGTCCTGTAGCCTGTCACAAGTTATAAAGATTGCCAACTACTGTTCTCTGCTCATCCACTTTATGGATTTCCTCATCTTAGCCCTTTTACCCTCCAATCTGTCACAGAATCACAGAATATTCTGAGTTGGAAGGGACCCACAAGGATCATTTAAGAGTCCAACTCTTAAACGGCACCACCGCCTCCCTGGCGGGAATCGAACTCCCAGTCTCCTGTGTGAGAGACAGGGACACTCACCACTGTACTAAAGTGGGTTTCGTCACTTTCTTTTTCTTCTTTTCTTGCAAATTTTCAAGCTTGGCTTAGTCTTTCACCCATACAAAATATCCCACTGTTTACCCAACCTGTTCTTCTAAGAAGTTCTCAACCCTGAATGCATGGAACACACTACAGTCATTGCCATCTAATTCCTACTCTTTGTAGTCATAGGGAACTGCTCAGACCAATCTGTGTTAACTTTCTCCAGTCTAATCAGAATTGATACTCCACCTTTGGCCATGTGAATCAATCAGCTGTTTTAGCTTTGATAATCATACTGTTCTGCAATGTTCTCCTCTTTCAGCTTCCACAGCACTGTCCTTTCCTCCATCTGCTCTTTGTTGAATCTGCCTTCTCATGTCTCCTGTTGTAGGAGGTTATAAGGAAGTCTTTCCCACCTCAAATAAAGCTTTTAGAAAAGTAATTTTCTTAGTTTATTTTTTGTTGGTTTTGGCCAAATTGCTTTCTGACCGTTTTTCTCATGTGACTTTCCTTTTTCTCTTTGAGGCAGCTCATTTACCCTTTCTCTACTCTGTGTCCTACTCAACTCTTGTTTTCAAGGCAGCACCTTATGCTTTCTCTAGAAGTCTTCAGGTACTTCTTCAAAACCGGTTCTTCAAATCTCTCTCAAAATGTGCCTTTACCAGGTTGCCTACAAAAAATACTGCTTGTCATAATGGTTATTATCTTATATTTTTCTTTTACTTCATACTGACCTACTGCCTTTTGTCCTCAATCCACTGGAAAAATTCTTAAGAGTGTTTTCCACAGTGCATTTAGCTGGGGCAAATACTGTGAGGTCCTGGTCTGTGAGTAGAACTCAGAGGTGCTGCGGTAAACAACACTGAAGGGAACAGTAAAGGCCAGGAGGAGCTGAAGTCATGGCTATATCCCTGCAGAACGGGCCTGGCACACTATTCTAACAGTTAATATTTTTGGCAAAAACACAGATATGGAAACTATGTCCATGTCCAGATGTGCACACAGAGAGCTGCCAAAACAGAATAGTATACACTGTAACATAGGCTGTTTTCCCCAATGAGGTATGGGTTGATGCTACTCCTTACCTTGGAAAAAGTGGAACACTGAACAAACTCTGGGATCAGCAGCCATGGTTCTGGGGTGCTTAACCAGCTAAGTCATTCCCTCCAGCACCTCTTTGTTGTAATCTCCCTTCAAAGATATTAAAAATACAGAAACCTTGGCCAGGTTGTGGTTGATCTAATTTATAAAACATTTTCTGGGTATTAAAAGCTAGGGCAATGCACTAGTAGTTCTTAAATTGTGTTAAATATACTGTAAACTCCTAGAAAGAACCTTTCATTGAAGATTATTGTATGACGATTTGAAGATTAAAGTGTCTAGATTAAAGATTAATGTGAAGTGCACTGGGAAATTGTTTGATGTATAAGGAGCTATATAGTATATTTATTGTGCACATTTCAAAAACTGCCTGAGGGAATTAGACACCCAGTTCTGTTACATGTCTTTGAAAATCTCACTCTGAGGGATTTGTTGTTATATAGTGAAAATGGTAATACATATTTTCAGTAGGAGCTTACATGAAAGAGAAGAGGAGAGATGTGGAGACCCTCTGCATTCATCAAGGGCTTGATGTTAACTCCTGACACTTTTTTTATTGTTTTGAATTTGCTCTGTTATTGTACAGAGGCAACTTGGATTTGAGTGCTGTGAGGTCATAGAACTTGTCTGGCCCAAGAGGATTGGTCTACCTGCCTATATATTCTTGTTAGCAATTCCATTTTATTGCTTTCACTTCCAGATAGTTTTCATGTTCTCCTTAAGAGAAGTAATTGGAATAATGCATGAAATAACCATGCAAACATGAATGAAACAAATGTATACATGTAGATACCTGTATTTACAGTACATAGTATGCAAATATATGCAAAAATAAGTAAGTTAGGCATGTATTCTCTAAAATAATCCTTTTGCTATAATTTTTCTCAGTCATCTTTCTGTCTGGAAATTGCAATACTTTAATGAAAGAAACGATCCACATATGGTAGAAATTACACGTTTGCTTGTCCCTGAAGTGCTGCAATACAAATAAGCTGTTAAATGCCAACTCTGAATGTTATTTTTCAGATGTTAAGAGAGATAATCCTGTACTAAAACTATTAGGAGGCAAATTTATTTGAACTTCAAAACCCCTTTGATCTGAAGGGAAAATGAACTGTGTTTGAGTGTATGCGTTTTTAATTTAGGGTTGGCCAATGGTGTCCATTTTTGTTTGTTTGCTTTTTGTCAAGAGGCCTCTTCTATTGACATTTATTAAAACTAATAATGCAATACACTGTTATTATTAAGCAATCCCTGGGATTGCTTTCATAAAATGACAGTTTATCTATAGAAAAAACCCTATGGGAATCAGTATTCAGGGTCACAGTCACTTGAAAAGTCCATGTGCAGGTGTGTTGCATTCAGATCTGTTGTAGTGGTCTTATCATTAAACCTGCAGTAGGCATTTATAAAGTAAGGCTTACATGGGTACTGGGAAAGTGTGATTAAAAGTAATCATCTGTCTGATGAATATTTTCCTCTGACTTTTGGCAGGATAACCCATCTGCATTCGTGCCAGACTTTACAGGAACACTGATGCCAGCTATTTAAGGATCTTGACGTTTGGACTCAGTGGTAAGCTCTAAAGATGCCATAGTAAACCACATTAGAATATTACTGTTTTCTGTTATGTTACACTGAAACTGAATCTGTGTGAAAAATTAAGTGTTCTTCCTTGATCAATACAACAATAGAGAGATATAAGAACATATATTGATCTGCAAGAGATTGAGCTCGGGACACAAGTTCTGAGCAATTTTCCTCAGACTAAAATCAAAAGGCCTTTTTTATTGTCCTCTCTACTAAGGTAACTGCTCTCAGAAGGTCTGACATTGTACATTTTGAAGAATGTAACCATTGGGCAGACTCCAAAGGGAAAGTAAAATGCACAAAAAGGATATTCAGTAGCTTCTTGCTGAAAACTCAGGAATAAGTTGTAAAATTACAAACTATTTTCCATTCTAATGCTTTCTTTGTTGTAAGTAGTCTGGTTGGACAGATTTTCAAATACTGCTGTGGAGAACTTGTGAAAATATGTAATCTTTGCATCTTGAAGTGCAGAATTTCTGCTACAGAGATAAATTCTCAGCTTTTGTAAAAGAGAAAGGGAAGAGAGAGCAGCTGAATCCTGCCATACTTTTACATCATTTGGAATGCACTTTCTATAGTAGGTAGTGTGGAGTAGTTCTTTAATGGTAACTCATGTTGGTGCATAAATGTTCAGCTTTTTCAATAAGGCCTAATTTTTTGATTATAATATTGTTTGTGATAATATTGTCAAAATTATTCCCACTGTTATGCCATATATGTACCTCACTGAGTATTATGGGACTTGGCGAAGTAGGTGGTGTGGGGAAGCAAACCACTGGCTGCCCTACTCCTTCATGCAGCACTGACTAATTACCACGTTAGAAGCAGGATTTAGACAGGCCATGGATCTGGCCAGTCCAGCTCATGCTGCTTTTAGGTCACTGTGATACAGATGTCAAGTACCACCACTTCCAAGTCCTGCCAGTTACAGGCTATTGAAGTACATATATATTTTTTTTGAATTAGATTACACCACAAAAGCTAGAACTCTTCTGGCATGGAACAAAACCTGTATTCAGCATTCCTCAAGCAATTTGTTGTCATTAACCAAGTAGTTCAATAAAATCTCTGCTTCAGTTTAAAGATGTATTCAACAACAATAGCATTCCTATTCGATCATGTTCTTTTCATATAAAAAAATGAGCATTATACTGTGTTATCATGAATCCTCAAGACAGATTACATTTCATTATTGCTGGGTGACTTTTATAATGTGGGAATGTGTTTCTAATAAAGGACAGTATCTCCCTCAGAGCATACTGTTCTATCAATATTCTTTATTAGAAATAAAAGAATACAGCATTCATATCAAGTTACTTGATCACATAACCAATGTGCAGACCAACAAATTACCCAGGCAGTTTTATAAGGAAATAATGTGATCCTAACAACACTATTCTTAACTTTTCAAATTGTTATTTGACATTACCAAATTCTATGAGCAATGTGACTTAGAGAGATGCAAGTCAATGCTACTCTTGACAGACAGAATTCACGGAGGCCAGAAGAGACTGGTACTAAACTCCTAGATCTTTTACTCATGAAAAAAAAGATGACAGTAATGACCTAGCAAAGGAAAACAAGAGAGTCTCATTTGTTGTGTCTTAACTGAGGCTAATGAAAATCCATTGTAAGTCATCCGAGACCCAGCCCTGTGACAAAACTCCCATTGACTTCAGCAACAGCCACTCGGGTAATGGACATTTAAGGGCTAAAAAATATAACTGGATTAGATAAAGTCCATTAGGCTCTAGGAGAAAAATTTGGCCAGCCAGAAATACATACAGGGAAAGAAACAAGGAAACTTCCACATCTATGTTATCAGTAAATACATACTATATGCTTCTGAAAGAATAATGACCTTCAGGGCATATAGATGACCAGATTCACTTATTTAACTGTTATGGAGTTTAAAAATACTTCAATGAATTAAAGTGTTTATATGCACGTGTTAAAATGAGGAAAAAAGAGTGTTCCTTCTTACTGCATTTCTTTATTTGACCACCCTTTCACACTTCATTTCAGTGTTTGTACGGGTTTTGGGTTCATACTTTATTTTCTTGAGGCAAGAAAGATTTTCAGTGGGAAGTTGATGAATATCCATATTAAATTGGATCCCCTTTTTTAATTAAGTTCATCTAAATTTAATTTTGCAATTTTACTTCAGTAAACTCATCTGACTGCAGATGTTGAATGTGCTTTTTCTATTCCTTCTCTCATATAATTTTACCTGTAAAAGATTTATGACTCAGAGAGGCATTTCTGAATACTTTTGAGTGCTTTCAGCATATGTTTCTTGGATGGCTAATAGACATGACCAGTTAGCATCCAAAAATACCACTCTCCACTGAGGTTTTCTTTCAATAGGTTGTTACTTTTATTAGCTTGAATTTTAAAAAAACAATCCATTTTTAAAAAAGCATTACCAAAGCATTTCAAATGATAGACAGGTATTGCGTTCTACAGAGATTTTAGAAGAGAAAAAGAAGTCTTCAGAAGCTATGGGATGCCATAAGAGAAAATATAACTAAGAACTAGTCACTTTAATTAAAGAAAACCTCAAACAATTCTGGGAGTTTTGGACCCTTTTTTTCCGTTACAGCTATAGTGGTGAACTGTTTAGAAGCTGTCAGCATCTTATTTTAAATTTCTAAACATGGGAAACATATAGTACTGAAGTGCTACTTGGTTTTAAAGGTTTCAAAACACACATACTAATTTCACTAACATAAGCAATGCCATTGCAGATTAACCATCCCTGCATGCTTTTCATAGTCTGTCATGACTTCCGGATCAGTGTGAATGGCTCTTCTTTTAAGAATTACCCATAATTTGCTCCTTAGATCTGGACATACGTAATAACTTTGTATGTGACACATATGAGGCATTGTATCATGAAGGCTCTGGTTCTTATCAAAGAAACAGATACCCCAATTAAACTTTTCAATAATATTCAAAAGAGAATGGTCCAATTGTAAACAAAAAAGATGGTTGTATTTTTTTCCCCATCAAAATGAAGTCTCTTTTCTTGAGATTTTTTGCTGATGTAAGCCTTTTGATATATTAATTTGAAATATTTATCCATGCAGGAAATAAATCCAATTTTGAACATTTGTGTCACTTCAAGGCTCATAGGATGCAAAGTGCTGTAGGCATGATTGGCAATCTGTTACTCCAGGTTTGTTTGGAGGTTTCTTCAGAACAAGTAGATTTACCAGTACCAAGCATCAGCAATTTATAAATCAACTTCTCTGTTTTTTCCTTTTATATTCCTACAAGCCCCCATAATACAATTTGGCATTTACTAAAGATTTTGAGGAGGCGTTGTTGTTATTCCTGTGGTCCATGTGTTAGGAAAGGGAAGGAGTAAGTGACCCAGCTGAGAGATGTCAGTGTCAAGGCAGGCTGTAGCACAGTGTCTCTAATGACTTTCCACAGCTAGTGGAGGAAGTCAGTTGGGAGGAGCATCCTCAATCAGAGCAAGACCATAAGCTCTAGAAATTTGGCTCTTGTTTTGTGCTCAGAGCAGGATGATCTTCTAGTGAAATACTTCAGTGAGAGTTAGACTTGGGCATCTATCTTGTAACGCATTTTACTACCTTTATATTAATTCATCTGTGTTTCCTAAAAGAACTTTTCTCCACAGCTAAATGTCAGGTGTTGATTTTTTAATTTTTTTTTTCATTTTAGGCAGAATTCTTAGTGGTGCTGAGTTCAAGTAAATGCAATATGTACTGCAAAGCAAGTATCCACTTCTAGAAGTTTTAGCAAAGAGACTTAAGCAGCTCATTTAACTTTTAGCAAAAGAAAGAAATGTAACAATCCTCCATTGGGTGAAATGCTTGTGAGCTTTAAAGGCTTCATGTGGGAGTCTGGATGGGACCCAAAGAGGGAACCACTTTGAAATTACAAAATTACACATTTTATATTATTGTTGAAATGTCGAGATTTTCTCTATATTTGCTGAGATTGTAACCATACAGGGTGTTTTCAAAGACACTAACTAGAGAAGGGTATGTTAAACCTCCATGTTCTTAAGAATTCCTAATGACTGCCTGCCAATACAGCTGAATCCTGCAGGGTAATGGGGGGAATGCCTACCATGTAAATATAAAGGGGGTTATTTAGGATACCCAGTGAGCTGTGAATTATTGCCTAGGTTGTCACAAGAAAAAAGGAAAATGAGTTGTGAAGAGGAAAGAACGTGTACTGAGTTCTGAATAGCTTTGTAAGACTTTTTCTGAGATAGGTGGGGGAACTTATATACACTCTCTGCAAAAAGAGAGTCAGATTGCAGATGCACCAGCCACATAAATTACTGGGAAAACCCATTAAAGAAGCAAAACTGGGTTATTTTTATGCCTGACAAATGCATGAATCAGAAGAAAATAATATTTTTTCAATAACTGAATTTAAGATCTCTATTGATCTGGTTTCTGGTGAAGTCAGTGGGAATGTTTCCAATGCATTTAGTGGGACTTGGGCTGGACTCTTAGGGAGTTGAAGAGTTAAGAGCCGGATTGACGGGAGAGGTAGTAGGGCTCACCTTCAAACCTTGTGTGGTGATCATTTGCACAAAACAATTGAAATTATGAATTTGGAAATACTTCTAAAAAATGTGTCACCAATGTGTTGAAGCTTATAATCTGTACCCCAAATGGATAGTTTGAAAAATCTACATTGTGTACTTGTGTGAGATTACCTGTGTGCAAACAAACATTTTTATTTTTTTTTAATGGGAAGAATTTCACCTGAATTATGAAGCTCATCTTTCAGTTCCCTTCAGGCACTTCATCACAATTGAGGCAAAAAAACCTCAGGGTAGTAAGATATAAACAGAATGTTGTTTCTGTTATATGAAACTTGTACAGTCTTTATTTTTGGTTCCATTATACAGTGACAGGAACTTACTCTCAGCATCATCTCTCTTTAAATGGAGCCTATGAGTTATAAAAATGGTGACAGAAAGAGCATAGGAAATGAAAAAACCTGTGTTAATTTTTTACAGCTAGTTCCTTTAAGCAGATATAGCTAGAAATAATGTCTTGGTTTTCAAAATCCAAGCTTTTTTATTTTTCAAAACCTGCTTTCAGTAGAATAAATAAAATTTTATACAAAGGCTAAATAAGAGGGGAAGACTAAGACTATAGGAGTGCTAAGCGCACAGGAAAGAATATTTTTCAAGGGTTGGTCTTCTCTTTCAATAAAAAGAAGTTTGAGATTTTATTGCTTAGAATGAACAGCTGAAATTAACAGGAAAATAAATGTTTTTGTATCTACATCTGAAGGTGGAGTAGAATTCCTCAGGTCTCTCAGTAATTGTTGTTAAGGACTTTCTCTGCTGAGCTGAGTGGTTCTAAATTAAATGATTTGTTTTTCAATATGAATAAGATTTTCTTATCAGTCAGCTTACATGTAATCAACTTAAATGCAGTTTTAGAAAGAGATGAGCCTTGTCAGTGTAATTCCCTAGATGAGAAATGAATACCTGATGAACTTCATTCTTCCAAGATTAAAAATAATGCATAACTAACATTTTTCCTGGTGATTCTGTTAAGGAGCAGTTATGGTGTGGGTTCTTGTGCCAGGCTAAGGGTTGGACTCGATAATCCTTGTAGGTCCCTTTCAATTTAGGATATTTTGTGATTCTGTTACACAGAGAATATTCCCCATATTATACTTCTTGTACTGTAATTCCATTAGTAGTGAAATATCTCCAAATATATAATAGTCCTCCAAGATTTTACCAACAGAACTGTTTAAGAACACTGAAAAATAATTAAATATGACAAGTTAGGCTAGCCGAAAAGGAAGATTGGGTTTTGAATAAACCCAATGGTATTCAAACATGAAGTGTGCACACATACCTTGAACCATTGCCTGATTTTTGTTAGGTTTCACCTGACAAAGGTCAATGTGAAACTGTAATCTGAAAGTAAGCCCAGGCCCCAGAGAGGAGTGAGCTATTGTAGTAAGAGAAAATGAGGTAGTACAGAGGTTTTGGCATTAAGCTGAGTTTAATTTCTTTGCGATAGACCATGAGATGACAGGACGAAGTCCATGAGAGATCTTGAAAGGGTCTGTAGGCAACTGTTTGTGTGCCTTGCATGCACTGTGTGTTAGTCCTTTACTGTTTAAAGAAATGTAAAATATGAAAATATAAAGGCAGATCAGTAAGAAATCTTACATGACACTGTGGTGCTTTGTGACCCTGTGTTACATGTGCAGGTAGGATCTCTTCAAAAACCTCTTCAAATCAAGGTCTGAGGTAATGGTCCAGTGGATCTCTCTAGTATGGAGCGATGGGACGATACTGTATTCCATAAAAATGGAGTGATTCTTCATTCATGAGAATTAATAATACACATTACAGCTCATTAACTAATTTCTTATTTTTTTCCTCATGGAATGTTCATAGTCAAAGTGCAAACAATAAGTAATAATTAAAAATATAAAAACCAAACAAAGATCCACACCCACATACCCGCCCCCCGCCCAAATACCCTACTGGTCCTCCAATTGTATCTGTTACATTCTAGTGCAGAATTACTAATGAGAATGTGTTTAGGTATAAATAAATCTTTTATCCTCATTATAAGTCCACTGTGTTCGTACAGTGAAGTCATCCACACAGAGCTGATTATGGGTTGAAAGCCTCAATAGCCTCTTTTAGTTATAATAAATATTGCATACTAATGTTAACAATGTCATTGTGTGCTGTCTCAATAGAGGATTATGACTTCATGTAATGTTAGCTTGATGTCTCTTCTTTCCTGTAATGGAGTCAATTTTCCTTACAAAGGAGATGAGAATCACTTATTCACAAATCTTGTAACAAATGTTCTATGTGCATACTATGTTAACCCAATATTAAGGTAGCACAATGAATCTCAAAACCAGGAAGCAGAGGGTTGACGTTCAGTGCTTAATCTTAATTTCCACCTCTCGCATGCCCCGAAATGCACTTTAAAGCTAGAAATCTGTATTTCTCCCCCAAATATTTGAAATGTGATTTACTAAATCTTTCAGCTGTAATTCCACAAATAGGTATATGGAATATTCCTAAAATGTGCCTGACTACAAGTAACATAATCAAAAAAAAAATGATTTTGTGGCACATAGAGGTGCAAAGAGAGGATAAGATGTATTTATATTAATGAGCAAAAAATAAAACAGTCTTCTGTCATCTATCAGAGACAAATGGCACGTTGGGGAATAGGGACCCATCTCAGGCAGCACTTATGCACATGCTTAACCTCAATTATGGCATCAACGAGACTTCAGTACAATCTTAAATACTGTGGAGAAAAAGGAACTAATGCATTGGTGTTGAGACTCATATTTATATAATAAAGCAAAATATTAAGTAAACTATATAGCACATTTTTTGTGATGCATGAATATAGATATTGTGTAATATTAACATAATGCAATTGTATGCTTGGCTCCTGAACGCCTTCAAAATAATTTATCTGAATGCTCATGAGGGAAATTCAGGCTAAGATGAAAAGCATAAATCCATTTAACAGCTAACAAATAATTCACATTAACTGAAGACATGTGCAGAATACAGTATTTTATGATAACTAAAGGGCAGAATGTTACAGCTTTTATGAATATAACAGCTGATACTAGTGCAAGTTTGCAAATTAATGTAAAAAATTAAACAAGAGTTAGCCTAAAACAAAACTCAAGTAGAAAGTGAATCTGTTTTAGTAAAATAGAACAACTTTGGTAGGAAACAGTTTCAGAAGCAATGCTATGATCCAAGGTTTTCACATCTGTGCCAAAAATAGATGTCACATTGTATAGGCCAGTGCAGGTACTGGAAATACACAGATACTTTTTCCAGAGGAAAGAATGTGTGATATCTGAGAGACTTATTTCTCACTGAAACTGAACTCCTGTCTATATTTTCATTAGAATATCACTTCTAACTGCAGTGTAATCCTGCCTGATTTTTCTCATTTGTCATGTTGATGTTTTATTTATGTTATAAATATCTTATTCCAGAGCTATTATTTCATTTAGTAATTTTAGTAACAGGTAGATAGATTGTTGTTTCTGCCAGTATAAATTTGGAGTTGTTCCACAAGACAGCAACTTGAAAACTTCATATTTACAATGTAAACAGGACCTCTGGTCTATGTTAAAGTTTAATTGCGTATTCATAACTTTATTTTGAGTTTTCATTTTTTTTTCATATTCTTGTGTACTAATTAAGAATAATTTAAAATGACAACATTATGCAAATTGTGTTGGAATGAACAAAAGAGGGGATATGTACATGACACCCTCTGGCTCAGAGATGATGGGCTCGATGGCCTCCTGTAGCACAAAGGAAATTGCTTCGGAATCACTTGGTATTTTTACCTGTCGTCAGTGGAGTAACAAGAGCATAGGATTGAAATGAGTGTGAAAGGAGGGGAGCAATGGACAGATGTATTTTCAGCTTGCTGGCATTTCAGAGGCAGTGTGCAATGCCTTTGGTGCTCAAGTACTGCAGATGTGTTTAGCAGTGGTGTGAGCTCAGCTAAAAAATTTTGGACTTTGTCCAATTAACTCCAGAAGGACAAGCCTCTGAATCTGTGGAGGGCTTACGGTACAATTTGTGGAGTCTGAAAAATCTCTAATTTTCTGTTTTCTCTTGACTCAATTTTGTGTTTCTTTACTCCAGACTGTTCACCTGCTTACAGGCAGGCCTGTTCTAAGTGTCTGCAGGATCAGAGCGTTTGATCAGAGTATTTCAGGAGACTGCACTATGCTCAGTGCAGGTGTAATATCATTGAAGTTTTAGCATCATGTAAATAACCAAAAGAAATGTAAGGCTCTAAATGTCAGCCACATCCACAGCATAAAAGAATTCTAAAGTGACTTTCCTGTGAACTTTACAAATACCTGCTGGACTCATGTAAGCACCCATCACGAAAGCTGCAGGTTTTGAGAATTAAAAATGAATGAAAATGGGGATTTTTGTTGAGACTATATTTCCAGTTTAAGGGATGTATTTCTAGCTGGACTTCCACCTGTCATGATGAACCAGAGCCAAGGCATTCCCCTCAGTTAGAGTTCTGCAGGCTCATTCTGGACATGCAAGAGGGAGGCCCGCTGAAAAAGCCTGAAGCTCTCGCCCACTGCCAGAGGCATCTCCAGGGTTGCCCCTGTCCCACCCTGAGTGGCTGTAGGGTGTGCAGCAGCCGTCCTGCCTGGCAGCAGGGTCACTGCTGGATTCAGATCACAGCCTCTCTGCAGTGAAAGCTGTGCATCAAAGGAGTCCTTGTAAACAGATAATTAACTTCATGTTTAATTATAAGTCCAAAAAGCGTCTGAAAAATTATGTTCCAAAAATTAAGAATTAAAAACGGATTCAAAATTTGAGCTGCTCTCACCATACTCATTAGGAAAACCCTCAAAAAAATTCTCTTGAATAAATAAGCCTCCACTTACATAAATAAAGCAGCCATATTTAGATTCCAGCTCAACATGGTGGAGAAATTTGGCAAATCTAATGTTTTCAAATCAATTTGGTATGTGTTACGAGAATAATGTCAATGGAAAGGTTGCTTTTTAATTTTTTTCTTTGAAAATGTAAAGGAGAAGGAAGCAAGTTGTCTTTGATAAACAGAAAGGCAGTGCTATAAATAGCTGGGGCAGTGATAAGGCAAAGAGCTCCTAAGTAAATGAGGTGTGAAAAAGTTGGGGATTTTTTAAACTCCAAATGAAGGTTGTGTATTCATCAGAACACCTTTAAATTTTGTGAAACAGGACAGCAATATATTTTACAGTCTTGAGCAAGGAAGCAGAGAGTCTTGCCATAACACAGTATGCACTATGTCCCTGCAAAGAAGAGAAATAACAGTATCTAAAGTGCTTTCACCTTGACCAAAGAAATTCTGTAAAATAGAAGTAATTTTGATTTTGCCACAATAAAAGAACATTGGAATCTGGAGTTTGATAAAACTGTTCTGTTGGCTGGGAAGTTTGCCTTTCAACTGTGTTTGATGTGATATTCAGTTCATTTTGCCAAAATATTTTATGCCAAGTATTTCTACTAAGTCTTTCATATTGCAGAGATTTTTGTCAACAGACACACAAGGGTTGGGTTCTAAGTGAAATTGATTGTTGAACTTGGTGAAAAGAAACACTGGGGTGTTCTTCACTTGTACAAATAAACCACCATGAAAGCTTCATTCATTTCTGTAGTTATTACCTTCTTTTCAAAATAGTGTAGGTAAAGTATAAAATCTGTCTCTCCCTCTGATCTCTGTTCATGTTTAAGTCTTATAGAACCTGTTAGAAGAAATGGATAATTAAAGTAGAAAAAGCCATGTATTTGCTGCAGCTGCTGGTATGTTGAATCATTTGAGGTCTGCTCTGAGCAATTTTATCTGAGCACTTCTTCTGGAAGCCTAAGAAATAACATAGATTTTCCTAAGATATCGTTGTTTTCAATTCTTTGTAAATACTATATATCAATATAATGCAAAATTAAATATTAATCCATTTTGCCTTTAAAAAACAAATTTTAAAAGGAAAAAGGATCCCCCTAAAATCAAGTAGTGCCCTGCCTTTTTTACTATACCCTCCAGCGTGTCCAAAGCAGTTACTTTTTTATATTTTCATTTGGTGTATGTAGTTTCATTTTACCATTTGATTTGCATTGTAAATTTGTGCATCTCTTGAATTCGAAGGTGTGGTTCAGTGTTTTTGTTATTACTGTGGGTTCAGTAGTCACTGGGCGTAGATTAGCCCCATAATGAGGGCTGCTAATAGTTGAAGGTTTTTGGCAAGTGATCCCTTCTCATACTAGAGAGGTGAAGTAAGGGCATACCTTTACATGGATAATACTGAATAATGTTTAGCAGATATTTCTGTGGTATTACTGAAACTCTAGCTTATAATTCCTCAGGCAAGATCTATGCTCCGTCACCAAAAGCAGTGAGGTGTGGTAGTCAATTGTGGTTGGGATGTGGGAGAGAAAATGTGTGGCACAATCCAAGATAAGAAATAGATGGTAGCGTGACAGTGGGGCAGCTCTTGCTACCTAATGAAGCTGTAGTTCCTAATGAGCTTGTCCTCCTGAACCATTGTGTGTAATGGATCTATGCAATTCTGTACTCCTTTCCCCATTTCACAAAGCCCAGGCCCAACTGGGAGGCACTGTGACATTTAAGGATGACTGCCATTTTCCATTGCTGACACTTCAGTTAAAATTATTTGTCCTTGTGTTTCTTATTTTCCATAGTAATCACTGCCATAAGTCTGTGTCCAGTGGCATTTGACTGTGAAAGTGACACCCACACTAGGGAATATGTCTAGAAAAGGAGCAGATAACATGGTAACTGTTGCTAAAGTAATATCATCCTTGATGTGTTTGTAGCACTCTATCCCCAATAGGGACAGAAACTTGCAACATGGACCAAAAAGTCAACATGCATAGGCCCTGAAGCTCACCAGGGTCTTCTGCAAGCTATCCCTGATCTGGATTTGGAGTAAGGCCTTAGGTGTAGTGGTTCTGTCTCCCTTGAAATGTCTCTGATCAGGAGGACCATGGAGGGCTGAAGCAAGGTGGAATCCCAGGTATTGTTTAGGAAGTGGTGGCTGGGTACAACGAAGTGTGCTGAGGTTCATTGCCTTTCTTTGGGTATGCTAATAGCTTCTTGGTGAGACTGGCTTGGCAGCGCAACACAAAAATTCCGGTATGGATGGCACAAGTAATCTTTCCAGATGATGAGAGTTTTACAGGGACTGCTCTAGTCTGACCTGGCAGCAACCAGAAATACGTATTAGTTTTCCCCACTGCTCGCTTTGGCTGCGGCTGTTCTTGCTACATCCTAGTAAGATGCTGTTTAAGAAATTCCTGTGTCAGGTGCACAGCTCCCTGGAGATGACAGAAAAGACTTAAGAGTCATTTTTCCAAAAAGTACAATCCTATTTCATGTTATCTTGAGGAAGGTAATGTGACTACCTCAGACTTCGGGAGAGTGTATAAAAGAGTGTAAATAACAGCTGTCTGAGCTCTTTTAAGCCTTTTTAAAGTCGTATTAATCACAAAGATTTCCGTTTAAAAAAAGAAAATCCTTCCTGCAGAGAAACGTCTGTTGCAAGTACTTGATAGTAGAACCCTGTACTGAAATTTCAAAATTAGAATTTTTATTTCTAGCAGGCTTTTTTTTTCTTTCTTTTTCCTGAGGAAATTGATTAATTATACTCTCTGCTAACCTGTTTCTGCTGTAAGGGCAGTGTGTGCTGTGGGAAGGTGTTTTTTTCCAATGCGGTGGGTGACTCCAGGAGATGGAGCTGAAGAGCAGCTGAATGAAAGGAAAGACCCTGACTCATCAGCCCACCCACAGACAGGAGCTGTGCCTTGTGCAAGGCCTGGGGCTTTGGTTTAAAGAGTATTTCTTTTGAGGGAGCTACCCATGGACCCCTGCATCCTAGGTCACTTTGTTGTGCACAGAACGACTGCTTGTGTGGCCTGTGTTAAAGAGCAGAACCTATGTATTTTTAAAATAAAGGAAAAACACAGTGCAGTTTATTACTCAGTCCAACAAGGATCTCTTCTGTGGACAATACAAGGGCAGAAACAAGGAACAGTATGCTGAAAATATCTGGACATTTTTTATCTAGGGACACTTTTTTCTGGGGATATGATGTGGTCTTCAAACACCGTAGCCCGGCTTCACAGAATACTGGGGTATGGGGCACATCATGTAGCCAAGGCTTCTTCAGCTGTGGAAGGAAACACTTGTGAATGTAAATCCCTGTATTCAAGTCTTGAGAAACCCAAACAGTCCAGGAGTGACTGGGTCTTGCACCCTTGTGAGTCCCCAGAAATCAAGTCTTCAGTCTATCATCAACAACTGTTACTGTTATTTCATTTTTGCCTGTATCATACCACTCAGATGTCCAGCAGATACAGCAATGCCATGCTGGCATAGATAGGTAAGGAATGTTTTTCTTAACAGGAGTTGAAACAGCTGCTCTGTAATGGTACTGAGTTACCTTGAAACAAGAGCAGAGAAAGTGCAATGTGTCCCTTGCCTACAAAGTCCCTTTGAGCCCTTAATTTTGTGCACATCAAAAGGTTTTACTCTCCCAAAATTACTCCTCAGTTAAAAAGAGGAAAGATGCCCTTTACTGCTTTTGCCTAGAGCCCAATATCTTCTGACATTCCATAGCAGCTGTGGCAGTGCTCTGCTTAATGCAAAGAACATCTGGGCTGCCTGCAATTCTGGGAGAGATGTGTCAAAAGTGTCATAGACATCCTTGAGCAAAGAAGGATCTTTACTTTTATTACACAGAAGTGTCAAAAACAGCATTATTGAACATCAGGTTGCAATTTGGTAGCAGAATATAAGTCTGAATAGATGTGACAAAACCCCTTCTAGGAAATTGCTACTTAGTGTTATTTTTTCATAGTTTCAAATTAGCATTTAAAGGAAAAGCACAAATGGGGAGCCTCGAGGTAACCCTGACAATGAAAGATCCTAACATTCTTTTTTTGTGCTTACTTCACAACCTCATGGCTGTCCGCTGAGTGAAATTGATTAAATCATTGTCATCGTCGGTGAAATGTACTGCATTGATCCAGCCTCACTCACAAAGCCAGCCTATGTGACACAGCTAATTTGACATAATTGAAAGTTCCAGCTCCAGAAGGTCACTGAGCTGGACTCTGGACACTAGTTAACATTTTATCCTTGGAACAGGGTCAGCTCTCCTGATCAAATATGATGGGTTTTGTCACACTACTAATTGTTTTTCCATGGTTTGTGTAGGATAAACTCAGGCTTTCATATTTTGATTGAATTTTTATGGTGGACAGGAGATAATTATCACCTCTTTATGCTAAATATTTTTTTAAATCTTATTAGACCAAAACATGGGGTAGAGCTCTTGTTTCTTACTCAAGCATAATTCTACCAAGAAAAGCTTCAAATCAGGAGAGCAAATTTCTATAGATAAGGATGGCAGGGTTATACATATCATGAAGTATTTCATTTACAGAGGAAAATATGGCACTAATTAGAAGTTTGTTGGAACAGTGTTGAAGGTGATGTTCCTCTCTTCTGTTACCATACCCCTCTTTCCACTTTCCCCTCTTTTTCCATTTTCTGCTCTTATCTTCTGGAACTTGAGCACTTCACTTGAGATCTCAAACTGAACCAAGTTTAAGACCATGGAGATACTTACAGTATCCTAAACTGAAAGGTCAAACGCACTCAGAGAACAGAGGAGTCGCAAAAAGAAATGCAGGCAGGTGACAGGACTGGGTTGGCAACCTCCCAACTGTCAAGAGTTTCAGCTGAAACTCCTCTGAAGAGGGCCCAAATTCTTGATGAAAAGTTGTGCCTTCGTGCTTTAAGATGGACACCGAAATCCCACAGCACTTTCAAAGACGTGTGGTTTATGTAAGCAGGGCGGGATGAATATGCTTGTGTAAGAACACTTTTTCATAAAGAGAAACAGTCAAACACTGAAGTGTTTGGGAAAAATTGTTTCTTTGTGCTGTATAAAATCCAGTGGGCAAAGCTAGGAATTTAAGTAGGTCTTAGAAGCTGTGTAATTGCTTTGTTGGCCTTCTGCTCAAAGTTAAATTATCAGAATACCTTTTATTTCTTTCCCTGTGTTCGCTGGTAGAAAGTCAGCATATCCCAATAGCTCCCATTTCTTCCCATTCCAAATGCAGGTCAAAATGCCAGCTTTCTAATGGTGAAAGTCATGTATAATTTATCATGAAAAAAGTACTTGATAAAATCTCTGCAGTAGTTTCTTCTTGTTTTGTTATTCATATAAGGGGTTCCTGTGTTTTGGATTCCTTGGTGCCTTGGATTTTTGATAGGTTTAATCTTAATATTAGGAAGCGATTTTTCACAGAGAGTGATTGCACATTGGAATGGGCTGCCCAGGGAGGTGGTGGAGTTGCCGTCCCTGGAGGTGTTTAAGAGAAGACTCGATGAGGAGCTTAGTGACATGGTCTAGCTGGGGGGTGTTGGGCTGGATGATCCTGGGTCCCTTCCGGCTCAGAGTGGCCAGCTAGACTGTGAGGGAACTAGACTGTGTTACCACTCTGGGATGTGCTTTCAGTCTCTGTACGGATGCTAGGTATTAGATGGTGAGTTGGACTAGATGATCCTTGTGGGTCCTTTCCAACTCATAATATTCTGTGATTCTGTGATTCTGTGTGACATAAGTATAGAAATAGGAGATAGATCTATATCGAATACATAAATCTCTTCAAAAATAAAGGTCTAATGTAGGCCAAAGGGAAATGACAAGCCATAATATAATTGTTCTATCTTTTGTAAGTCTTTCAAAAGTTTCATCCTAGCAGCTTTTAAAACATAAATTGCAATCGACAAATCCCACTGGGCTCCTATTTATAGTATCCTAATTTTCAAAGAAAGCAAATCAGGCAACTGTTTTTAACATGAATAATATTGCTCCCAGCACTCTGCTTCCAGCCCACACATTGTGTTTTTTGGCATGATCATGGCAATTAAAAAAAATAAACAGGTCTTTTTAATATTTTTTATACATCAGCTATTACAGTCAACGCTGACACAGCTGGCAAAGAAACTCAGTGAAAGGTAAACATTCTGCTCAAAATGTAATCCAACATATTGTTGTGTTTAGTTGTTAAAATGTAATTTTCCTGAAAGACTATTTAAAAAGTAAATTTATTTTTTTTATTTTTACAGAATTTCTAGTATATTGGTATCTGATTACAAAAAATAATCTGTTAAAGCAGTGGCATTTGTGACACTGGATATTTCACTCAAAGGCTTATTGAATTTTTAAAAATATTCTTAACAAAAATCAGGAACAAAAATTAGGTATGATGCTTTATCCTTCAGCAGAATGTAATAGTCTGAGCTAGTAAAATCAATTTCTTTTAATAGAATTCTGTCAAAAGCAGGAATTTCAATAATGAATGCCTTCAACTATTTAAAGGGAAGAAAACTTCCAACAGAATTAAGATTTATTTGTCACTTACAACAACAAAAGATTGTCTAATTCCTTGACCTAATTACTATGAGCAAGTGTGAAGTGAGATCATGGAATGATAAGTTTCACTGGAGAAAACACACCAAGATACTTCTTTTAGGCAAGTACCATAGGTAAATAATTATCTGTCATGTATGTCCAGAAGTTGATATGATAGTGATACGATCTAGATGTAGATGCTGGGTTTAGTTGGACTATAGGTTGGACTAGATGATCTTTAAGGTCCTTTCCAGCCTTGTCTATACTGTGACTGTGAAGTTCACAAGGGACTTTTATTTTTAAAAACTGTGACTTTATGTGATTACTTGTGGTTAAGATGCTGTACTTCGAACATTTTATTCCCTGATGGAGGCAAATGCAGAGGCAGCCAAGCAGAGCTGGGTGCAAGAAGGATTCTGGTGATCTCTACAAGGCTCTTGAGGATTCTCAGCAAGAGCTGGGTGGTGCATGTGTGTTGCAAGCCCCACCTCTGCCCCAGAGCATGCTCTGGTGCTCATGGGACAGCTCTGTGGGAGGCGTGTAAACAAATACAGAAATTTTGATTACATAGACATTTCTTTCCAGTGAAAATACAATTAAAAGATTAAGAGAACTTTTAGGAAGGCAGCTGCTAGTCCTGGAATTTTTGTCTCACTAGACTTTCAACAACCTGTGGAAATGATCATACCTGACATCATGTCATAAAAATAACAAAAGATTAAGATCATGATTTATTTATTTAATGTGAATACTCAGTTGCCTTGATCTGATCTTTACATAAGAAAAGAGAGAATGTTTTTCCAATTCCAAGGTATTTCAGTACAACATAAGTTGTTAGAATGTCAGTATCTGGGGGCATCCCACATCAAGTTTTCTATTGATTCCTTAATCTGAATAGATATGCACCCCACAGCTGTCCCAATGGACATGCTGTGCATTTGAGAAGAGTCATATACTCGGGGCTGGGGCCAGGGTCCTGGGCCAGGATCAGTATGATGATTACTGTTATTATTATTATAGACTCAGTATTAGACCCATGTGAAATGAAGTTGTTGATGTTAAACACAAAAAATATCTGAGATAATTTTGCATCCATTTGAAACAAAAAAGGTGGCAGGGGAAGAAAAGAGGGCAAATGCAAAGGATCAGTGTTTGTTTAATAGAAAAAGACAGCATCTGTAGGGAAAAAATTATAATTCTAAGGGGGTTTTATGACTCTTACAAAGAACAGAGAATAAAAATAGAGCTGGAAAAAGCAATAAAATCTATAAACATTAATTCATAGCCTATTTTTTTGAAGTATATGACATTTTTTTTCCACAAACCCACTAATAGGGTTCTAAATATGAGTGAGTATAGCAAATTGCTTTTTCCATCTCTGGGATCTATACCTCTACACTTGAATAAAAACATTAACCAAGTGACAGATACTTATTTCTTTTGTTTATGCTCAGCCTCGGGAATTTTTCAACTGAAATCAATAATTAAAATGTTTATTAGCCATGGTAAGTGTTATAAATGCAACTTTGTTAAACACAGGTTATATGTATATCTTGGATAACAGATATTTATGTCCAGATTTTTTAGCCAAGTAGCAGAATTTCAAAGAAGAGACAATGTATAACTTCTTATTTACTCTGTAGGTACTGTATTCACTGAGAATATTCAAACAATTTGGTGTCTTCATATTCTTTACATGGTAGAAAGTAGTAGTTGGCTCTGAAGAGGAAGCAGATTCACATGGGGTTTATTTCAAGTGTTGTAGAAAGCATGGGCTTTAATGTAAAAGTTTCTGAAGGATTACAGAAGAAATGATTGCAGGAAGTAGAACTCCTGATGCAACCAGGATTTCAAATATACATCTCAATTAATCAAAAGTACTTATAATACCTACCTAAGATTACATATATATGTAGTTTTATGTATCCGTATGGAACAAGACAACTTGGGTGTATATTTGAAAAGAGAAAATTAGTGTTGGAGTACTTGTTTTGGATAGAGGAGGGATCATGTGCCCATACTCAGTACTGTAGAGGGCCAAAGGTTCAACAGATCTGCAGTTCTGTTGCTGCTCTTCCCATGGCACCCTGGCCAGGAACAGCTTTATTGATCAGGAATGAAAACATTGTTCTTGACTGTTAGACTCTTGGGATTGTATTCACTGAATATAATGAAGTAAGCATCAAGCTTTTGAAAGCTGGAACACCTTTATTAGATATCCACAGAAATATTAATCTGATGGGTGTTGTTTTTTTAAAAATTTCCATTAAGAAGTCTACTGTATCAATTACTTTGCCCTGATAACAAGTAGTTTCCTCCTTTTTGCTTTCTCTGAGTGTGTCTAGCTTTGAAGTGGAGCTACACATCCAGCTGGCAAGGTGCTGGCACGGGAGTGTCACTGCTCGAGCAGCTGCTGCTGCTGTCCTTCGCTTTCAGCAGCAGTTGCTTAGTGAGAGTCAGTCAAGCTCTGCTGGCTTCTTTCTAATCCCCAAAGCAAAAAAGTTTCAAATACTATATTGCCCCCTTGGTCTTCTCCTTACACCAGTGGTACAGGGTTGGAGTACTCCATCCTTGCAGGCATCTCTATTTTTCACTCCTTAGCTTTTCTAGTAAAATGCCAAAGTTTAGTGAACATGTGAAATACTCTTCTCTGAATATCTCCTTGAAGAAACGTCTGCTGTGATACCACAAAAAGTCACACACAGGGACAGCAGGGATTCTATGATAGCCAAAATCAAAGCTGGAGATTTTTGTTAAAACCTTTCCGATAATTTTGGAATCATTAAACTGTGAAATAGCTATTTTGTTAGCTTACAGTTTTTTCTACATGTAACATTTATTCCTCTTCATTATTCTTTGTGTTTGCTTCTCATACCTATTTGTTGCATCTTGCTTCAGATGAAAGTGCAAGCTCTGAATAAGACTCATCTTCTTGCTCACTGACCTAGCACAGTGAAGCCCATGTAGCATCTACATCACTGCAAATAGTAATCAGCCTCCTCAAAGAAGGCATTGGTAAGCAATACCTTTCTCAGTGTGAACAGTCACCACACATAGGTATGGTTCATACTGTCATCCAGCACATTTCTTAGGAATAATATTGTGTGGACTTTACTTTAATATACATTCCTTAGAATAAAGCTATTAACCTGTAAGCCAAATTAATGTGTCCACATTTTAAAAGGAAACTGTTTGGATTTAACCACTCTGTTTTGTGTTTCCAACAGTGGAGAAAATTGAGTCTAATAGGCAATCCATTATTATGTATCTGGTGTAATAAACACTGACAACAAATTTCTAAAGGCTACTTAGAAGTTGTAGCTATGTACCTTCCATTTAGTTCTTATTTGTGGCACTGATAATGCAAAGTCCTTACAACTTGATGGGCAGGCTTCCTCTGAGTCGTGATCAGAGCTGGGCAGTTTGTCTCTATTGAAACTGCCCTGCCAAAGTTTCTGGCTGACAAGTTGCTTCTCCAAGTTTTGTGAAGGACTGGAGGACTGGAACCCCACTGTACTTCTGCAGTCCAAGGCACTCTGTATTCATGGAAGAAAAAGATTATGATCTTAGTGGTTTTTTCATTTAATTGCCAAAATATTTAGCCACAATGAAGAAAAAATACTCATACTGTAGGGAGACTGTGAGATGAGTGTCATTTAAAAATACTTATCCCCTCTTTTTTTTTTCAGCTATAAAGAACAGGGTTAATGTAGCAAAGGGAAGTGCAAGGCTGGTAGACTCAGCTGTATTTTCAGAATACTGGATATGTTGTATGCAGTCTGTCATACAAGGAAAAACAAGCAAACAAAAAACAGACACTCTAACAATAATTAATAATTCTTGGCTAAAGGAAAAAAGCATGTCTGTGAATCTATGAGATAGGAAGTAAACTGAGCTCCTACTTTGCCAGATGGAAAGAAGATGGGGTTTGAATCTGCCATGACTTTACACACTTGGCTTGAAAAGTGCAATGCTGTGAGTGAAACAGCTAGTTTGCCTGTGCCTTCCCATGCCAGAGTCTGTTTTGACCCTGCTTAAGAAGGAAATAATTTATTTAAATGAGAATAAGCATCTAGGACCTAAAAAATATGGTCATATCCCCCTATATGTTAGGATAAGTTTATTATAAATATCACAGGAACTCATGGGGATAAGAAAGTCTTGTGGTTTTATTTTTCTGGCTCAGTACAAACCCTGAGTGAGGGAAGGTTAATCCTTGACATGGATGCCTAATTTGTAGATACTGTGGTAGAAAGTAGCTCCTTCCAGCTTAATTTCATCTAGATTAGCCCACAGGGACCTCTGTGCCCATAGAGTTTGACTGTTTCTTATACAGGAAAACTCAATAAAGGGGAAGTGTTCGACACAGGGCACTGGTCAGGTCTGGGACTTTTCAGTACTACAGTAATACAAATAATCCATTATATTAGGAGGCTTTGAAAGAGAAATGTTTGACTGTATGGAGCAAGTAATGATGTTTGATGTACCTCCAAGGTGGCAGTCACTGGGTGAGCCATGCAAAACTCAGCTGCTTCTCTCAGCAAGTTTCTGCCTTTTAAACAGTGCCTTTGTTTTCTGTCTATGTGGACTCTGATGCCTTAGATTTCTCTTTGATGTATGAATGAATCCAGTGCTTCACAACAAAACTCAAACTAGACCTGGAAAAGCACAGAAAGAGAGAGAGGAGAAAAGGAAGAAAGGAAAAGGAAAAGGTAGTTTTAAATATCGACATAACTAAAGCTGGTGAAATGATTTGTGTAGACAGGATGAGTGTGTATTTGCTCTTTGTGGCCATATGGGGCACCTGAGGCTTATGGGTGTATTTAAGGTTGCATGAATGGTTTTTTGCTTGCTAGCACCTATGTGTATGTGAGCAGTAGCAACAGAAAGCAATAAAAATTATGACCAATGACACACTGACCAGAAATGGTCTGGGTTTTATTGACCATGTGAAGTGTGGAGTTGTACAGATAGTTCATGAATGACAACAGCAAGCTGTCTGTAAGGAGTTCAGAGACAGAATTTGTTTACATACAGCATCTTAAATCACTCAATGCAGCAAATAATTCAGGTAGAAACAGTAACCTGGTCTTGGCAAGCTGCAAGCAGACAAACGGACTGAAAACTAGGCTGCTGGATGTGGGGAGAAACCTGTCCTCCTCTCCTGATGGGTAAGAAGGATGCTTCTGTCCATCCCATGGCTCTTGATCTTTAAGGGTCCTTTAACTGACTAGTTATCCCATATGAAAATGGAAAAGAGGGGATAGTCTCTATCTTGCTTTTGCATGTCTGTGTGTGTGAGGGAGATGAGGCTGTTCCCTGGGTTCAGAGTCTGGCAAGGCCACACAGGACAAGCTGACCTTCTACTCTATATCTCAGAGTTGTGAAACAGAGCCCAGCTTATATGGACCCTCAGTTTGTCTGATAAAATACTGTAAATGTACTTATACTGTGGCATACTATAGTATATCTAAATGCATATATACTATATATAAATACGTAGATATATATGTACTATAAATGGATCAGCCAGTTGTGACTGGAACCACAATCCTCAGAGAACCTTTCAACAAATCTGGTTTGAGTTTCAAGCTGCAGTGAAATATGAAACGAGGTGGATTTCATACAGTTTCAGGTTTTGTTGAAAACTTTTCGACCAGCTCTAGTCAGTAGCTGTTGTTTTTTCAGTTTCCTCCCTCTAAGGTGTCTCTGGTATTTCTACTTGAATGTGCCTCAGATTAAGTGCAGTTAGGAGAAAGGGTGGAAATACAGCCCATAAATGTGACTCAACTCACAGGGAACTGAGAAAGAGTGAGGAGGATGCCCTTTCCTTGTTAAATTCCACTTTTGGTCCCCCTTCTTATGGAACTTTACCAAAACTTCATTTTTGTATGGAGATTTTTGGACTCTTTAGCTAGCTGTGATAATAGCACTGTAGATCACCTCCTAACTGGCTGGGGCAAGTGGAAAAGGAGCCCTGCAGACTCTGTCTGGCAAGTGGACAGGAGGCCTGGAGAAGCAGTCAGATTCCCAGCTGGCTCATGGCGCTCACAGCCCGGAAAGCAGTCTGCATGCTGCCTGCCGTGGAGCCGGGAGGCGAGGAGGTGCTCAGCTTCCCAGCTGGCAAGGGGAGCGCGAGGCCTGGAGAAGTGGGCTGCTTTCCGTTTGGCTTCACAGGTTGAGCGAGAGGCCAAGAAATGAGGTTCAGTTCCCATTAGCCTGTCTGGTTCTTGATTTGCTTCCTTTAGTTAAAGGAGGCAGAGAATACTGATGATGTTTTGCCAGGCACAGGATTGAAGCTGAGTGGCATGGAAGAATAGAGACTTAAATAAGCACAGCTCACTGTCTCCACTTGCTTTTGTCAGTTCGTGTAACAACCTTGCTGCCAGCAACCCTCCTTGCAAAACAGAGGAAAAACCTGGGGTCATTGGGAGGTGATTGTGCCGTTCTGTGTTTGGTACTTAAGGTTGTTTTAAATTTTTACTAAACCATTTATATTGGTGGAAACTCATTGTTAGCCTAAGCAGTGTATTGATGGTTTAAATATTTAGGATAAGATTAGTATTCAGTGATTCCTTCCCAGGTATATTAGAAAATATATTTAATAGTTCATCTGTTAAAAGGTTATTTAAACACATCATAGGTATTTTATGTGCAGACAATTGAAGTTTCATCTCCTCTGAAAGAATATTTGTAGTATATTAATTCTTTTTATTATCCAGTAATTATGAGAAGGACAACAATAGATCTTCTGTTAATATGTGGCTAGTGTCATTGTAAAACCTGATTTTAATTTTTTCCACTTGTTGCATTTAGTTATTCCTTTGGAATTTGTGGTCTGTTTTTAAAAATCATTCCTGATTTCTGTGCCAGTCTTCACTGGAGTTTGTAATAACATACTGTAATTTAGGCAGCTCTGTGAAGTCCCATGTGTAAAGATACTAACATTTTAAAATTACTTCAGATCCACAATTCAGTAAAAGCCATCGGAACCTGGACTTTAGTGCTCCCTGCACTGCAGGCAGCAGCACATCTGTTACCTCACTTGTAACACAGTGCTAATAGCCAGGACTCTGGCAGTACATACCTCAGCTGAGAAGCACCCAAAGCCCTTGGAAGCATCCTGGGCTGAAGTTTGCGTTGATGCAGCTTACCTCTTGTTATCTGAGTTGGCCACTGAGTCTCTTCCAGTGCATTCACAGATGCAGCTTTGCATATACGTGCATCTGATCCTAGTGTAGAGACAGCATGAGCTGCTTTAGAGTTTTACTATAGATTTTTTGCAGACAATATCCATACATGTACTTAGCCAGTGCTCTTTTTTTATTTGAATGCCCTGTATAGTCAACATACTTTGAAACCCTTCTCCCAGTCTCATCACCTCACAGCCAAATCCAGGGATATGAGTGAACTCACAGATGGAGTGACTTAGTGGGGCACTCCCAATCTATCAACACATCTTGGGAACTGTGTTCAACTAAGGACATGTCCAGGGTACAACACAGGATTCCGTGAAAATAGAATCCAAGCTAGTTCAGATATTGTCAGCAGTACAACCAGCTTTCTCTAGCAGTCCCTCTGGACTCATTATTTCGTTCCATTACTAGTCTGTGGGTCCTGGATGGGCTGCTGGGATCACATCTTGGGGGATGAGTCACTGGTGAGAAGCTGAGAGCCTGTTCTTCAAACCCCAGTGTCTTGAAGCAGTTTATCCAGGAAAGCTGCACAACCAGGTAGCATCTTCTGAGGGAGGGGTACTGCAGAGTGCCACCAAACACAGCACTGTACATGGCTAAGCAGAAACAACAGAAAGGTAATGTACTTATGACTGAGTTATGTGTAAAAACCTCAGTAATGAGAGTAAACTACAGTCCAGAGCAGGCACTCTAAGTCTTCACTGACCCTCATCTGTATGTTTTTATTGAAACACACAGCATCTATGAGGTACACAAACAACCTACTCTTTGAAAGCACTTGAAAACCTTTTTTCAGGAACCCAGTTCTGATGACATTAGAGGAGAGAAGAATGCATTACATTGTGTTCACTCCACTGGGTACTGATGTCCTTGCAACACAAACACATCTTAGGAGATTCCAGGGGAATTTATTCACCAGGTTCACATGTTGCACCCCAAGCTGGACTCCCCCATTCCCTTGGGGAAAATGGGTTTGTAAAGCTCAGCACATTCTCAGTGCATGGCTCACTCACATAAGGAAAGGTGTATTTGGCCTGCCTTTACTCTCACAAAATTCCACTTTTTCCGTAATCATACTTTTTTAATCATAGCACTTATCAGTTGCTTCATTTTACTTTTTTTTAATAACAGTTGATTGCCACGTTATACAGGCAATAACCTATAAACTGGAATTGCTTTACACTCATAAAGGCTTAAAATAGCAAGTCTAATTTGTTTATTAAAAAGTGATAAAAAAAAGACAATGCCCCATGCTGAGACTTTGTAAACCACCTTTCATTCTGTAATACATCTTTATGGCTGTGTTATAAACCCCTAGTAAATGGGTTTTGTAGTAAAAGTGCTGACACAACTTTAACTATAGAATCTTGAACAGCAGCAATGCAATAAAAGATCAAACTGTAATGCTAGAATATAAAGAAAGAATCATGATATGCAAAAACGAGGAAAAGGTTTGCAGGAGTAATGGATGCTGATACAAAGATACTAAATATGGACAAAAGAAATAATCTGACCAAGTTTTAAAACAGCCCTTGGAGCTTTTATAATCTGACTTTTGGCTGTTGGTGTGCATTTCTTGGGTCCAGAGAACTGCTAAAGCTCAGCTCACTCTATTGGGTTTCAGTTGCCCCTTTCTGGCATGAACAGCTTACTGTGCATGAACAACAGTCAGTTTTAATTGCACTATATTAGTAAATTGTACTGAATTAGTAAACCTGAGAGAAATGTGCTTCTGTAAGGGGTCTTTAGTGAGACAGATCAGGTGTAAGACATTCCTGCAGCAACACAAGCTGGTTGCTGTCCATCCATGTTCTTGACAGCAGCTCAAACAGCGTCCAAGTCAATAGCAGTTGCTTATCTTGTAAGAGAATCCTTCTGGGGTACCATATGCCAAATAAATTTTTATTATTGCTTCTTATTTCTCAGACTAAAGGTCTATGAATTAGTGGAATTCATGAGGAAAATGATGAGTTTAGTCAAAGAAAGGTACATATAGAAATTGTGTATTATAATGGAAATGACTGGGGGGCACTTTTGGAAGTGTTCTGACTATGTCAAGTCACTTCGTTGTTTTTCAGCTTGAATGTACCTGTAACATAGTTTACCTCATGCAACTGAAAATCAATTTGTTTTCTCAATTCCGAGCTACCTCTCAAATTAAGCCCTATAAAACATTTCAAACAGAACAAAGAAAGCTGGCTGAAATAATATTTCATCTTCTGAAATAAGGGTTTGTCAAAGGCAGTCACATTACACATGGCCAAGGAGAACACTGCTCATTTGAAAGGCTATTGAGAATCTGAGAGCTCATAAGTTCAAGTCCATCTGCTGCAGACTTCATGCACTACTAGCTATTACAGTAGCTTGACAATAATCTCAGCATCATCTTTTATTCCAGTCACAAAGGGCTGTCAAAACCCAAATAGTAAGAATTACTATAAACAGCAATGATTCAGTCTCAATGGCAATGGCTCTCTATATTCTAGCAATGTAATCTACTGCTCTACCCTTAAATTGGATATAGCATATGAAGTCCGTCAGCCATGCAGAAAGTGAAAATGTATATTGTCAAGGCCTTTGCTGTCTGTGAAACTGCTGATGAAGAGTCACAAAAGGAGTTTTAAATGCCCTAGAAGAAATTCCAAGTAGCATTAAAGTCACAAATAGCAAATTTGACAACTCCCTCTGGACTAAGAAACTGCCTTCAAAAGTTTTATATTAGCTTCATGCATCATTGTTATAATTTATTAATGTACAGTTTTTAGTTTTTCAGACTGCGTGGCTGGGGAATGGTAACTGTAACTTCTTTTTCATGATAAACAGCTGTTAGAAAGATTTGCCAGTATTCCCTCCTCTTATAATTCAAAAATGCATGCATTGTTTTTCATATTTCTGTTTCCCCAAAAGCATAATAAGATCTATTTTTATGATTTAATCAATGAAACCTGTTTCTCTATGGGTATTACTACATTGTTTAGTTTGCTAATATGCGTATTTGCACCTAATCTATTCAAAATCAGATATCATGGCTACATTAGGGCATACACAGGGTGAAAGCCACCTTTAACACTTCGGCTTTTTAAGTATTCAGTATTTCTCTGGCAATTCCTACTCATCTTTGATTACAATCTCGGGAGCTTGGAAGAAAGAAACAAAATTGATAGGCAGTAAAAATACAGAATTTTGAAAAGGTCACCTGCTAGCACGATTAAAACTTTGAATCCACCTGCTCATTATAAAGAATGTACCAAACATGAAATGGCATAAGTTGAATCTGTTCTTCCAGCAGCAATTGGTTAAATGACTACCAAATGCCCTATACTGCTCTAATGGCCATCTGTGTGCAGAGAAATTTCTGCCCTGGCTGGGTAGTGAATATACCAACAGCTGATGCATATGGTGTCCTAAGGAAGGACATTTTAGATTGTCCGGCCCAGGTAGCTGCTGAAATTCATAATACGGGTCTGTTCCTGCCCCTTACACTCCCCCAAGTGTCTTTGTTGCTGTTTTGCATCTGAGTTTCTCCATGACCCATAGGGCACTACTATCTCCAGCGCCCATAGGTGTATAGCATGTGCTTGATCTTTTGTTCATCTCATTGTAGCATGAGAACCATGGCATTGTTTCTGTGAAATATGTTTGAATTATAGGATTGTTAATTTAACCATACAGTGAAACTGGAGATACAGTATTTGGCACATTCCTTCAAAAGATAAGTGGTGTTTAGTTAGAGGCCTGACTGAAGTACTTCAGATGTTAATAAAATGTAATGACCTTAATATTTCTTATGGTCAAATTTTTCATTTGATCTTAAGCAGCTCTGAGGGTAGATTCTGGTAAATGGCAAGGGGGAAATCTACAATTTTCTTTTAAATTCCACCTAAAGTATTGCAAAAGTGAGATAGTGCATGTGTCAGACTATTCCCACTAAACTCAGTTACAAATTCTTGATTTTATTTCATCTTTTGTGTACCAGTTATTATGAACAATCTGGTTTTTGGTAATACTTATTTGAAATCCTTATCTCTATTCCTGGGATAGAGTACTGTAACTTGCAATAGCTGATCCATGGTACAGTGTGATTTACTTACTGATACAGAAATGTAACACTTTTCTGCTTCCTTGCATCACTGCACATAACACTTTTTCCTCTTGTGCCTCCCTCAAGGATGGATTCCTGTTGTATGTATTCTTGCAACCCCTTACTAGTGTAAGGATGCTCAGGAGATAGCATTGAGGGTTCTGCATTACAAACCTTGACGTTTGTATACAAGCTCACATTGCCCTTAAAGATGGAGTGAAATTTGTCTGCATCAGAGAAGTTCTAGAGAAGAGGGCCTCAAAAGATAATTGAAGGAGAAATGGAGCCACTGCATAAAGACACACCTAGTGGGAACGTGTACAAAATGAAATATTTTCATTATTTATGGTCTTGTTTTTAAATAACTTTCATTTCATGATATCATTACCAAAAATGAAAGGTGGGACAACCCCCAGTTTGGGGCTTTGACACTAAGTCAATGTTCTGTAAAAGCAGTTAACAGATATTCCCATCCCCAGGCTGTACCAGCACATATCATTACACTGATACTGGAGAACAAAGATAGAATTCATTTTGGCTTCTATTGTGCCATAAATGAAACAATTCTAAGTGTTTCAAAATGTTTGCCCAGTACCTTAGATCAGCACAGTTACCACAGCTACTTAATAATTGCCCAGGGACAGATAAACTAAGGATACAAGTAAATGTTTGCTGTGTAGGCATTTACGCAATAGTACAAATAAGTTATGGTAAAATAAAGTAATTTTTTTTCATGGCAGTGGCTGCAGGAATTGCTGCACACCCTGCAACTCCATCTTCTACCTGCTCACTCACCCCGGTGCATCAGATTGTACTCATTTGGAATACAGAGTCAGGAACTGCTGGCATTTTTAGTCTGAGTTCATGTTCTATTTACACTGGCCCAATTTTGAGGTAACTCCCTTGATTCCAGTGACCAACAGTGATTTAAACTGATTTGGTCTTCCACAAGTGTATCTTCAGATCAGGGCGTGGCAATGTGGTAAAAAAATCCTTTAGATCTATATGGATGTTGCATCCATTAACAGTGTCTGGGATGCAGCAGGTTTGGATTTCACTGAGAGATTAAGTGAGTAAGTGGGAGAGGAAAGATGCCCCTTCAGTTTGATCATGACTTCTTAGAGACTGTGTCTTGAATTGCAACTACCCAAATCTGAGCATAGCATAGAGACCATAAAGGCTTTTACTTACATCTCTGTTAAGCATCCTAGTCAGAAACAGGTTTCTCCTGACTGCTATGTAAGAAATTAGTGGGTTTTGTTTCCTTGAGGATATGGGTAGATCACAGAGAAACCAGTAGAGGTGCACAACTGAATTAGGACAGTTTGGCATTTTGGTTTCCACATATTCTATCTGTTCATTGTCTTGGATCTAGAGATTTCCTTTCTTTCTAGCATGTGCCACTACTTTAGAGACGCAGGAAGCACAATCTGCTTTAATACGAGCTCCATTCTGTCATTATTTAGAAATTGCTACATAACCAGTGGATACAAAAGAAATGATGGTCATGATCTGTTCATAATGGCAAGTTAGGTAAAGTGACTCAAATTGTTCATATAAAAGATTATGGTTTTGGCTATATAATAAAGAAGTATGTAATTAAAAAAAAACGGGAAGTGATGAGATTAGATGGCTATCTAGAATTCATACCTGTAGAAGTCAAAAATACAAGAAAGTTGCATCAGATCTATTTTAGTGTAAATAGGGTGAGAATCTGAGCTAAATTGACATGAATTCTGTGAACTGTAAACTAATTATTCCATTACTGTTGAAAGAGCACCTGACCCTGCCTCTTTATTTCACCTCCCACCACCCTCCACCCACTTCTCAAGGCAGACAATGCATAGCTCACACCTCCAGGTAACTGGAGATCCAGAATGCCAGGAATACATATAGTGCATTCCTGAAATCATTCTGTAAGTATCTGTCACTCTTTTTAATTCATGTATCCTTCTGTTATGATTGCGGAACAAATAATTAAGTGCTCTAATTGGTTTGGTCGTAGTGTTTTTATTTAAGTATTTTTAAAAGATACCAAATACTCCTTGGAAGTTCTCCTTTGGTTCACTCCATGTTTCTTCTTTGCTCTCTCATTAAAATTACTTTTGCTACTTACTTTTCATTAATTTTCTTGACATCTGCAGTGCTCTCTACCTTCTTCTACTGTTATTCTCATACTTTGTCCTGCTTACCGTGGTGGTTGCTCCTGTCTGTAAGGTCTGCCTGTGCTATGTCTCCGGCAGTCAGAGCTGCTGTGTTCTGGCACTGAATGTGCAGTTTTGCAGTGAGCTTCTTGGGAAGGCCGGGATGAACTGTACAATGTCACAGGCAGCTCTGGGAATCCTGTGATCCAGGGTTAGCTGGGTGTCCAGCCCAGGTTTGATTCCCACCAGGAGGCAATGGTGCTGTTTAAGAGTTGGACTTGATGATCCTTGTGGGTCCCTTCCAACTCAGAATATTCCGTTATTCAGTCCTGCTTAATTGAAGTCTAGCCACCCATATGGTATGAAGATGTCTGGATGGGCATAGTTGCACACAGTTGGAAATTGGTTCAGTTTTTCTCACCCACTTTCCATAAGTTTCATGCTGATACTGAATAACCTGAGGAGAATCCTGGACCATGTGAGGGCTTTGAAGGTCAAGAAACAGATGCTCCAGAAGCATCCTCATTATATTCAAACAGAGCAAATATTTTCAATTAATTGAATTTAAAGCCCATATAAACATCAGGGACTGATTAATGGTGCAAGAAACAGAATAACCACCACTTTGCACATGTGACACAAAGTACAGCCACACAGTTCCCAGCACTGTAGCCAAGATCTTGTTCAGTGAATCCAGTCTTCAGTAAGAAACCTCAGAATAGTCCCTGCTCTTAGCTTTCCACTTTAAGAATTTTATTTCTTTGGAGTGGGCAGCTGAACCTATATACATATTTGGGCCCTTTTTTGAGCTTTGTATTAAGACTACAGACAAGATAGAGACTGACCATGCCACTTGGAGGTTTGGAGAATGACTCACTGTTTTATTTCTAATTTGGTAGTGTATCATTTTTCCCCCCACCTGCACTGGGGTGCCATTGCAAGCAGCTGAAATGATTGCCTGAATGAGCAGGATAATGTCAGATTACACAAGATAATTCATTGAAATTCAAAGTGCAGTCTTGACTCTGGAACGCAAATATGATCTCTTTCTTAAACAGAATGATTTTTCTAAGACCGTTGATGCAGAACAGTGTATCACGCAGTTACCCAGTCACAGGCCTGTCTTTGGTTACATCTCTTGGCCTTCCCACCATGTAGGTGAAAATTTGTTAGCCAATAAGTGTGGTTTAAAAAGCCGTATGATTTTGGAGTACTTTGTTCTTTTCCTGTGGTTTCATTCTAGGTGAGTGCACATGAGCAATTACAATTCTCTCTGCAGATAATTGGCATTAATGGTATTCTTAGTTGTAATTATGAAACAGCACTTTGACTGCTCGTACAATGACTGTGGGTACAGTAGTGTCAAGATTCCCCTAATCTGGCTGCAAAGCAATTCTTTCAAGTTAAGCTTTCATGATCACTATGCCTGTACATCGTTTTCCCATCTTCTACCCTATGAAAGAAAAGTGAAAACTATTTGTACATCTTAAATGAATGTAGTTCTCATGTTGGTTTACAGTATCCTTTACTCTGACTGTAACTGCTTTACTGCATTTCAAATGCCTATTTTGGTAGGTGTGAACCACAAAAAGTACTGACAGCTACTTAGAACTGGGCCTATAAACAATGCTTTGGTTTTACCAGGCCTTTGGAGGCGAAGATACAAATAATACAAAGTGAAAACCTTTTATACTTCTTTCTGCCTTACCCTGAATAATGCCTAAACTAATATCCCTTCTTATTATTTCCAGTTGTTTTACACAAAGGCAGTTATATTTAAGGCCAGAATATGTGCAGCATATGTTAAGCTATTTATAGATTTACAATTACCTCATCAGACAGAATCAGGCAGATGGTAAACATTACTACGAGGCATAAGTACATTTAGAATCAGACATTTAAATAAATTCAGATCTGTCTCAAGCTTATTTAAAGGGTTTTATCTCTTAAGCCATTTGAGGTGTCTGGTTTTGCTGAGTGTATTTGTATCACATTCAGATATCAGGCTGTATGACCAACAGTCTATAGATAGCTGTAGAAATCAGATTACATTAATACTTGTTTTTTGAACCTGACACGGGCAATTGAACTAGTAAGCCAAATTATTTGAAAATAAAGGGAATAGAACTTTTAGATTGAAAATGACAATGGCTGACTTCTTCTATGGTGTTTAAAGAATATACACGCTTCAGGGAACATCAATTGGTCTCTCTCTAAAGCTGAAAGACGGCATATAGAGATTAAAAAACTGACAAAGATACATGCCAGAAGGCCAAATTATAATCTTTCAACTTCAAAACCCCAGGCTGTGGTTGCTTTTTTTTTTGCAGAAGAACAAAAATAAGAGTTCAAACTAGATCTGAGAATTGAAGGAGCACTTTAGTTGAATGTGATTAAAGTTTCCCCAGACTGCTTAAAAACATCTTTGTGTTCTTCAAAATTGTTATTTTTTAAAATACATGTACAGTTAAATGATGTTGACAAATGAAACCAGAAGAAGTCAGAAAAACAGACTATCAGTCAAATTGAGCTACCTGGGTTTGGGGGTTCTTTTTTTTTATCTGCCAGGATGCATTTTCTGTGTCTTTTCAAAACTCCTTATCTGATGCACTGCATTCAAATCTGTTAACGTGTTTTTTCTTTGGATGGCAGAGAAAGAATGCAATGATCCAAATTCTATCCTTTATTACTACAGTGCTAATCCAGAGCAATGCAGTGGAAGTCAAAGCAATTCCTTCAGAACAGCTGCATTGTAGCTGAAAACAGTATTTGGCTGGAGGTCTCTTCAAGACACAGTCTGGGCCAGGGGCCCAAAAATACAAACCAGAGGAAATATGAAATGATGTATCTAGAAATCCATCCTCTTAAGGTAGATAGCAACCCCCCAAATGCTGGCTGCAGGAAGGAGATGTGTGACTTCCACGTCAGTGCATCAGTAACATCCTCATCTGTGCAGCTGCTCACACAGTTTGAGCAAAGTCTCGAGCCAGTGGGAGCTTGCTGCTGCCCTTGGGCACAGTCCAGGCTGCAGGGAAGGAGCCCTTCCAGCAGGGACAAGCTCACAGCTGCTTGTCAAAGGTGTCTATACCAGTCCCGGCCCTGGCCAGACTCAGTGAGCTACTCACAGATACTGGCACTTCTCTAAATCATCAGTTGGGTTAAGCTACCAAGTGAGTGCTCTGAACCACTGTCATAGGAACAGAGCGCCGCGAGAGCCAGCAGTCCAGCCCAGATTGCTCCTCTATACCACCAATACTGGGAGCATGGAAAAAAGGTTTGCACAACCTCCACCTCCATCAAACGGTTCATGCAGCTATGTCTGATGTGTCTGTGCCACCACAGACTACGTCTGCGTTACGTCTATGTCTGCCTTAGAAAATATATTTCATGCTGGTGACTGATCTGTAAAGTGGATATCCACTAGGACATGCCCACAGGCTGGAGGTATACCTCACTCATCATTCAAATCTTCTGCTTTCTGAGATACCCTCTGGATTTTTTCAGTTGTGGACTTCACTGCTAAATTTAGGATGCACTCCACTCTCTGCATGAAGGGTAATTGTCTGTACATGTCTCTCTTTTGTTCAAGCATTTTCTGGGACTCCAGTTGCTCTTTGAAAAAGATCTCATTGGTGTCCCAGAATTACAAGGCACAGGGTAATTTTGCACACTTAGAAAAAAAGAAACAGTGATGTACATATTTGCAGCCATTTCTAAGATGATTATGGTAATTTGCCATGCTAATTGCCACATAACTGCTAGGTTGTTGGATGTTTTTTTCCAGTTTGCCTTGTAACTGTATTCCAGAACCTAAGCTTTTTCTGTAAGTCTAAACCTCCAGTTCTTACAGTGGAAAAGAAAATCTTTGAAACATTGAATTTATCTAAATGTATAAGAAAATAGTGAGCACTGTTGTGATGGTACAGGGGTTGGTTTCAGGAGGGTGATGAGGAAGAAAAAGCACAAGGGGCGACACTGCTCTGTGATGCAGCAACCTCTGCACCTTACTGTAGATACCTGCAGAACATTTACATTCATGCAGAGCCATAGAACAACCCAGGTTGGGAGGAACATTGAAAAGTCATCTGGTTGTACCTTTTGTGGCAAAGGGGGCCTAGATAAGATTCTCTAGAACCCTGTCCAATCACGTCTTCAAAACCTCCAGTGACAGGGTCCCTACTAGTCCCAGGGTGGTTCCTTTCCTGAATGATTGCTCTCACTGTAAAATAATTATTTTTCATATCAATATTAAATATCTTTGTATTATATGTATATTGATATAGACTGCACAGGACACAAAGCCATCCTAGACAGCCTGTGAATTTACACATTCAACACCAGATCCATATTACCATCACTTTTCCTGCACATTATGAGATAAGTCACAAGATATCTTTATTTGGTCCGTGAGTATGTTAAATCCTAGACAGAATTGAGTCTGAATACAAATAATCTTCATACTGCAGCAAGGGATAAATATGAATTGTTTGTCCAGCACTGCCATATCTATCAAACTCTATTGTTGAAAATACAAAGTAGAGTTAGTGTGGAACTTGCTAACTAATGTGTTTCATTAAAAATACTTGCAGGTCTGTCTTTTGATATGTAGAGTTGTCTGGGGAGTTTGGATCATTTTATTCCCTATAGCATTAACATGCTAACCCTAATCTCTGCTGCCAAAAATGAAGAATGAACATTCTTTTGGAGAAACTGGCTGCTCATGGCTTGGACGATTTACTGTTCTCTGTGTACCAAAGACTTGGAGATGTGGCACTTGGGGACATGGTTTAGTGATGGATTTGGCAATGCTGGGCTAACAGTTGGACTTCATGGTGTTAAAGGTCTTTTCCAACCTAATTAATTTTATGATTCCTTAACACTCTTATTACAGGTGGCTCAATGCTCATTTAGTGTGGTTTGAAATTCACTCTGGTCTTGTATTGCTATACGTTGAAACTTTTCCTTCATCTTCCATTGCCTTTTTAATAACTGAAACCATATCAAGAGGGGGGAAAATATTAATGAAAATTTTACAGATAAAAGTAGTAATAATAAGCTTACCTCCAAAAAGCTCCCTGACAGCACAGATAAATCATGGTGAAATAGAAAGCATGGTGTAGTCTTGCTAATTATAAAAGAATTAATACTGCATGTAGTCAAACCCTACATATTCAGGTTTGTGATCACGGTAAAATGCAATTACTTTTACTGCAGTTTGTTACTATGGAATCAATAGTATCACTACTAACATGCAGAAAGCATAATTTATAGAGTCATGTTTAGTTGTGGTCAATTTATTTCTGATAAGAATGTTTCTTTTCCTTAGCTGGAAAAAAGATCTTGCTAAATAACTAAACCATAATTTCTTTCTTCATGTAAATATAATAAGCTTTAAATTAGAAAAAACTGGTCAGTATTACATAGTCTTGCTTTAGTAAGTTGTCAAAATAATTACTAAATGTAAATTAATCATTTAGGTCCTTGATGTGTTTAGCCTGTTTCTTATTAGTTGCTTTAATTTGTTTTTATGTAGTTAAGAGCAGGCTACTTTGATCTGAGATTGCTCTATTTCGTTCAGTATCTTTAACTTCTAATGAGTGTAATTTTAGTGATAAAAATGGTTCCTAGCTGAAGTGTTATATCAAAGTCTTTCTAAGGAAATAAAAGAATTTACTGTTTGTGAAGAAAGCTAATCTTAGGGAGGTTATGAATCTGGAAGAGAAAGGGTGGAAGTTCTCTAGTTATCAGTAAACCAGCAAGGGCTTTTTATCTGAGCTTTTGAATAAGAACTCTGAAGAGTACAGAAAGGAAACTTTCTGCTTATAAATTCAGAATTTTTCTGAGGAATGCAGAAAAACTATTCGTGGAGAAATTGAAGGAAACATTTGTATTTTATCAAGTAATTATAAATACTTACAGTAGTGTAGTCTCTGGACTACATTCAATATAATATAGTTTTGAAGCATCCAAAACCAATAACTCTTTTCAAAGGAGTTCAGCTCACTTCTAGGTCCTTAAGCAAATGGAAAGTTTGGATGTCTGGCCAGTGGTGTCACACTGAGAACTTCAAGTGGCTAAATGCTTTGAAAAGTCTATCCTTAATCTTGTGCCAAATGGGAGGTGAGCTCTTTTGATAATTTGGCCCAGGGTTTTGTAGTTAAAAGTTTGTTTGCACGTCCACTCGGAAAAGTGGCCTTTAATGAATTTCCTAAACTTTTTTCCTAACTTTTCTTTATTACCAAGCACAGTGGTAGGAACAGGGAGCCTTCTCTAATGCTAAGATTCATAACTAGGGATGTTGAAAAAAGATCTGCGTTTTTTCAGGTTTTTTACAAGATACATGCTGGAAATTAACTGTTCCAGTAGGGGCAGCAGTAAGATGCTGTGGAATCTTTTTCAAACAGTGTGCATTACTTTCTGAAATTCAAGGAAAACTACTTTTGGTCTTGTCCCGTCCCGCCCCCTCCCCAATTATACGGGCTCCATGCAGAGCATAAAGCATAAATCAGGAGAAGAGTTTGCATAGTTCATATATTAGCTGCAGACATGTGCAAGAACAATTTACAGAAATTCTAGGACATGAAGCCAGAAAATATACCTTTTGCCTCCAGCAAAAGTGTTTGATTCTAAACGAAAATTGTTGAGAAAAGATGAAGGAACAAAAGAGCTATGAGCAATCTCTTTGCACTCTGTTTGCCATAGAATCTAGGGAAAGTCCCTGGAGATGCAAAAAGATACTGCATATCTTTGCAGTATGCACAGCCTTTTGGTTGTGGCTGCTGAAATTCTTGGTGCTGTCTTTTTGCCAAAAAAGGTCTTGTATGATAGAAGCTCCCTACTCACCAAAAGTTAAGATTGCTTGATGCTGGCAGAAAATGCTGGTGCTCTGCCAAATAGGCACCTCACGTATGAATTATGTTGTATGTGTGTGATACAACATAGATGGCTCAACATTAGCTGTGTGCTGAAAAATGTAACGGCATACACATCAATTTTGAGTAGAAAAAGCTTGATGCTGTTTCGTTTTCAGATGTAATAACTCATTGTGCTGGTGCAGACCAAATGTTTTCAGTGATAAGCAAACCTGCCCTAGTTTTCAAGGCTGAATGGTAACTTCAAGATTAACAGCAAGGCTACTTCCTGAATATATGTCTGTTTATCCAGATATCACTGATGATACTGGAGTCTTCAAAAAAGGGAAATATTCAGCCTGCCATAAGGAAAAGTATGTGACAGGAACATATCTTGCAACAGAGGGATTTCACAGCTGAGAAAAGTTGAGCACAGTTCCCAGAGGCATGGCTTTGCAGAGGCCTGTAGACTGCAAGACTACTGCTTCATGTCCCAGTAAGCTGCACATGCAGCAATAAATTCTGCCCTAGGATGAGTGATCCTGTTAATTGGGATTGGCAGGCACAATGGGGCTATGATCACAGTCACATTAAAATGATGTGTACTGACTGGGCTGAAAAAACACCCACATCAGGACAAGCCCCTGGTGACATTCCTCATTTTTAAGGATATCTGAGAGGACACCGCTAAATGTATTCCTGTGTTTCTATCAGAATTACTAAATAAGCTAATTGGAAATATTAAATGTAGGTTATTTGATTGCTAGTGATTTAACAGCACCTGCAAATAATTGTATGAATAGAGACATGTGTTAGCCTGCTATATGTATACCGTAAACAGTACCCAGAAAATTTGCAGGCAATATGCAATTGCTGGCTTTTAACTGGATAAGGAATGAATGCCTATATTTAAAATGGTCATCAAGGAAAACATGGATTGGTTTTGGGAGCCCGGTTTTTAAGTACTTTGTTCCGTGAGGAAATGTTGTGATGGTTGGAAGAGGTTTCCACATGAGAGGTTTTCCAGTGCATTTTTATTTAAAACTTGAGGTACTGGGTGACACCACAAGCAAATGTATCTGCAGAAGTTCTGAAGGGATGGAAATTGCAACATCAAGGTCACAACTCCATGGTGGTTCGGGAGGGAGGGTTGGAAATCTCTGAAGCTGGCCTTGCCCGTGGAAACACTGTCACATAAGGCCCACTCTGATGCTCAAAGCAAAATAGAGTTTGACATTTGAAAAATGCACATTCCACAAAACAGAAATCCAAACTCTAGACTAATGTATCTTGCGCGTAAAAAAGCAATTCACACAGATTAAAACAACAAAACTACAGATAAAAATACAGATAATGTATTTGGAATATAAGGTAGAAACAGTGCCGTTTCAGCATTGTTTCATGACAAGTGCAGAAATTTGCAGAGCAATCGCTGAGTTCTCAAATGATGACAGGTTCTACCTCCCTGGGAATGTCCATTAGAGTAGGACCCTTGCTGCACTGTCACACAGGGACTCAACCAATTGCACAATACTTGTTCATACTCCACTCTTTAAGGGAAAGGGCCAGCACCCTCTGTAACTTTCTGTTACCCATTAGGTTAGTCTTTGGTGACCATGGCAGGCAGCCCCCAGGGCTTCATGAAGAATCCACCACTGCACATCTGACTGCTCACACCATGTGATGAGTCGGTCACTGGATAGGCTCCAACGCCAACAGGTATTTGCAAGTAGCCACAGCCCTTTAGAGCCCCATCCGCTCTCATGCTAGGATGCAAGTGTCATTCTGGGGGATAAAGATGCCCAAAGATAGGTCAGAATAACAAGACTGGCAGCTAAGGGTACCAAGTGTATGTAGTCTCAGAGTCCACCTGCCAGCAAAGCTCCGTGGTACTGGGATCCTCATCAAGCTCTCAGTTTAGTCCCTGGACCTACAGTTCTTCCCATTCTATCATGGCCACAAGCAAAGAGAGATCTTGGCTCCTGTAACACAACATGAGTGTGCTAATGTTCTTTTTAGAATTGCAATTGCAATCACAGAATAAATTAGACTGCATTACGAATTTATCTCATGCCTAATATCAAGCACATGAGTAATCCAGTGAAGATTTCAGTGCTTTGCAGAACTAGGGTCTTAAAGAAGTTTGGTTTTCTGGGAAAGTTTCTGCTGTTTCATCTGTAAAGTTAGCTAGATTCACAGAGGCAAGAACAAGGGAGCAACTGTAGCTTATTCCAAGTAAGGACAGCAGTGTATAGTGCACAATCACAATGTGAGCTTTAAACACCAGAGCGATTATGTCAGGGGCTAAAAATCAAGATGTTCCCGTCTCTCCCCCTCCCAAAGCAGTTAATTCAAAAGGAGCCAAATGTTTTTTCTTCTGCCTTTCTTCAGGCTGTGGTGAAGCATGGAAAATTTTAGCAGAAAAGGATTGTTGAAGATGTTCTAGAATGTGTGAAGTGACAAGGTAGAATGAAAGTGTTGTATCAGCCTTAACTCTCAGGTCTTTATTAAGTTACATCTTGAATTTCTTTTTATCTTCTGTTAACTATAAAGTGTCAATGTTGGAGTTTTAAATTATAAATAAAATGTTTGGTTTGACATATTTAATAAGATCTCATATCAACAGCCTGTCTGAATTCTTAATAGTTACCATAGCAACTTCACAATTTTTCTCTCAATCATTATTTTCAGCCTTTGGTCACGTAATTTTAAAAGTTTGGTTTCAGCAAGAGCAGTCTAGTTGCAAATTTATTCATACCATTCTTTTCTTTTAAAGGGCTACCCATTTCCTGCAGAAGTGTCAAAGTTTCTAGCAGTTAAAAGCAAACTTAATGTTGCTTTTACAGGATTACACAGGCAATGGCTAAAATAGTGATTTGGGACTAAGTAAGAAATGAGCTGAGTCCATGGTTGATAACAGGCTTGTGATTAACTTTGATAACCTTGAACAAGTTCCAAGTCTGAACTGTGTGATTATCAGGTTTGGACTTTAGTGTCTTTAATAAATTTCAGTTTTCCATCTATAAATACTTTAAGAAATATAACTCTTGAAGTGGATAACTTTTTTTTTTTCTCTGTGCTCACTGTTTTGTATATTAAACTGCATATTTCAGAGGAAAAAAATCCTATCTTTTATATGTAGGTACAGCCCCTCCTTCATGTGGTCCTTGCTTCACCCTCCTCTCTGAGTCCCTCTCTAGCTTCCCCATCAATCCAAGATCTGGCTACCTAAGATAAAATCTTTTCTCTTCATGATGTTTTATGGCAATTGAAATAAATTTTGATGCTCAGGACTAATTGTCACAGGTTATTAAATAGGGGAGATATTGCAGTAATAAAAACTATTTTTGAAGTGGTTTTGCTAAACTCCTTTTTCTGGAGGTATTTGTTTCATGCCATCTGAGAGACTTCCAGATAGTTAACCTTTATGTGTCCTAGTCAAAATTTCTTTTTCTGGGTTTTTGGGGGCTTTTTTGAGGGTTGGAGTGTTTTTTTGGCTTTTGGTTGGTTGGTTGGTTGGTTGGTAGGTTTTGGTTTTTCGGGTTTGGGTTTAGGTTTTTGTTTTGTTTGGAAGGAGTAGGTGAAGGTGGTGGTTCTTTTTTTTATTCTTTTTTTTTTTCAGTTGAGATATTGTTGGTAATTATGCTGCATTGATTGAATAAGGAAAGGTTTAATTATTAATCTGTGAGATTCACAAATTTTTCTTTGGACACATGCCCACTGTGAATGGATGGATGTAACTAAATGTGAATACGTGAAGCAAATAAATGGCACAGTCAGTAAGCTTTGTTTGCTGTTTCACCTCAAATGAACCTTTCTTTGGCTCTGTTCCACTCCTTGGGGGTGACAACACACTCCATCCCTTTAGTCATTATATTTTTCAAACCCCACCCACCCCAAAATGTGTTACTTACATCTAAGTAAGACAGTTCTTTATGCGTACTTACTGCTTCTGGCATGTCCCACAGTGTAGGAACAAGCCTCTGTATTAATTTTGCTTTTTGCTTTGATTCTGTGTCCTTGCATCTATGCCTGCAATCTTCCAATAATGACCTCAACATCCATTCACCTCTTATCTACCCCATCCACTTCTCTCCCAAATATTGTTGTGGTTTTAGACAAAATTATCACAACACGGATAGACGTATAAATTCTTCAACTCAGCCATATGGGTAAATTTATTCTAATGATCCCAGTTTTCTTAATGTTTTGATCCATCAATGTTTAACCATTTTTATAAGTCATAATGTATGGAGTCCATAAAGTTAGAAATGTATCATATTTTCCCCTGTATTTTTTCTCTACACATTTGTCTACATAGGAATCTCGTTTCTGAGTCTTAAAGTAGGATTAAATCTTTTACAAAGCAGCAGTTGCTTGGCACATTGTGTCTTCCCTAAGACACAGAAATAGTAGGAAATATAAATACTTTCAAGGCACCTTCTCTGCTATGTACAATAGCAAATGTTTTCATTCCTTTTTAAACGTTCCTAGAAGCATTTGAAGGCAACCCAAGGCATTGAATGCTATACCTGTTAGCACATGTTGCAGTAAACTTTTATTGGTTAGCTGGTTTTTATTGGCATCCCACTGACATTAGATAAAACGAAAAGCAGAATGAGTCCCACTTTACCCAGATTATCAGGATTGAAAGAACAGTTCAGGTACTGCTGCTCAGAAGGGGACAGTGCTGGAGGGAAAAACCCAGAATGACCTTGAACTGCATTGCCTGTTGCTGATTCTCTTCCTCCCCTGGCAGAAGTCCATCTCGGCATCATTGCAATCTACCAGAGGGTGCTGCTATGGACACAGGCAGAAAAGAGCCAAGTGTGAGATAGAGAAAAGGCAAAGACAAAAAAGGGGAAACCCTTGACTGAAACAAAGAGCAAAAATGTGATGGGTGCTATGGGTACTAATGGAACAGCACTACTATTTCAGTTTAAGTCCTGCCACAAACACGGTTTTCTACTGCTCTTCCAAAAGTATTGGAAAAAACCCTAGTCTTTAAATAGCTGAATGTTACATCTGCAAATCATCTGTGGAAATAATCTGTCTGTATTTTAAAATGGAGAAGTATTACCCTCGTCTGTTTCAAGAGCTCAGGTTTTAAACAGTTTTACCCTGCAGCTGTATTCTCCTAGTCCTCCGAAAGAACAGCCAAGAGTGAAACGAGTTTGGTTTGCATGTATTCTGTAAAGTGCTGCTCTGAGGATAGACATGGAAGACTATCTGAGTATTTTAACAGGTCTGATCTTCTTCCTGAATATCTTCATTCTTACAGCTGCTTTCCTCTTAAAATCCTCACATAAAAATTACTTTCCATGTCTGTTGAAATCTGTTTCCTTCTGCACCATCACTCACAAGCCTTTTAAGGGTTTTGTTGGTTAAAGGACTATGCAGTAATTACTTTTGTTGCTACAATACTGTGATAGATTAGACTATGTGTAGCTTCCATACAGGTTTACCGCAGAAAATGCTGTTCATATTCGAGGATATTGTGAAGATTGTTTTTCAAGTGTAAAATCCCACAGAGCTTCATGTATCTAGTCTTTTAATTTTGTGTCTTAAAATAGCTTTGACCAAAAGAAATTTTACATAGATCATCTAGCCTGCACCATGTAGGAGAGGACTATCAACAGTCTGCTCTTGCCTACCCCCACGTTAAAATAAAAACACAGGGCTGGAATAGCAAGAATAGTCTCAGCTGCAAACGCAGTTACAGAGGAGCTATGGAAATGGGCTGAGCAATTACAGAGAGCTGTGGGGAGCCAACAGTCCCCATTCACTGTCCTGGACTCAGGTGGGGTGTGACAGACAGAGCCGTGGGACATGCTTGGCCTGCTGCCCTCTCCCAAGAATGGCTGTGCCACACCAGCCCTGCTGTTCTGTACAGTGGCACTGGCCAGGCGTGACATTTTGCACATGAGGTCAGCACAAAGTGCCGTGAGAATCCAATGGCAGTGGGATGGGTTTGTGGGGCTGGGTGGGAGAGATGAGGGCAGCCTGCGGGCTGTCTCTTGTTTGGATCTGTCTACATTGCAGTCGTTTCTTTGAGTGATAAAGAGAGGAAAGTTCACATGTTGCAATTCCAACTCATCTGTGTATCCAGACTCCTCCATAATACTATCATCCCAGGGCTTGGCAGCATCCGTGGCTTCCCAAAGGTGAATTTGCAGGCAACAGTCATTTAAACACTAACACATCGCTAGTGCTAGTGCTGCCTTTGGGCTTCTCTAACTTCTCCCCAGGGAACTAACCTGGCACACAGCTGGTGCTGGATTTGGGGAGCTCAGACATGGAATGAAGCAGCATGTGCAGCCAGGTTGCATGGTGTGGCACAGCACTGGGTGCCTCCTGGCTGTGCCCAGGACAGCTTCAGCATAGCTCCAGGATTTCCACTGTGAAGATGAGGCTGGAAGTTCCCCCTGTGCTTTAGTCTATTTTGATATGAAATTGATTAGTGGGAATTTTTTTTTCCAAAAAAAAAAAAAGTAAGAAATTGATTTGGAAATTAAGGAAATCAGGCTGGCTTGGTACATTATCCATCATTATTTGTGAATAAAGTGGACATATATTGATTTACATTGTATCTTCTGGTAGCTCTTCACAACTCAAAACTCTGTATCCAATAGTAGATGTCCTGTTCTTGAGGACGTAAGTTGTTCTTTAGACTTTTCATATCTTCTTGTGTTGTTGATTGCCTTCTGTCATATCCCTTTATGTTACATCAATTCCTCTTCCAATGTGACTGAAGGTCAACAAAATAATATTACATAGTGGTAAAACTAGAAGGCAAATACGCCTGTCTTTGGATGAAATATTGTACCTACTATCAGCTCAGATAGTGTACAGTCAATCCCGGTTTAAGGCAGATAGTTAGGATTCTGTTATCTGCTAAAAGTGGGTAATTTTCTCTAACCTTGAGCCATCCAGAGGGGACTGAATACCTGTCCTCTCTGTCTCTAACTGCTGCACTGCAGATGTGACCAGTAGTTTCATATGTTTTTCCCCCATCAGAAAATATAAAGGGAAAATAGTTATTGCATAACACTAATCGTTCTACTTTCTATTCTCATCTTCCCAGGAAGGGACTGAATCCATGTACAGTACAACCCAGGCAACATGAAGAAGCCTCAGTGTAAAGGAGGGGGAATCTGTCCCTATCTGCCAGCAAAAGAACAGGAAATTGGACAAAATGGTTATCATAAATGCATCCTGACAATGGAAAACAGTTTGCAATGATGCTTCCACCATTAGGCCTCATTCAAGAGCAATCTATAACACAAAAGTCATTTCAGATGATTGCTTACTTATTTTTCTGCTTATGTGTATATTAGCCAGAATTTTTAATATGTACGTGATAGGTTCTTTGGGGCTGGGTTGCTTTGTGCTTTTGCTCTGTTTGGGAGGGGTTTTTGGTTGGAAAGATGTTTTGGTGTTTGTTTGCTGGGGCCAGAACTATGAAATAATGCAAACAAGTCTAATGCACTTGTAGCCCCCAGCCCAACAACAGCAAACGCCACACCTTCAGGAGTCAGATTACAATCAGGTCTCCTATACCACAGTTGCCCCACACCCTCACACCACCCCCTGGTGCTCTGGCACTGTTTTGGAACTGTCCTGCTGTGTGTCGGTGTTCGTATTGGTGCTTCCCGGTGCCCACGGCCACCCCATGCCGGGAAAAACCCTTCTTCTGCTCGGCTGGGGACAGGTGCACGTCGCGGTCCCGGTGTCTCTTCAGGTGGGTAGACCTGGTCTCTCCATACTCGGAGTAGACGTAGTGTCTGGTCCAAGAAAGTATTGGACACCATATCTAACCTGTGAGTGTGTAAATCTTTCATAACTGCACACAGCCTCCTTGCTTGGAGCCGAGCTGCTGCGGGAGTGGCGCGCGCCTGGCTCAACTCCACCATGCCGCCGCGTTGCGGGCGGCTGCCCTGAGCCACGCTCTGCCATAGCACAGCACGTGCCGGCCATGGAGGAGATAATTTGCATATTCATGACTGCCTAGTTTGAATATTAATGCCTATCAGGTCATGCATGTGCAGTTGTGAAACGGACCTCCTTAATCACTGAGAAATCACGCCGCTAAGATGTGAAGCCGCAATATGGGGGGGTCGGGGCGGGGAAAGTTGAAGAGGGTTGACTGTATTTCCAAACTTAGTAAAATCTAATTTCAGCCCTCCCACTCCACAAGCAGCGACTCAGCCTGTGCAGGAACCACCTGACCTCTTCCCACCTGGGCCTGATAATTGAAAAGAGCTGGCTGGCCTCAAGCCCTGTGGCTCTTTATGAAGCAGACCACCCCCAACACACATACCTTTTTCTCAAAACAACATACGTTTTTTGGAGGGGAAAGAACCATTTATATGAAAGATGGCAAACCCTACAAAAATTACCAAGCCCAAAAACATGTATGTATTTTTAGTAGCTGTAAGATATTCACATATGTTTTTTGGGAAGTAGACATACACAGCATCTATGCACACATATTCACGTGCATGCAGGCACAACTGCTTGATGGCACTGGTCAGGTTCCTGTGAGCAGATACCAGGTAGAAAATGCAGGAACGCAATAATCCTCCTCATATTTCATACACACAGATGTGGACCTGCTCACCTCTTTCCATTTTGTACTGCTCTAACACAATTTCATGAAAGGGTTCAGAAAGACAGAATCCAAATGTGCAAATTTGATGACCCGTCCCACTGTTTTCTGACTCTCCTTAGCACTATCTTTCATGTTTTAGGTACTAAGAGCATAGTATCACCTTCCTTTTTCTAAACTAGTCATTTTCTCATTTCAGCCTTGGCATTCACCTCTTTGTATGGACATTCATACTTATGAGGAAAAAACCACCAAACTATTTTACAACTTATATCTAGAAAATATAGAAACATCCACAGTTAGAAAACTCTCAAAGGGGTTCAGATCTTGGCACTACTCCACTAAAATACCCAGAAATCCGAGAAAAGGACAGGTTTAACAAGGCCATTTGCCAAGTCTAAGAAAAAAGGAAAAGCAACTAAAAGAGAGCATCCAAAAGTCAGTTAAAATCACTTCCAAAGTGCAAAGAAGACAAGAGGTCAGTAGTCAACAAAATGACATTTTGGCTGTAAAGAGTTTTTATTGCACCTTGCTCATGTATCACATGAGGAATGATAAAGGCTCTTTTCATTGGGAATGTCAGCTTTGCTTCTCTCTCTCCTTTTTTCACCTTGTTTCAAGTGTATCTATGCTGTGATTTTTCCATGGAGGGGCCTTGAGTTGTCCGTGATTACAAATGGATATAACTTTGCCTCACATCATTTCTTTTCTGGACTGTGAATCCAAAACAACCTTGAGGGTATGTGTGAAGATTAGAAGATTCCTCCCATCCTTGTTCTCTTTTTCCATAAGGCCTTATGAAGGTGTCACAGCCCACACTTCACTGTGGTGTATCTGTAACAGTATTTGTTAAGAACAAACTGATAAGAGAGCAAGGAGAATGTGACAGAGATCCCCAGATAACCCACACTGGAACATCTTGGTTCTTTTTGCTGGCAAAGCCAACAATAGCCAGTTGTCCCTTTTTCTATTTTTTCCTTTTTTTTTTTCCTAAAGGAAATTAAACGTAAGAGATATGTTAGCACAGCCTTAAAGCTGAGATTTAGACATGTTTTCCAATGTTATGATTCCCACAGCAATTGTAATTCAACTTCACTGCACATTCTACTGCAAGGCATAAAAATTAACATCACACTGTATACAGCAGAATATATTACTGTAGCACTCTGTGAAATACTGTAGCAATTTGAGAACAGCATTAGGTTGTGTCTACTCCAAGCTCTTGAATGAGTGTGTAACTTTAAGCATTAATATAGAAGTTACTTGGTTTGGGGTTATGGTTACAGTCCATAGCAAGATTTGTACTTGCGTGTAACTTGCAGCACATGTTTTTTATGTGGATTTTTTTTCTTAGGATTACTCTAGTGTTTAAAATCACATGCCACCTTAAATACCAACCTTCTGAGACCAACACCATTTCCACTCAGCAGTTATTTGATCAGCTGCTTATATCTTTTAAGTCTTTCATTTTTCAAGTAAAAATTTCCTGTCCTTGCTGACACTTTTTTATTGCATTTAAAAATTAATTTTAATAAAGTTCCAGCAAAAATAGTTAATTGTTTTTGCAAATTAAGTGAAGCATAAAGGATACTTTTTCCATTATAAAAATTGCATAGGCCTGTTATTGAACAACACAAAAGCTGCAGCACTTGGGGCAGAATAATTAGATTTGTTAGGTGTTTAGGGGAAGAAATGCCTTCAACTAACTGGTAAAAGTTTATTTTGTGTTGCTGAATGCTTGGAAATCATTGCTCATTCATACTTGGAAATCCTTTAACAGGGATCTTCTTTCACTGCTGATGTTCCCAAAGCAAATGGGCTCCATGGCTAGTGAAGAACAAGTCAATTAATGGCTTAGGGAAAATATGATAAATTTATGTACTGGAAGAACTAGAGATGCATGTCATTGCACCCACTTTTACTACTTCTTCAGCTCTCCCACTCTTAATCTACTGTGGCATCAGACCTTATGCTAAGAAAGATTTTACACTACATAACCACGCCTGGCATGTTTTTCTCACTAAAGGTTATAAAATATTATCAAGTGAGGTTTCTTGATATTTGAGCCACTACTGTACTGTTCTAACAAACAGAACTTAAAAGTACTATTTTATTCTGTATCAGTAAACTGTGTGGTAACCCAGAAGCACAGCTATGGTGTGTTTCTGTAGACCATTAGTGATTTTGTACTTGGTACACAAGATATGGAGGCCCAGGTTTTTAGAGCAGAGCTTATTACTGCAACATGTGGAGCCAGCTGGTGCTCTGATGAGAGGACTGCTGGTTTCTGCATCTTTTATTATCATAAAATACATAGTGGAGCCAGAAACACCTCTGCCTGGACTAACTTCATTTATTTTTCTGGCCTCTTCATCCTTGAAGTGTATGAATATCCTGGGGAATGTGCACACATGGCAGCAAGGACAGCTGTACGTGTGAATAACACTTGGTTGTTGGTCGTGCTGTTTCCAGTAGCACCGGTGGTGACTGAGCCATGCCAGGCCAGCAGTCCCACTAATCCTCTAAAGGATTTTCCTCTGCCTGCAACATGGATCAGCCTCCCGAGGCAGCACGAGGCTCAGAGCCTTGCTGGGGTCTCAGCGGCTCTGAGGACGCAGAGGGAGCACACCCACTGTGAAACCCACTGCCTGCTGTTAGAACCTCACATGGGAAAAAACTGAGAATACCAAACATGAAGGGAAGACACAAGCATTTATACAGAGAATCCTGTTACTGAATATTCAGGATCATAACCCCGGTAGTCACAAGGTGTGAGAATAGTTGGATCTTAGTACAAGATGAACGAACCCTTTCCCATTTGCAAAAGCAGCTTCCTCTGTAATGATCATCTGCAAACAAATAATTTAAATATTTCTTCACACATTGTTTAGGAAATTAAAACATTTAATAGGAGGGAAAAGTGAAAGTATTTCAGCAGTATTTTAGACCCCCAGTGAACCTACAGACTGCAGAGTTCATGAACAGATGAACAAATAGTGCTTTTCCACAGTGGAATACAATGTTTTTGGAATTAAAATAGCATATGAATTTAATATCTCTAAGAATAAATCATTTACATTACTGGGTGGATATAAAGAATCTGGATTTTTCAGAAAGGGCTGAGAACACGACATAGAGTAGAAGAACAGGCTTAGAGCTTCAGGCAGTCTCCTCTGGAGACTCCTCTGAGCTTGCTGACAATAGTAAATACGATATGATTAAATAGATGCCAGTTTGAACCCTGTGGAGGCTAATAAAGGTAAATAATTATTGTGATTTGGGTTTTTCAATCTTATCTGCAGCAGGCAACCCCCAGCCTCATGTGCCAAGCATCTGTTTCAAGAGCCAGGTGCTCCAAGAACCTCCCAGTGCTCATTGCCGGGGATGAGCTGGGCATGTAAGGAAAAGCTTTCCAAGGAAGCTCTCGCTCTGGCACCCATATAGCAAAGATGGAAAGGTTCTGGATTTCGCTTAGCTTTCCAGGGGACAAAATCAGAAGAGATAATTATAGTCAGGCAAAATAGTTGTGGCTCCAGATGAGAATAGTTTACAGCTTTAAACTCATTTTTTCTAACTCTTCTGCAGTCTCTTATATATGCATTGAGTGACAGCAAATTGTTTAATCACTGCAACCCAGTTTGATTAGAAATCAAATCCTGAAGTTGTTTGAGCAATGAATTGCCCCATCATCTAAGAAAAAAGAATGAATTATAACTTTTATACTTTTGTAATGGATTTTCTCACATTTCTGATTTTCAAATTATTGTTCCCCTCTCCAGACTAGTATCAGGAAATCATGACGAAGTAAGATTGTCAAAAAAGTCATATGGAATTAAAATTTCATCTCCACATTGTATCAATGAAAGCCGGTGAACCAAAGTCTTCTGGTTCACAGGATGTGTGTATCAGTTCTGTTACAAGTCAGAGAACTCAGAGATCTCTACTCTAAATGTCCTTCTGTGGGTTCGGTATTAAACTCATCTTGTACTTCTGCATTGTGCATTTGAATCTTTTCCTTAGAAGCTTTTTTTGACATCATCTCTTCATGTATTTTGAAGTGATTCCATCTGAAAGATTTCTTCCAGCAGCATTTGTACTGTAAGTCAGTGTTTATTCTGTAGTGCTGTAAAATGTATTGGTATATACAGATTTTTCAAATGTGTATTTCTTATTAGTGTTGGAAGAGAACTAAGTGGGGCAGATTTAGAATCATTAGATTTACTGAGTCTTCAATATTCAGGCCCCTGAATAAACAGTTGAATTCTTCAGCAGATTATTATAATAATAAATACAGTTTTATGGAACATCTGTGCCCAAAGGCCTCTTCAAAAGCACATCTAAAATTTTAGCATATTGCAATCTCTTCTGCTTCTCATCACATTGTTTTGCTGAATTGGGAAAGAACTGCCCACAAAATAGTCCTGCAAAAATGTCACAATAATCAGAGTTTACTGGGAAAAAACTGTGAGGTAAGAGAATAATGGATTAAATACATATGATTACATAAAATTCTTGGTTTCCATATAAACAATACACTACCAAAGTAAACTGCCCCAAAATACATATTGCTAATGTAGGCTTAAGGTTGCAATGTAATGCTGTTGCATTGCTGAGAGCAGAACAGCTGGCTGGAGAGCAAGTAGGACGAGGGAACTGATCTTTCCCTTCTGCTTGGCATTTCTGAGACAGTGTCTGGAATATTGCAGCTGGTTTTGGAGTGCCTGAGGCCAGCAGAGAGTCCAGTGGGCAGCCACTAATAGTCAGGGGCTGTAACATACAATGATGTGAGCAAGCTTGGTTTGTTTAACCTGGAGAAGAGAATGCTGGGGAGGAGTATAATCAGTCTTACAGGGCTACAGAAAAGATGGAGCCAGACTCCTCTCAGAAGTGCACAGTGAAAAGATAAGGAGCTGTAAGCACAAGTTGCAGTGAGGGAAATTTTAATTGGCCAGAAGGAAATAATTGTCACTATGAGAGCAGGGAGCAGACCCACAGAGGCTCTAGGATCTCTTGCTTGGAGGTTTTAAAACACAGCTGGGCAAATCCTTGAGAAACGTGTTCCAACTGTGAAGTTACACTTACTTTGAACAAGAGTTTGGGCTTGATGATCTTCAGTGGTCCCTTCTAACCTCATTTTTTCTTTTCTGTGGCTCAGTTCAGTTAAGGTACAAAATGGCCACCTTAGCTGTACAACCCCTGACATTCCCTAAAGTGGCAAGACTTCCCACATATTGATCAATAAATAAAATGTCAAAAATTACAGAGAAGGAAACAGCATGAACTATCATCGTTGTATACATTGTCTTGAATGCCTGTATGATCTGCAGATAATGCCCAGGGATTTATGTAGCCAGGTGGGAGCCTTGTGACTTGAGGTCTGGGGTACTCCTGTCTTGGAGAAATACACGTCAAGTTGAGTCCATGGTGTCAGTATCGGTTCACAGGATTTTTTTCACTAGGAAATTGGCACCAGAGTAAGGCCATGTTGAAATGTGGTTTTTCCTGGCCTTAGCAAAAGGAAAGGTGGAAAGCAGGGCGAGACTGATGAGATATGGGCTGCAAGTCCTGAGTGATGTGAAGGGAGCAGTCTCAGAATCTGAGGTATGTAGTGTTCACTACCTGCAGATTTGATTTAGTAAAGCAATGTTAGACTTTATTCCATTGTATTCGTGTTGAATGGTAAATGTTTATTAATTTCATAGCCTAATGTTAAATGTTTTGATACAGATTTAACTAACAGGGAACAGTTAGGAAATCTTAAAAATTCAGAATTCTAATTCGTTAATGCTTGATATCCAAGATTTAAATTTAGAAGTACATGATACTCTGTGAGAACTTGTGGCATACTAGTGAGCTTTAACTCTGTTATAATCATGATTTTGGTTCGTAAATACTATAAAAGAAAGATGTAGGGTGATGCTTCAAACCCATCACTCATGCCTGACTTTATTCATACTGCTATCTCTTCTGCTGCTGTAAATGAAACTCATTATAGTTTTATCATGCTTCAGATTGCACTTGTGCAGCTTTCTTTTATGCACATAAGGATGTAAATATTTGCTTTTCTCTGGATTTTTCTGCTCATATCTACCTACCAGTTAGTGGTTTGAGTCTTGACTTCTAAAAATATTTTATGGCAAGAGTAGCTTGGTGGAATAATGCAACTTATCAAAGTTTTCGTTCATAGCAACATTTACTGACTTTCCAGTACTATTTTTGTGCCATACCCACATTAGTAACATAATCACAGAGTGAGTTTAACATCTTATCACTAAAATAAACTATGCCAACCATCATACTTCAGATCAGACTGACAATTAAAGAATATGTATAATAAGTGGTATTTTAACAGTTTTAACAGGGGATGTTGCCTGCTTTCAAATGCATGTGCAGCAGTGAGCTATAGTTTCAAAATACTTTGAAATCATTACTGCTACAATGCAGTATTTCTGATAAGCACTGAAAGGTGTGCCTGTAATTCATGATGAATATGGCCAAGCTAGTATCAAGCTAACCTGATACAATGAAAACCCAAAAGAGGCTCCAAACCCAGATGTGAATTTGTTCCACTGCTAAATATCCTCCTAAACTGCCACAACACTACTGTTGGAGGTGCCTGTACCCTAAGCAGTCTCATGTGTGCTTTGTTACATTAATACCAGTTTCACAGTTTCTGTTATGAAAAATCAAGACAAATATACTATAATAATGCATCTACATTGCCAACATTTCTAGCTGAGTGGACGATGTTGGCTTTAATCAAAATATGATGTGTAGAGTCTTTGGGATAAAAAAGGGTAATTAAGGTTTGTTGGGCCTTACAGATTGACTTAGAGATCCCAGCTGACCTTAACAGTGTACCTTGTATCCATCCTACAGAAATAAACACGTAGGGCTCTCATTCTGATCTGGCAGTGTTTGACACTGGCCTTGCAATAGCATAAATAGCTGCAGTGGCAGAGGGTTATCAGTTAGATTCGCGGTATTTTCTGATGGGCAGGAGTTATATAGAGCCATTAAATCAATTAGTTCAAGAGACTCCAATTTGCTGAAACATCCTTTATGTTAGGACATCTCTAGGTAAAATTTGTGCTTAAAATTTTTAGTGTTCACTTAGCTACTTCATCCGGTAAATCCCTAATAAAGTACTCCAAATATGATATGCACAAGGAGATAAAACACTGTCTTCATAAACACAGCAGAGAAAAAACAAGATGTCTGAAACTATTACTCTAAAACTATTATTCTGTGGAGGGCGGGAGGGGAGTGGGATTTGTGTTGTTGTTTTTAAAACATAGCACGTGTGGCAGCCTGGCTTTTATGAAGCAATATTTTACCTTCCACTACAGGACACAATGTTTTCAAACATTCAGATGAAAGCAAACAGGGCCTGAGGTTCTGCTGTCTCACTTACGAAATCAGCTATAGACATGTAGATAAGCTCTTGCTTGAAAAAGAAGGCACGCCTGCTGCCTCATTAAGTATAGCTGGTATAAGCACTGCATTAACTGACTAATGCACAGCAGAATGCCAAATGGAGTCTAATCAGAGTGGATTCCAATTTATAGAAGAGATGAGCCGGTGACTTGAGGTTGCCCTCATCAAAGAATGCTGATATTGTTATTAAATCTTATTTACTCATCTCTGACATTAAATTATAATCCGAACTATGTTGTTTTCTCTGTTTTTGTGAAGGGAATCAGATATGGATTGAACGTACATACCAGCTTTAATTGTGCTTCCTTGCTGAAAAATGAGCCCATGAACCAAAAAGCAGTGGCTCTGGGAACTGGGAAAGGTTTTTGCTTTAATGCACAGTTTATGCACTATGTCATCGTTAACACAAGGTACGTGTGGATGTGCACACTATGTACATACACTATAGAGCCCGAATGAAAGGGAAATGTGTATAAGCAAAGTGCCGGAAAGGTCCAGAAATGTGACACCTATCTCAAACTTCTTTTGTCCTGGTGTGGTATTACCAGTCACCCAAATTCGTCAGTTCATAAATGGTTCTTGTAGCCACAGATATTGAGAGCACAGAATACCTCCTAATGGGTCACGACAGGCTGTCACTTTTCCTGCAGGAGAACTTGATTAATCTCTTTTTACATGGCACATTATGTTTGCATTAGCATGAGCTGTTAGGTAGGCTATGTTGTTATTGCCCTCTTGAGCTATTACTCAATGATATATTTAGTGCATCTTACATGCAAACTTTTATGACTTGAGCTTTACCTTTCATTGAAAAGGTCATGAGTTCATTTCCCATTGAGAATGACTTTTCAACCCACTTACCTGAAATACAGTGTTGCCATTTTTAGCTGCACTGCAATGTTCATTCCACCGGAGAGAAAATCATCTTGAAAAAGCACTTAGAAGTAAAACAAAGAGCTGACCTTACCATATTCTGCTTTGTAGTGGCTTACCTGGTATCTGTGTAAATGGTCCCTATAGCCACAGCCATTGAGAGCACAGAATACCTCCTAATGGGTCACGACAGGCTGTCAGCTTTCCAGTAGGATGCTAATTGATTATACAGCTTTCAGACTCACAACATGTTCATCCAAAGCCCAGCATTCTACCTTTTTCCGCTGAACAGTTTTCAGCCACTCCGTGCTGGTTTTTATGGTTTCAGAGCCAGAAAACAAGCAAAGGTGCATTTCATGATTTTTAAAAAGTATATATTATTTGAACCTAAATTACGTGTTTTTACAGTCAGCTGCTGTGAAACTAATTATAAGGAGTCTATAGGCATTCAGTTCTGCTTCTTTAAACATGCAAATAGCTCTCTTGTCATTATTATGGTTCAGTGAATAGGAACAGGGGTAAGGAGGGAGTTTAGCTATTGATTTTTGCGGGGCAGGAACTTCACTACAGAGCTCTCATTTTTCTGACTTGAGTGGAAATTGTATAAGACCATATAATTATTCTCATCTCTGCTATTTCAGCAATGTTTAAACCTGGGCTTCAGGTTCCCTAGTTGCAAAATGGGGACGGTGATCTGTGCACTCTGCTAAGAAGGGTTTAGGAACAATGGGTGATTTTTGCATGCGTGCCAGTGGTTACTTCTCAAGTGAACAAGGTGAGCAGGATACTTAATTACTTGGTGTGAAACGACAGATTGTTGTATTCTCCAACTAGCTATTTCTTAGTAGTGTGGTGCTAATGCTGTTCCTCACCGTATGCAATCAAAAGATGCTGCAAATTAAATAGTCATAGCAGCCACAATTAACTGAAATCAATTTGCACATTTTTTCTGAGAATTTCTTCTGGGGATTTTTATTTTCAGCAGCACCCAGCTTTATCATTAATTTCACAAACCTGGCAGGGACCAGAGTGCATGCAGAGTTATTAGTGGTCTCTAAATAGGGGAGCAGGCAATAGAACTAAAACCTATCCCTGGCTGAGATCCCACACCATGGCTCTGCTCCCTCAGCTGACCCCTTGCATTTTTCAAATGTTGGGTTTTCCAGTGTGAATTTGTTAAAACCAGAATGGGAATCACTAACCCAGTAATGCTCACTATTGGAAGTGAACTGAAAACCTTCAGTCATGCTAGAGAGAGAACTGGCACTGCAAAATATCCTGGTTTGCCTGCCTGGAGAAAGTCTGATTTGAAATAGTGTAGAAATATTATAGAATACACACCCTTAAGGACTAGATTTCTTAGTGATCATTTTTGTCTATGATCAGGCTAGAGAAAAGTGAGAGCCTTGTAATAAATACACAACACAGAACAATAGTTAAAACTGAATAATAAGGCCACGTGGTCTTTCTTTGAATCCATATTACTAAATGTTCGTAGCTTAGTCTTTTGCATCTGTTTATGTCAGCTCTGAGCTATTGCCTGAAGGAAGCATGATGTGACATGACATAATGCAATGTTCATGTCACCTGGTAACACACTCTGAAAGGGACCCTGGTTTTTTAAACTTGTTATACTTGGAGATTATTAATTGCAAGGCTTTGCTGCTGTATTGTTTTGATCCTAGTCACAGCTGTAACAAAGCATCCAAGATTTTATGGCTACTACAATTCAACTTTAAATTTATACATCCTATAAATGCCATAATATTGTTATTTTAATCTGTAAATCAGGTTTGTCATGGGCTATACATTAAAAATGGCTCCTGTGTCCAATATAACTCCTAGCAGCCCCAATTTGGGTGGATAAGTGTTGATTTTAAAAGGACTCTCATGCCCTAATCTCATCATATTCCTGACTGCCACAGTGCAGCCATGTTGTGGAAGATCAAGAGGGAAAATATTTCTGTTAGTGAAACATTTATTCTTGGTAGGCATTGAAACTTTGCTAGATTTTTGGTTCTGTCATTCCCTCAGCATTGTGCTAACGTTGGTACAAAGCCTCAAGACCAGAGCTGGCCTGAGCACAGCCAGCCTGCAATGTGGAGAGTGCTGGGCTGGACAGAGTGGCATTCCATGGCAAAATGATGAAACAACCCTTGATAATTTCACAGGAATGTGGGTCAGAGTGGAGTCAAAAAGGCAGAAAAGAAGCCACATAACACAGGAACCTCCTGTGACAGAGCTCATAGGGAGACGGTGAAAATTCACCCTCCACTTGCAGGAGCAAGGCCCAGGTGAAGGGATCTGAGTACCAAAAGCAAGGAAAGAGCCAGGGAACACAGGTTAATTCAGATTTTACAAGCTGCCTTTAAGTCTTGGTACACACAGTCCAGCCACAGGTGGCTGCCCAGCCATGACACTTGGTGAGTGAGCATGTTGGCTGCGTGTGGGAGATGGGACCCAACAAACTGTGACACTGGAGACCTGCAGGAAAGCAGGCTAGCAGGAAACACAGCAGATGAGCAGGTGCAGGGTGAAGATGTGTATCTACTGCTCTTTGATTTGGGTTGCCTGTCCTTAGAGGGTGTGACAACCAGGGATTGCTGGTAAAACTTCCTCTTGATTCCTTGTTTTGGCCCATCATTGTCTTGATACTGAGATGAAGGTAAGAGCTGTAGGTAGACGCTTCTTGACTGACTTAAATGTCATTATATCTAAGAAAGGTGATGGGAAACATATCCTAGTGAGTGGTACATGCACCAAGCTGAGTGACAGCCAGTGTGTTACAGTATCACAGTATTTGTAAGGTTGGAAGGGACCTTAGAGATCACCCAGTCCAACCTATCCAACACCCATCTAAAACATGGCTCTATGTGCCTCATTCAGCCTGCTCTTAAACACCTCCAGGGACGGTGACTCCACCACCTCCCTGGGCAGCCCATTCCAATGGCGGATCACCCTTTCAGTGAAGAATTCCTTTTTGCCATCAGATCGAGTTGAACGTGTCAAGAGTTGGTAAGTTTCAGTTGCTTCCATGAGAATTTTAAAGCACTCCAGAATTAAATTTGCATATTATCTGTTCAGAAAAAAAGATTACTCATGAAAACAACCTGGTTCATGGTGAGTTGTAGTGAATCAAAAGAATTATTGTTGCTTACAGGTATGAGCTGATCATGTGCTTTCAGGGAGTCATGAATTTCAGAAAACTTTAGTCTGTCTTTTTCTGTTATTGAGGCTGCACCTTTTCCAATCTTGTTATTAAACAGGAATACCACCTGGACAGACCAGCAGCTTTACATGCTTGGGGGTTTTTAAGGAAAAGAAAAAGATACTTTTCAGCTGATATTTTTTCAGGTAAGAGTTATGGAAACGGAAATGCTCTCATCCCCCCACAAAAGGGGATATTGGAGAACAAAAAGTAGTGTAATTTTGCCTTGATTTCCCAAGTAGTACATGGCCTTAGTTACTAGGGAAAAGTTCCACTCAGTTGGATTGTTTCCTTCCCTAGAAGGACAAAGAAGGTGTTTTGCAGTTTCTGATGAATGTTGCTCTGGTCACAGCTGAATAGACCAGGACACCATTCATTTGAGCAGCGAAGCTAATCCTTTTATTTAGGACAAGGGCCCTTCATCACTTGGGCTGCAGGAAGATTCCCCAGACCTTGGTTCCTCTCTCACACATACCCACAAAACTGGGGTGGCAGCAGGAGCAATTCTGGCACCAGATCTGAGCCAGGTGCTGCTGCCTGTCCCCAGTGATTCAGTGAGAAGCAGTGGGCATGGGACCACCTTCCGTTCTGCAGGTCTGATTTATTTTCCATTCAGTCACTGTTTTCCTGGCTAAAAAAAAATAATATTAAAAAAAAAAGTTATGTAATTGGTTTTCCGGTTTAGATACAATTTCAGCAGCATTGTAAAACAGTAGCACTTTTGGACTGGCATTAGTGGGAAGAAAACAAACCCCCTCTTTCTAGTACAGGACAGTTTTAGATGTTTCAAACTAGAAAAAAACTTGAGTTACCTCTTTGTAATGCATTGAAGAATAAAAGTCTGTCCATTTCCAATAGCCTCCCTTTGCAAAGGTTCTGATCATGCAGTGTGGTGGTAATGAAACAGATTGTGCCCTGTCTATGCACCCAGATCTTGAATGCTTTAAGATTGTTTTGCCTTCGATGACTGCATTCCTGAACGTAGAAATTCTTCTCCTCCATCCAGATTTCAGAGCAGGATGTAAGAATGATAGATACACTATTAACTCTATTTACACAGTAATTTCTCCTTGAATATTTGAGTAAGAAACATGCAGGTTTATCGTGTGGTAGTTAGTGAAAAATTTTGAATGGGCACATGTGGAGTTTGGCCAGAGAAGACAGCAAGAGAGAGCATGAGTGCCAAAACCCAAATGTGTGCATGCTGGCTCTCAGTGTGAGGAAACATGTAACCTGCACTGCTCTGCTCTGTAGTCATTATGGTCAAATCTTGCTCCCTTTGACTTAAGTATAATTAACAAGAGCAAAGTTTGGCCTCTGAACTGCAGAAACCCATGTGTGGTAGTTCTTTTAAAAACCTTCTTGTATCTGTGTATGGGGATAATTTTGATATTTTAACACTGTAAATTTCTGTGCTCCATTACTGGAAGATGTGTCTGACCTTAGCCCTCTAATTGTGCAGTAATTAGCATCTAAATACCATGCTGAACTCCCTGCAAATCAACCAATTGGAATATTAATTCTTAATCTAAATATATCCTAAAAAAATAAAAATTGTAAAAGTGCAACTTCAGTCAGTAGAAAACTCTTTTCTCTGCATCTGGTATTTCTGTGCAATGAGGGGGTTTGAATGTATCCATAGACACACCAAAGTGCCTCTGAAACTCAGTGGATCTCATGCCTCCCTCTAGTCTCATGTTTAGGACCAGAGCCCCAAATACTTCATTCTGCATATACATACCAACTCCAAGCAATAAAATCAAAATATGCATCAAGTCAGACCTTATACACCATTATTATTGGCCATAACCATATGGCATATCACAAGTCTTTCTGTTGTATTAGAACAGTGTTAGTGGTAGTGATACAGTCTGTCTAGACAGTTTTGTGACAAGTTATAGTGGTGAGTACTAATCTCCCAGGATATATCCAAGTAATGAATAATTAAAACTAGGATCTCCCCCTCTCAGATCATGGAAAGGTTGCCATGTCCTTCCCACTACCTACCCAAGAGCTAGAGGAGCTCTCACCTGGTGGGTGGCCTGGCTCTTCACATAGTCTGGATTCAAAGAATACCACTTCTGCTATGTTTTACACTGTAAAGGCAACATTTAATATAATAATTTTATGAGCAGAGAATTTAAATTTTACCTTTTAGTTTTGATTTTTAAAAAGTCAGGCTTTTCAACTGTTCAGACAAAAACTATCAAAGATACTGGAAAGGCATGGCCATGGGGAAAAAAAAATTAACCGTAAAGGGGGAGTCAGCCTCAGAACAGATAGTGCCTGAGGGAATTTTCATCACTGAACGCAAGGTTTATTCCAAAAATCTACACTTGAAAATTCAGAGAAAAACCCACAAATGTCAAACTGAAAATAAGAAAATTTTTTCCTATTTTGGGCTATTTTATCAGGAGGCATGCCTAATATTCATTACTATTTACATAACACACAAATATACCTCCCCCCCCCCTCAAAGCTCTGCAAATACGTTGATCTGTATTTGTACATTATGATAATCAGCAAGGTTTGGGAACTTTGGTCACTTTAATAATGTGATGGTATTTAATATATGCAAGACTGAAAGCTTTATGTTGTCAGTAGCAAAACATGAAATACTATATGAATTAGGAAAAATCCAATAACGAACAGCAGGATGCTCCGTGCATACATATCACTGTTGTGGTTATGAGCAAATACAAGACTGTACATGATTAACCACGATTTATTCTTACTATAAACTCAGCAGACAGATGCAGAAGACATACTGTAATTGCATACACATTTCCTCCCAGAGCTTAAAACCAATAAAAATATGGTAATTTTGTATAACTTAAGACACTTTCTTTACCACTTTTAAATAAATAATAAGGGTTTAACATGTTTTCATTGTTCTGCTTTTGCAGTTTTTGAAATAAACTGTATTTTGAATGCTGGTATGTAATGAATTAGAAACAATATTATCTACAGGGAGATATATTTTTGTAGAGGAAGATTTTCTGAATTAAACTTAGCAACATACAGAGGTTTTATTATATGCAGTCCCAGCTTTTTAACACTTTCTGGCTTATCCAGTAGTCAGAGTTTTGACTGAGATGGGTTTTTTACATCACAGTTTGCCATTTTCAGAAAGGATATTTTTAATTTCACTGTGTCTCTGAATAAAGACAAAACAAATATCCAGGCCAAAGTCAGCCTCCAGAGCTCAGAAAGTGGATAAAAATTTCGACAGTAGTTAAAACTATGGAAATGTCAATTGTCTCACTGTTATTTTAAACTAGAAAATTCTATACAGAGTCCAGAAGTATAATACAAGTGTATCTATATATACAGTTAATTTTATCAAAATAGTGCATCCATCTGTGAGTGTTGTTCTAAGGTTGCTGAGCGAGTTGAAAACTCAGAATGTGATCTACCAACCTAGCAAATTACTAAGTAGCTGTGGACAACTTTTCTGAATATGTTGGTTTGCTGAAGTTTCCTGTTGCAGGTCTCGCTGCAACCATAATGAAGTAATTTCAGGACGGTCTCAACAGATTCAGCCTCTACAAGATAAGTTATTCTATGAACTTGTCCCTCTTCTCTCTCTTACCCCCTTCCAATTTCTTTGAAGATTTTGTCCACTTGGTAAGGTAAGTGCATCTTGAATATTCATTGCTCAGGGCCAGTGCAGATGAGAAACTTTCATCAGCCAGCCACGTCTTTCTGCTGTGACAAAAAAGGTTCTCTTCACAGGGCATTAGTGTGAGCCTTCTGGAGTCCACAAAGTTACTTTTTTTGTTTGTGTTTGTGAACTAGGAATCCAAACAAATAAAATGGAATGTAGTTGCTGAATACTCAGATCTTTAGCTGAAGAAAGCCAGTTTTTGTCTTTGGTTTTCCAGTCTGATTAATCCTTTTATGAAACTGAAAGCTGCTAACCTCTGTAGCTGGATCACATGGCAGCGCTCTTTTGTCTGCCCCTCTAATGCCGCAGAGCACCTTCAGGAAAGCCAGTTCTTCGAGGAGGGTTAAAGCAGGTTGCCTCCACAGATCACTGTAATGGTATATTTTAATTATGGTTTGCCGTGCACTTCAGACACTCCAGCAGGACTGCCTAATTAACAAGGTTGTTCAGCTTTCACATAGTATCAATCAACTAGTTGCTGAAAATGTCTTGATCTCATTTTCTGAGATTAAAGTATAAACGAAGGACACTTTGCTCCATTGTTACTAAACTAAGGCACTACCATCTGGTTTGCAAATGTGATATTAAAATCTCTGGAAATGTCTGAGGCCCCAGCTCAACAAAGCAGTAAGCACATGCTTACCTTTGAATACATAAGTAGAACCATTTATTTCAATGGAATCACATACTTAAGGTTGAATGTATGCTTAAGCATTTTCTTTTAATCAGGATTTCATAGACCCGTTTTGTAATACAATACAAAACTTTTCAAAATAGAGAACAGTGGATGAACCTGTTCTTATCATTAGGGAAATCGTAGCTTAAATAAATTAAATATACCAAAAAACTTGTAAATATAAGGCCCAGTAACTGTGCCTGATAAGATAATGTAATTTTAATTCAAAAATCTTCCACAGTGTTTTGTAGTTTGAGTCAAGTTGTTAAAAAGGTAATTGCAAGTTATACACAGCAAAATTAGTGAAATAAAATAGTCATAATTTTAAATAATTTTTATCCAGAATATATGATATCCAAATTTTTAATATCTATTTGGAACAGTTACATTCTGCTGAGGATTGTTATTATACTAGCAATTGAGTGATGGCTTAGGTAGATATAAACTAGATTTGAACTGAACTGTAAAACTTCCCTCTCTCCTTTTCCCTCCCAGTTTGCTACATAATTTGGAAAATTCTTACTTCTGTAATAAAATATAGATTCTTTCCCTACAAATCTGGGAATGGTTTGTGTGTTTGCCACTAGCCCCAAGGGGCAGTACACTGGATCCAGGGATGTGTGGTGATGTAGGAAATCAGTTCAGTTCTCAACACTCAGTTGCTGTTCTGGGGAATTAATGTGTACCTGCCTGGCACAAATCTCGCTCGGCAGTGGACTTTGCTGTGCAAGTCAAAGCTCTGCCTGTGCTCCCCCAGCCCCACGCAGGCCAGGAGAGGAGGTGCAGAGGCAGTGGCAAGAGCAGCAGTCTCCTGCAAAGACCACTCTTCCTTCCCACTGCAAAGCATCACATGGAGAGCACATGCAGTGGAGACAGATGGTGCTCGCTTTCCCTGCAGTGCCATCACTTGGCACTTGCAAAGGAGAATGTGATGGCTGCGCAAATGTAAAACTGTGGGTTTCAATGCTACAAACTCAAATTTACCCCTCTGCAAAGAACAAGAGCAAGACCTCTTCCCCACAAACATGCCACTTCAGTTCTGTTGTGATGGCGTATGTGTGAGCTTAAAGTGGTGCTCAGGGACAGATTTTACTCATAAAATCATAAATGGATTTCATTAAACCTACGTGGTCTTTAATATATCAGACATAGTTGAGCCTCGGGAGTTTATAAAAAAAAAAAAAAGGAAAGAAATGAGAGAAAAAGATATATTGGTTTATTCCTCTCATTCCCCTCTCCCCCAAACATGAATCATAGATGTTTCTCTGCACTGAAAAATAAACTAGATTAGAATAAGAGCTGCATAAAAACGAGGTGAAATGGCCTTCCTGGGAAACAGAAGTCAATGCATGTATGTAGATATGGTTTCAAATCAACAATAGCATTTTTAAACCTAATTAAAGAAATATGTTCTAATCCTCTCTCAAGAAAAGCAAAAACACGAGTCCATGACCAAAGAAGGCTAAGTTAGTGAGCCAGAAGAGAATATTGTCTTTAATAGTTTCAGTGGTTTTGAAATGAAATATTTTGGCATCCTTTTACTATCAAACACATTTTTTTCCCTAAATTACATTCACACTTGATGTCTTCAAACCTAAGTCAAAGGTCAAATACATAGTTTCCTTATTCTTAGTCCTTGTTCTTTGAACGAGTTTTTACAGGCAAAACATGTGTTTCCATATTACATTGGACTTAAAAAAAACTTAGGAATTACTATTTCTGTATTTAAGGCATGGCTTTGAAAGGAGAAGGGTTTATTATAAACAGTGATGTTTTATTAATGTCCTGCATATGAATATTGGAGCAAGTACTGGCGGTTGTAATGTGCTGAATAACTAGTAACTATTTAGGTTAAAAAAACCCTTCTGCGTTTTTATAGTGTGGTTATCTTGAAAACCCATGTAACGGTAAAGCTCTGTGGATTAATGCCTTTGAATCAGCAAAGCTGCTTCAGATTAACAATTCTTTCAGCTTGTGCCATATTTTTTTCATTGTATATAATAACAAACATGATTAGCACAGAAGTACTATGCTCTCCGTAACCTGTTTGTAATTGGGAGAATCTGTAGTGTGTGTCCTACAGTCCATCTCACATTGAAGATTGAAGTGTAATTACAGTGCAGGCAATCTCATCTCCAGTAATTACAGCTGTCACCATTGATCCAGTTAACCAGGATAACTAAGTGCTGAGCCAGAGTTGACAAAGCTTTCTGGCTAAACCCAGATTGCTGTATGAGAGGTTTCTTGTGGTTTTTGGAGCCTTTTTTATTGCCAGAACACTGGTGCTTGAAAAAGTAGGTAACAAATATTGTGGATTATGGATTAGAAAGCTGAAAGCAAAATCTGATTTCCCCTCATTCTCAGCGTTGAAACTTGTAGACTCACCTTGCAAGGCAAACAGTGAAAAACAAACCCTTCCATAAGTGATTTGGATGTGGAATGGGGCATGACTTCCTCCTGATGTACAGATCAGGGATGGGCTTGGTTCCCACAAGGGCAGCACAGTGCAGAGAAAGGGGCATTGCCTGCCAGAGGGCACATCTGCAGTGTCTGGGAAGGAGCGGTGCAGGGAGTCTCAGGCCTGTCAGGTCAGCCTTGGGTCTGTTACTGCAAAGGCCTTTCACAGTTCATCTGCTCTGCCAGTGAAGCTAAACAGTTCCCAGTTTATGTGTTAGCCTCAAACACTCGACAGTGTTGGAATGCAGGAGTGTGCCAGCTCAGATAAGGAGCAGAGCTGGGATCTCTGTCCTGACGCAGCCCTTGGAGGTGTACATGCCCATTGATTCTACATCAACACAGCATCCTTCGAGCCTTGCTGTGTTCTGACTGAGAGCAGTTTCTGGTCCCATCCAGGGAGAGATGTTACCTCTCTTCTGCCTCTCTCTGCACAATAATTTCTTAAAGATGGGTTTAGGTACTGCTGCAATCTAAATTGTTTAAAGACAAAGGCAGACTTCAGTCTGCAAGTCAGGGTCTTAAAGTGCAAGTTTTAAGCTTGGAAGGAAAATAAATCCCGGAAGATTTCTCAGTTCTGACCAGGAAAGGAAATACTCAGATGCCTCTTCAAAAACAAATTAATATTTTTCAGAAGTTTAATAAGGGTGCAATTTCCTTCACGATACTGCAGTGGAATTGTTTCCTTTTTGTGCTGCAAACACAAGAAAAGCAGCTGCAAACTTCCCTATATGCAGGTACTAGTGTGGGTTCTGTTGCCTTGCACATTCTTGGTGGTTGACATTCCAGATTTAGGACAACATTGTGAAATTCTGTGTAACTGAGAAACACTTTCTTCATCGGGGTCCATAGTGATGTCACTGGGACCACCTGAGGAATAAAGTACTCTTCCATGGATTTAGTCTAGATTTTCAATAACTGGGGAGTGTCTCACATTGTTTATGTCAGGCACTTCTCCAAACCCAAGCTGGACTGTTACAATATGATGTACCTAGGCTACCTGGCTTTTTGTAAAAGCAAGGCATGAAGATGTCAGTGAGCAACAAGTTTTGCTAATTACTTCTTCTTGAAAACTCTACAGTATTAATATGGTAGGCTAAAGGCTTCAGTGTTGCATTTCTGTGCCTCGGGCTTTTTAGGAAAGGTACAGATTTTGAGGAGGTTTTCTTTTTTCGGAATTTTTCGTATATTCCAAAAGTACTCCTTGAAAGATGTTTTGAACAAAACAAGAATTTACTGTTTTCCTCACAGTTTTGTCTGTGTCCTACTTGACCTAGCACCACTCCAAAATATGCACAATAGCCATTATGCGAGTGTTAGCATTGACAGTGATAACTGTAAACTCCGAAGCAGGAAATCTCAGAAATAGTTCACCATCAAGCTTAACACATACCAGGAAACTTCTTTCCAAAATGTCACCAGGGGAGACCATAAAAAGGTGGCATGTCTAAAATTTGTCGTAACTGTATCCCAGACCATAGGGATAGCAGCACAAAAAGCACTAGAGGTAGACAGTTGCCTTAGGGAATGCCCGAGAGAATTTTTTTGGAACACGGTGGCCATGGAGAAATTTACCTTTCCATGAACAAAGATACCAATTTATTCAGTATTCTGTAAGACAGAATGAATCCTCACAACCAAAATGCACAGCATCTTTCACTCTTCACTAAAGCAATATATAGGCACCTTATGTGCAATACTTTGCTTTTGCTTGTATTTATAGCCCCATTGAAGAAAAAAGTCTATTGGATGTACTCACCATGGGACCATATATACTCTAGCATCTGAGCAGGATATAAAATTATCCACCAGATGCAGTGACTGGCTGTGCACTATGCAGTCATCTCTGTGTAATGTCAAAAAAAATAAACATAAAAAAAGAATTGTGAAGCCATGTCCCATCAATAATACAAGGTATTGTAAAAGGGCCATAAATTGAGAGGACAGCTTGTTGGTTTGAGCTTTGGTTTTGTTTTGTTTTGTTTCTTCAGTGAATGCGTTTGTCCAAGAAAAACCTTGCAGTGAATCAGTGTTGTGCTGGTGGCTGTTTTTTAAGAAATATTTTCTAGTTTTTCTCTGAGCAGTGCAAATAGCACCTGGGTTTAATGAGGAGGTGTTTTAACATCCATTCAACTCTTTAGTTTTCTACATTTGAATATAGAAGACTTTTAACAAGAAGGACACCTTAGAGGTGTGTTCACTTTAAACTGTTCAGCCTTTCCTTCCCCTGTTCAACCCTTTGCTGTTTTGCTGCAGCATCCGTCAGTGGATCTTGAAATCTTCAGGGAACACTGATTAATCTTGCCAGAGGAGAAGGGTGGCAGCTGCTAAAGCAGAGGAACTAGTTCTGCTTCCATGAACGTCGATGGTAGAAGTCCCATTGACTTAAGCAGAAACTGAGGCATGCTTAGCACGAGAGAATATCCTCTTCCAAATAGAAAAAAAACGGATGCATGAACTTGGTCTATTTTGCAAATACACACATACAGTACACAACTCAGTGTCAGATTGGGTCACATCACATATGAAGGATGTGACAATGCAGAGCTGTAGTAATGTACTTCAAGCACCATCTCTTAGACATCCCCAATTTGGCTTTATTTCTCATGCTTTAGGTTCCTTTTCTTTTACATGGGCTAACCCTGTTCAGTGATCCATTTTTCTCATGCATGAGAGTTTACATATGCACCTGCATATTGGGCTTTTTCATGTACCTTCACTGCTCTACAGAATGTTAGAGGAGCACAGCTAGCACATTAAACTGCCTCTGCAATACTGTGCTCCACTGTGCATGTTTTCTGGCTGTACAGCTTAGTATGCATGTTTTATTAATATTCAGAATTACATCTGTAAACATCTTAACAAATTCAGGGGGGAAAATGTGATCCAATATGTCTTTGTTCAGATTTTCATTAGAGAAAAATTCTATGACTTTCCTTTCTCCCAGAATGTAGATCCATATTCTCTGTGAAAAAATACTGTCTTTCCCTGTTCTGCACAGCTCATTAGCACTTCCCTCCATACACTTATTTCTGGTGCCATTTATTTCTTCTGATATCATATTATGCAAATGTAATACACAGCCTCGCTGTATAAATAAGAAGCCTTCCTTAGCACTTATTTCTTTTTTTCAAGCTCTACAAAGTGCATTTCACAGGCACAGTTGCTCTAAAACAATTGCACGAATTGGGTAACAGATTAAAAATACCGGGAAGAAGAAAATCCCCAAACAGTCAGTCTTAAAGGTCACAGAGTAAAGTAGTTTAACTTCATAAAACGGGATCCTGAGTCCTGAAGGCTGGCCAGGAGAACCTTGGAACATCATATGTGGGGAGAAGTGAAAATCTTTGCATGTTTAATGGCATATTTATGACTAGACAAGCTCTAAGGAAGTCTGTGGTTGTTTTTTCATAATCCTAAACACATCTGTTTTGTTAATTGGAAAGAGCTTTTAATAAAACTGAATGGTGGGTGCTTTCCTTACTTGAAAGCTGAAGCAACAATTGCTGCTTTTCCCCATAGTGTACATATTTGGAAACAATTGTTCAGTTTATACATTTACCAGGATGTATCAAGATTAGGGCAGGATTTTTCTGCTCATGTCTAGCCTGGAAAGAATACATTTAAATGTCAGTCTCAACTGACGCAAAACATTTTGCCTGACCTGAGACAAAGAACTTTATTTTCTAGAAGGGTTATTTAGGTTTTTTTAATCACCAAAAGCAAATGGGTCTGTCAGTTTCAAAATGCAATGTCATTTTGGAACAAAAAGTCAAAATATTTCACCTAGAAAATGTCAATGAATAACATTTATAGTTCTCTGATTTTACTCTTTTGGCCAGACTATTTTACAACATGATCTGACTTTCCGAATAGTTCAATTCTCTCTGAGACTGCATATCTGTAAACTTCATGTACCCTGAAAATATTTTCAGCCTCCTCTAGTCAACATGCAGGTACTGCTGAGATTTAAGTTGACTCCAGTATCCCTCTGCCAAGGCACATCTTTAGGTCATAAGGTCTGCCCCAGGCTGCCCCCAGGGCTATGGCCAAGGGTAATCACTGGAATAGCTTGTCTGCAGCCAGGTAGGATCAAGCCTCGTTTAGGATCTCTTGCTATCAGAATGCATGTGCCAGCTTGCTCTGTGACTCTGATCCTCTTATCTCTAGACAAAGTTTTGTTTTCACTCATATCTACGCATATCTAGGGCCTTGTCCTGGAAATTCTTGCTCATATTGGTAAATATGAGGTTCCTTTGAAGGCAAAGCAACTGTTCCCAGTATGATCAGGAGTAAGTGCGGACAGGACCAGGCCTACAACCAATGCACAAACACTTGTGCAGTCAGGCACTGTATTTGTATATGTTCATCTTTTACAATGTTAAGGAAGTCGTGCTAGTAAAGCTCATATTCCTTGAAGATTGTCAGTCTTAATAAGAACTAAGAAACTAGAACAAAGCCATCATGAATTCTAATGTATTTGAACATATGGCCCTAGGACCTGTTATTACCATATCAGTCAGATAAAGGAGTGGGAGAGTGGTTGCAACGGCACAGAAGGAATAATGTTAACACAGCAAAAGGACTTTTTAATTTTAAAGAAATACTCAGTCTGTGAATTTAGTTTCCAAATTTAAATCATCTTGTGGATATGTAGTATGAAGTTCTTGCAATTCTTGTTCAAAATAATGTTTTTGACATTCTTATTGAAGCATTGCTTTTGTGTTTCTGTAAATCTACCTTTAGAGTGTTTGAAATACCGTATTTGCTGGCTGTTCCTGGGAGGCTAAGAAAGTAAGTAAAATAATCTCAAGCAAAAAGTTAATTCAGGTCAGAGTCCATTTCCAAGGCACATCTAAAACACTGATCAGTTCATTTAGTCTCTCTTCTCCAGCTCTGAAACATATATCAGCATCAGCAAACATACTGTTCCCAGGTCTACAAACAGCAGTCAGCTGATTCTGCCAGTTGCCTATGTGTGTGTGAGAAAGGGAAATGTGTGAAACCATTTAATTATATGGATCTGGATCAAGAACTGGACCTGGGGTTGCCATGAGTTTAATGCAAGAGTTAATGAGGTTTAACTCTAACTCAAGATCATCTAGAATTCCCAGCCATCTTAGACATATACAATGTGACTTTTTCCTGTTAATTCATTATAGGCATTATGGTATTTAAAGAATTCTTTTGAAGAAGCAAAAAAGGAGTTCTAAATGCATTTGATAAACTTGTACAACTTGCCATAATCATGGATGTCTGGCTGATGAGAGGATGAGAGGTCTGGTTGAGTTTTCACAAATGCAGATGGTGCAGAGCCAGGATGGATAGTAGTGTCTCCCTACGGGTGTTAGATGGTGAGTTCCAAAGCATTGCACCATCTGGATTGTGATCATTTGAAAACTTCTTGGTTTATATGTTATTAAAACATTTCTAAAGCTTTACTCAAGTTTTATACCAATTTTTCTGCTAACGTTACAGCTGAGCAAATACAGAAACATTTGGATAATTGCTTTTAATACTTGCATTAGCACCATCAGCTTTTTTTAAAAGGGATTTTTCTTTGATAATGTTCCAGTGTCTTCTGTCTTTCTTTCCACAGATATCCACATAAATGAGTTTGCTCAAGATAGATAGAATTTGTCCCATATAGAGCTCCATCACAAAGTCTGTATCATTTAAGTACTATGTTTGTCTTTCAAATAAACCTGAAGTGACATCTAAATGCAGCTGAAGAGATGCACAG